>JADLZK010012174.1:0-347412 GCA_015847255.1 Hyparrhenia diplandra | reverse complement strand
GATAGAAGTAGAACAAGAAAAATAACTCCGACAGTTCAACCTCTCTGAACGTATTCCATCAAAGAGGGCAAACAAAATATCCTGATGATGACGGAAGTTTACCCTGATCATGTATGTTGAGAATTTTGTTCACAATGTTCCTGCAAGAGGTAGCTAGGACAGCAGTTGTAGCACTTGATCTATGGGCTTTCTAATTGAAGAGGTTGCTCCAGCAGCACAATTCCATGGGAGCTTTATGGCTGGAGCATTTGACAAACATAAAACACAAACCCGATCTCTTAATCAGATTTATTTCTAGAACTACAATATTGGCATTTTATTTTACCGACAACAGCCCCCTTCTTTGCAATCTGGAGAGTCAAACGTTCTTCTTTATGGTTTACGATCTACTAATCAACTACTTTGGTTTTACACTACATGGACATTTTATTTCGGGAGGAAAGAATGCTGGATTCTCTTCAATATAAGGATCCCATATCGCTATTCCTTCTTTAATATATATGCATCCTTGTGATCTCTGGATCTCACTTCTTGATACCTCTGCAGGCACTATTGTGAACAAAAATTTTGCACATGGGCTAATGCTCCAGTGTGCTTCGCACATCATTAGGATATTTGTTTGCCCTCCTTCTCTGATGCTTCATGAGTTCAGAGAGGTTGAACTGTCACTGTCAGGGAGTTACTTTCGTTGTTCTGATTCTATCATTTTGTAATCCATTACAGAGTGGTCAGGTGAGGTCCAAGAGCATTGTTTATTCATCTGAAGGGAAATCAGTATCTGTTGTCTATCGAGATCACTCTTCATGGGATTGATGCAGAGGTATAGCTTCTCTTCCAGAAAATGCTTACATAAATGATTGATCTCTATAACTAAAGGTTATTCTTGAGGCAGATTTGTAATGCTCTATGGCTTACATTTAGGTTTTCGCAAATAATAAGTTTGCTTTCATTTGAGCTGACAATGTTCGGGTTAAATGTGACTGCTGGAAATTGTTGTGTACCAGTTGGATTTGCCAGTTCAGCTGTTATTTGAAACTTTCTTTCTGTATGCTAGTGTCTACCTACCAACTTCTCTGTTGACGCCTTCATTTAATTGATGATGAATTGTGGGTTTATTTATCACTTTTTGAAGTTTTAATTTGTAAGTTTTGTATTGTATAGCATTTTATTGTATGTATCCATTTAGTTTTCTCTCTGTTGGCAGATACTATTTGTTTTTCTGACAAATTGGCTTTGTTGCTGCTTGTTAATTATTATGGTACATCTGCAAGCTGGGCCATCCATGTACTGTTTGTCTATGCCCAAAGTGCACACACAGTACATAATTGAAACATCAGTAAACAAACTCAAGAGTGTATTGACTAATATTGCCTCCCTCTCTCTGTTCTATCAGATCTATCGAGAGGCCACTGAACTGCTTCTGTTGATGATACAAGCTATGGCGATCCCGTACAGAAGGCAGAAGCTATGGCTTTTTCGTCGTGCTTGTGCACGTCTTGGTCTTGGACTTCATCTCTACCATGAAGATATGTCATAGATGATTGATGTTAGTGTTTTTGTGGCATGAGCTTTTGCATACTTCCAGGTTTGCCGCGGACCATTGTCCCATAATGGCTACCCATTTGCACTAGACATGCTTCTTTTTCTCTTAAATGTGATATGGTTGTGCAAGTGTTTGAAGTTTAGGCTGTCGTGCATATATGTAAGCTACCAGAGTACCTATGAACTACTGTTCTGAGCTGTTTGCTTGTTATGAAGCAGCTTGTTCCAATGTCTACCTATGAACTACTGTTCTGAGCTGTTTGCTTGTTATGAAGCAGCTTGTTCCAATGTCTAAATTCGTGACTACATGTTCATGAAAGCTTGATAGCTTTGTTTTCTCTCTCGATATTATTTAACTGGATATTTTTATATGTGTTAGTAGGTAGCTGATTGGACATCATGTTAGTTATTGCTCCCATACTAATGTCGACTGCAAGTTCACAAGGTAAGTTTTTCCAGGATCTCTTTTAGTTTTAGGTCAAATGCTGTATTATTTTTATATATTTTTTCTTAATTTTTAAATTGAATCTGTTGATCACTGTCCCTTCCAAATACAAAAAGGGACAAATTCACAAAGCCTTCTGTAGTTTCACACTGATGATGTCCTATTTCAATATTTGGCTAGGACATCGGTATAAAAATGTCATGACATGTTTGCTTGGAATGTGGTATCATAAACTGTGAATTACCTTCATCTTCAATTCTGCATATAGAACTGCAGAGTCCAGGTAAAAATGTCAGTTGCATATTTATATTTAATGGAGTATTATGAACATGACGACCTGGAGCATGAGAAGCCTGATAATAGAACTCCTTAGAGGGATGTTGCTTGTACTACTAGATTCTGGTACTAGAATCTCTGTAGACACATTACTATAAGGCAGCAATATTTTGTTTTATTTGGTAGAATGTATTGCGAAAATGCCAGCACAACTATTTAGATTTACATTCAACTAAAATGCTATTGGAGCTTAGGGTGTTACCTCAAGATTCTAAGCCTTCCTACTGTTATCTATCCTTGCCTTGATGTAAATGCTTTCAAAGACATACTTTTCTGCAGATGTAATAATACATTCAGCACGGAACATGTATACGACTGAACGACGAAATGACTAAGAAATGTGCAGCACAGTGGACATATATTACACGACATTATATAATTTTTACTACAATGGTTGGAAATAAAAGTACCAAGTGCTGACTAGAGAATGGACAGGATATTAAAATTACATATGAAGGGTGGAATAAAAAATAGTTCTTCATGTCCTACACGAGTAGCATAGTGCTACCTTATTATTACAACCACCATGCCTGGTATTAGTAGATTAAAGGGCACAGGTCTCTGCGCTGTGCAGAGAGAGAGAGAGAGAGAGAGAGAGAAGGGGGCCTGGACCTAACCATGGTAGTGACACTGAGGAAATGTAATGACATCTACTACATGGCGTGGGTGACCCAAGACAATAAAAATTTATCTATGGGTCCATTGTGTTAATGAGCTACACAGCATTGCTTGGTTTACTCCCAAAGGCGTTTCTTTGGAATCCCCAATGCAGTGTTTGGAGTGACAGGAGGTAGTGCCAAGTGCAGAAATAAACATTAGCACTACTCTGAACCTGTGTCTGATTAGGGGCACAGGCTCTCCTTAAACCTTAACCACCTAGATGCAAACTATCAACTTAAAGATCAAATAAAATGTTAGTTGGTGCATCTAATCATTTTGCAAAGAAAAGATAGGTTAGTTTACACAAGTAGTCGCTGGTCATATATCCAAATGCATTTGGGTCCTGGAGGTAACAGTGGGACTATAGAAGGGGTAGGTTTTTTTTTGCTAAATGGTTCGTGCTTCAACAAAATGCACCATGCCCTAAGCTAGGTACAGTTGGGATTCTACTGATGGGAAATGTGGGGAGTGGCATGCTAGTTAAATCAGTTATTTAGCTGTCATTGTTATCAATTTGACTAGTATCAGCAAGAACCCTCCTGGGTCATGCTTGACTGTTTAGTTTCTTTTAGCTACAGCCTTGTAATGAGTACGGCTGAAATTAACTCTCCCAGATAAAAGTCCTTCCTTGGACTATTGTTAGAATAGTCGGGGTTTGTACTTTTGTCTGTTAGAGACACCCATCCTTGGGGTGTGAGCTTTAATGCCCATCCTGGGGCTAAAGCTAATATCAGTCACCACATGAACATGTGGGATATGGATGTGAGCACTTTGGCTGATAAACATGATCTAACAATAGTGCCTTTTTGGTGTTAGGGGTGGATGCATGGACTCAACCGCGTTGGAAGCGAGACAGTACAGCAGCGATGAGAATGGAGACCATGGTTAGGCCAAGGGCTGCTCTGGAGCAACCGGACACTTCAAAAGTCTCGAGGGAATCAACGGTAAGGGATGAGTAGCCTGTGTTGGAGTTGGCTTGGGGTTTGGGCTCAAGTGCCATAGTCATGCCTGTTTAATGGGGATACACACTGTCAAGATATTAGTATCACAACCTAGCAGAAAAATTATTCAAAATAAATTCACAGAGAACATAGGACTGAATTTCATATCAAACCAATGCAGGTATATTTTTATCACATTTTTCTTTTTCCAATGCATGCACAATAGTTTATTCTTGCACAACTTGACAGATTGACAAATGAATGCTGGCAGTTTATTAAGAACAATATGTGAGTTTTAGAATTTGCATTAAGTGGTACAGTAAGCTAGGATGACAAATGCGATTAGATGACTTTTGAATCCCTTTTATAATGTTTCTATAGAGATCAAGAAGAATGAAGCTAGAAATACCTGCTTGGGCTTGGGGGGCTTGCTGCTAGTGACAATGGTCCTCCATACTGCTGAGCAAAACCCGGTCACAGCTGCAAGCTGTAGAAAGATACAGTTGAAACTGGAACATTTGTGGGTATTTACCGTTTAGCCTTGTCCACTTGTATAGTTGGTAGTAGTGTTTCCTGATTGCCCAAACTGGAAATATGGATAAAGGGACTTGTTCCTGTCACCATGCCAGCTGCTCCTCCATAAAATGGGTACTGAGCTCCTCCATATAAATTGTAGAAGTTCTATTCAAAAAGACAAGAGAATCAAATTTAAGTATTTATATATTTTTATATTATGCTCATGATAAAAATCTGTGATCTACAACTCTTTCCATTTGTAAGTATCTGATATTTTTAGAAGCCTAGTATTATTATTATCTAATTACTTGGTATGGTTTAGGCGCTGATAGCAGTGGTTTTGCGGGCTCCCCACAGGGTTTCATCCCTGGTGCTGCACTATCTCGTCCACCTCCCAGGTTGAGACAGTGCTGATGGTTCATGGTTCCTTGGTGAGGTTGCTGCCTGTTTCCCAGGTTTAGTGGGGCCCTGCCTAAGACTTCAAGGGGCGTCTCTCCCCTTGATCAGAGTTTTTTTGCCTACATGGTATGGTAGTAGTATTTCTGTGAACCCAAGCACCTTTGAAAAGATATGCTTTGTTACAGTACTTCAAGGATTCCAGGTTGGTTCTGCATTTGGTTTTCATAGCTTATTTGGTTAACAATGTGTCTACTGACTAGGGATTCAGACTAAGGCCCCAACACCATGGTGGCTGGAGTAAGATAAAGTTGCTAAGAACCAGAAACCACTATGTATTCCTTATGTATTTGCTTAATATAGAGGAGTACATGTTTTTTTAGGGACATGCCAACAGTAGGGACTAGAGACTGGGCCCTTCATCATCTAGAATAATTGTTTTCAGGAAGACTGGAAAGCAATTGGCTATCCATGACAGATATTCGACTCTACAAATCTACGTGACACTTACCCCTCTTTCCTCTCAAACTTGAAAGAAAATGAAATGATTTTGAAATAATAGTTCAGATGATTTAGCTCACATATTATTGTCATTATGCAGGCAGAAGGTGAATCTTTTTAGGAGCAGCTTTAGCAGTGCACTAATATATGTGACTTTAGAAGTTGATCTTGCTGTAGATTTTTTAGATGATACTGTTGCATTCTTTTGCATCTTCATATTATATTTCTTGGTGATAAAAATTGATCAAACTTTTTTGTCACGTTCAAGCAAAAAGTGGCACAAATACAATAAGCTTTTGGCTGAATATTTTTGTGGTTTTGATGTTTCTCTTTTGATGGGCTGTACATACTACTGCAGTTCTGTTTTAGAAAAGGTGCATGCTAACTGTGAGTCTTTTTTAGAACTTGTTTCCAGCATAAAGGAATCATACATTAAGCACACAAGAGCTGAATGCACCAACCCCCAAGTGTTTGTCTGAAGGTTGCTGAAGCTAAAATGATTGGTAATTATGAAGCTTCACGAAAAAGACGGACAGGTAATTCTTACATTCTTCTCTTATTGTGTGTCATATGCATTTTATTTTTCCTTCTGGCGGAACGTTGTGGTTATAATATTGTGTATATTTTTAGACAGAAAAATTATGCACTGCAATTTTCTGCATTTTGTTTAGAATATCATAATTTGAATGCTGCATAATGCAAAGATACTTTTTTGATGCACTCCAGTGACATCCATGCTACTGTACTAATTAATTCACGCCTTCACGGTGAAATAAATAAAGCAACCATTTTTGTTGTACTGATGGTGAAGTAAATAGAGCTTATTAGCAATATAATTAGGTACTTACTGTTGGATAACCGTAGTCTGGGGTATGGAGTACCTGCAGTGTGAAGGACGAAGGAATATTAGTTTTTTTTCCTTACACAAATTAATTATGATATTTTGTTTCGCTCTAATGCGGTGATGTAGAAGGCTACTTGATTTCTGACAGGGGAGGTCGTGGCTATCTCAACTATGCTTACTGTTCACGGGGGTGAGTATATAACAGTGCTGCCATCATGTGTACCATTAGCACGCATGGCTACTTTATGCGTGTGTGAGGAACTGAGGATATGTCTGTAAGAGAGAAAGGCGCGTGCAAGATAAAGCCCCATGCCCATTGAACATTGACCAAGGTGGCATGTCACAATGCACATGTCATGCATGTGATGCCCCAGCCCCACCCCTCATGACTTTCAAGAGTTTCACAGGCCCCCGATCCTGACCACATGTGTGTGTGTGTGTGTGGAGAGAGTACCCATAGACATATGGTAGGGGAGGCCTTGTGGGATGGCATAATGAGGGAAGGTGGCATGAAGGAAAAGCTGCGCCCAGTCCACCTTGTTATTCCTGCTGGCTGGCTGAAGGATTTCATCACTCTAAAGTTCCTAGCCCCTCCTGCTTAACAACATCATCAGCAAAACAAAAAGCAAATTTACCCACATTGCTTTGCTAATATTATTATGAGAAGGCACTAATTAAAAAAGGCACTTTGCATCTTTTTCTGTCTTCAGTCTATCAGTTACAAGCAAGACGTGACACGTAATAGAAGCAAAAAGATTCTTGTTGCTACACGCCCCATTAATATATGATTTATGTTTCATTGGAAGGTTTTATAATCCACTTTCACTATGAATAGTATACTACATTATCTGAAACAAGGCACTTATAGCTCGAGGATAACTAACATCTTTGTACTGATGTTTCCTTCAGTTCTACCTTTTCCACAACAAGTAATGCCAACAATGTATCCTTGTCTATCTATATATTTATTGTTCTAACTGAAAAACAATTCAATTAACATGGGACTGTTTTTGGGACACTAAAGCTAGACATTTAAGCATTTTATTCTCTACTGGATGCCTACACAATACCCTCATTTTAGCACTAAAGGCTGGCCATTTATCGAAATTAGGCTCTTTCTTTGCTGATTCTAATGGCATGAAGGAACCTTTAGTGCATAAAATCATGGTACTTAGTTGTGGTCATGCGTGGAAGTGCATGTAAAATTTCTAGCAATATCAAAGATGTAGTACTTTTTTTTTTATGTTCTTTTTTTTTTTTTTTTTTTTAAAGTTGATATGCTCTATTCAACTCACGATAACTCCTGCATAAAACGGTTTCAATTAAGCAAGCAAGCTCATTGTTTCTTCTATACTGCCTTGTACACCTCTGAAATGATAAAATATCTAACCATGCACAGGGGAGTAGAGGCCTGAATCTTTTGAACCCCAAAGGGAAGCAAGATTTACAGGTGGCCCTCCTCCATCAATCACCGGTGCTGGATCAACGCAAGCTCTCATCGCCGCATCCGGGTCCCGGAAGGTAACCTACACAATGTGAATTCGGGGTGCATGATTAACAGAAATTACTAAACACTACATATTGCCGTCAGAAAAGAAAGAAAAGTGACACATGAACAGGGACCGAAATGTTTATAAAGTATACTGAAATTAAATGCATAAAGGAGATGAATTGTGTAGAATCATACAAATCCGTAGCCCTTGATCTGCCAGTGTTCTTGTCAGTGATGACAACAGCCTCCAGATCTCCCCAAACTGCTCGAAGTACTTCCTCATGGTCTCCTTCTGGGTTTCCCAAGCGAGTCCACCAACAAAACCTTGGTGTAGGTTGTGTCCCCAAACTGCCCCATCACACTCGGTGGACTCATGGTACTTTCAACTTAGAACCAACAAAACTATCTCAAAAAGCAGCATAAAGGTCAGCAACTTAGGATCTGAATTTCTGGGACTAGTTCTTGTTAGGGGAGGGAAGAGAGGAGAGGGAGGGAGGAAGGAAAGCTAAAAGGTTAGAGGAAAAGGGGTAGAGAGGAGAGAGAGCAGGTAGGGTACAGAAACTGCAAATATATACTAGTGGTTTAAAACTATAATGCACCAGCCAGGTCCTTTTGGTCCAAACCACGCTCATATAAAACACCATGCACTGGGAAACACCCACCCCCCAATAGTAGGTAAAATGACCGTACTACTATTAGAGTGAACAGTAGTTACAGGGTGGCGTTGAGCTGTCTGTCTGGAGAGTGGCAGAAACGGGAACGGTTGATGGGGATTATTCCAACGGGATTAGGGAGCTTAGGTGGATTCTTTCCGAACTTATCTGGATCTTAGCATCTGCTATTCTTTTTTGGCATTTGGATTTTGATTGTTGTTGGAGCTTTTGCTAATCGTTCAGTTCCACGGCTTTATAACATGAGGAAAAATGTAGTGTTGCTGATTAACATGGTTATTTTTTTATTGCTGTTTTAGCAGCACATAGTATGCACAGGTGGTTCTGTGCATGTGTTCTTTTGGCAATTGGACATTTGTGAAGTCAGTTGTAGCAACATCAGCTTGGGTATGTACTTCGTTATTAATTTAAACTTAGCAATGTAGATTTTTTTTTAATCTGACTTGATTTTCTTAGAAGTTGGTTGATGAGCTTGGGTTAGTAAACCATATCTCTAGGTGGTTAATTAATAGTTTATCTGTATTTACTGTGCAGAAAGTTTGACTATTATTTGATTATAAACTTCACCCATATTCCCATGTTTCCTATCAGCTGCAATAACCTAGAAAATACAATGACTCATCCGTGAAAATTTGAGTGTTTTGAAGCCACCTATTACAGCCCTAAAAAGTGGTTAAAAACAGTACAGGCTAGAGCATACTCTGATGTTATTGTGACCAGTGACCACTTGGCGATCTTAGTCCGCACTTGAGGAGAGCGCAACAAACTGTGGTGGAGGCCGGAGACTTTTGTATAGTACATCATCAAGCATGCGCAAAGGCAGCCTCCACGAGTGAATGTTTGATGATATGGGTTTGCCTAGCACTGGCAAACTCAAAGGGAATGAGTGATGTGCCATCAGGTCTGATCCTGGAGTTGGACGGCTGGAGGCCTGCCGTTTGGTGTGGTGGGATCTGCTCCGTCCCTCGACAAGGGACTCAGCACCAAAGCTCTTGCCTCCTAGCCTCCCTTTCTAGATCTCATTGGTTTTTTATTAAGCCATCTCTCTGATAACAACAGCCTCCCATAGCTCCATCATCCCTCAAAAACAGCAACAATACCACCACCTTTGACGCCGGGGGCCGTTGTGTATGTACCTATCCATGCAATGTCTGCTGCCCGTGTACGTACTATCCATGCACAGGTGGCTTGCTGCTGACTAGTGGTGTCCCTTTTCTTTCCAGACAAATATAGGGGAATATACAAAAAAGCCTTATACTTAAACTAATGGGTGATTGGCAAGTACTTTACCATATATTTTTTATTATATTAATAACATACTGGGGACAAGAAGTTAAGTAACAAAATTTTTAGTTTTGTTGGTGTGATTAGAAAATCGTAAATCAAGAAGGATGGGATGTCCTAGTCTAATTTGTTGAAAGTTCATGACGATAGGTATCACTGTGTAGGGGCTATTCCCTGCTAATCTACCAGACGGAGATGTGAATTAATGGTTCAAGTCTATTAGCTTCCATTTTGGACAAAGTACACAATTTTGCTGTGTGCCCTGAATTCGTCCAAAATTCCGTGAAGATACTTGGTTTCACCGAACCTGTACTGCATCTGTCTTGTGATTTCTCCAGAAAATGTGGTCTTGATCATTTTTCCTATATATGTGGTGATTACCTTACCAAAGTTATTCTCCCTAGAACTATTGATCTGTAGTGATTAGTGTTAATATAGAAGTGTAGTATTTGGCATGAAGAGTACCGTTTTTTTTCGTCTGCTGCTCCTCTCCCGCCAGTTTTGTTGTTCCTCTCCCCGCCAATTCTGATGTTCTTCCTCTAATCATTTGGCTACCTAACTTCATTGCAAGGGAATCTTTTAGTACAATTCTGTTCGAGTATTTCCTCTGGGCCTGGTCAGTATCGTCTGACGTATGTATCTATCCGTATCCTATATAGATTTATATTTCCCCGTTTTGTGTCCGTTGACTGTTTTGACTGGATCTTGGAACAAAGGTGCCGAAGTAATTTTGCATGTTTGGGGCCAGCCTCTTTACTCCCCTGATTATGCCTAGATTAATGTGCTCGATGTACAGTTACTATGTAGTATACATGTAGGGCGAACACACCCGCTCTTGTCTGTTCATTTTAGGCATCAGTGTTGATCCTTAGAAATCGGAGCCATTTCTTTTGATGAATCAAAATATGAACCACGATTTTGAAAGCATGGCAATTCCATGTTTTGGTTTACAGTGTTTTTAAACTTCTGATTTTGTGGCATCCTAATTATACTTGGGTTTTGTTGATTTTCTGGGAAATGATATTTTTTCATTATTTTGTGAGTAAGGAATTATATTCTCATGTCGTTTCACACCTTCCACACACGAAATAGGAAAAGAATGGCGGCAAATGAAGCCGACTGGTGTGCAAAAGGTCGTCGGCTGGTGCCAAACTGCACAGCGATTTGGATTCCACTCTAATTTTCAATCTCTTCCTCTAGGCCGACGTTTGGGCGGTGTCAGTGACGTTGTAAAGGGGCACAGCTTACCTTTTCCTTTGAAAGTCATCACCATTTCTATTGGTAGAGTGTTGAATTCTGCTGCAATCAAATGTTCACGTGTTACCTTGACAGCTCCTTTTAATTTGCTTGTAATGACAAAGAAAACTGCAAAATTTTCACTCGCAGTTCTAATTGTATTGTATCCAAGTTCGAGATTCAATATCACTGACCGCTCGTTTGTTTGTCTTGTTGGTTTTGCCCAGGTGGCTTTGCACATATATTTGAAGCACAGGGTAGCATCTTTGAAACGAAAGGCGGGGGTCCGCTACACTAACAGAATTACCACCTGCAAGGACAAGATTGTGCAGGTAAAAAACCTCCTTCCTGTCCTTCCCGTTGTTCGCAGCGCATGACTACTGTACTGTGTTTGTTTGTTCTCCATTGGCTAAACCCGGCTGTGGCGGCTACCGCTTATCAAACTCCAGCAAGCAGCCGAGATGCAGATGCAGTGGATGGATACACACGACACGGGGACGGGGGCCTGGAACCCGTCACCGTCTGGTCCACGCGACGTGTGTTGTCCTCGGAAAGTGCTGGCCGATTTCACCTGCATTATTATCAACACTACCCGTGATTTGAGTCGAACGATCAATGCACAAGCCCCCGATCGAATACGTCGCTAGTATGCAATGAATGTTGTGCACACATACGTCCGTCCAGGTCCATGTGTGGTTTTCCTTGCAAAAGAGGTTCAGGTAGTATGACGTGTTAGGGGACTGAAGCGTTCCGTCACACGTAACGGAACGGAGCTACTGTAGCAGCATGTTCCCGTCGTTGTAGCCATGCGTCAGTGGCTGCAATAATTCAGAAATAATTGGCGCGACGCACACCCACTGAGGAGGGGGGGGGATGGCTGGGCTGTCCCACGTGAGTGGACAGAGTGTTCCCCCGCGAGGAACGAGACCAGCTGTAAAGCGGGCCCGGCCTACTGGGCGGCCATCGAGGTCCCCCACTTGCGCCCAAAAGCCACCGTCCACTGCCCCTGCCCTGCCCTGCCCTCCCGGGCTCGGCGGCACGTGCGGCCCAGGTACGGCCCCCGCGTGCTGTGCTGACTGCTGCTGAGGGCCCAGCCGCCTTTCCTAGTGAGCTGAGCTCACAGACTGATGCTGAATGCTGACTGAGTGGGTGTGGAAGCGCAATTGTGGATCCTAGGCTCCCCGGCCTCCTCTCCCGTGTGTACTACTGTGTACCGGCGAAACATATGAAATTTACCCTGCACGCCCTGCTTCCTGGCCTTGGCTCACTCTGGTAATTCCTCTCAAAAGAACGACACGGCAGCGGTGTTTAAGGAGCCTTATGTTCTTGGATACCAACTTTTTTTCTGCAGGAAATGTCCTACGCTAATAATGGCCTAGACTAGGACCACTGCTGTCCAGAAAAAGATACAATTCGACGTCTGGTTAAAAGTTAATTTGTTTTAAGTTTAGCCTAAATTTATTTATGGGGAATAGTAACATGTATGACGTCAATAGCTAGACTAAGATATATTTCGACCACCGTATATTTCGTCGAAAAGTTAATTTGTTTTAAGTTTAGCCAACATTTATATGGGGAATAGTAACATGTAGCGACGTCAATAGTACTATGAAATATATTTCGCGACGAATCTAACAGTGAATGTTTTACAAACATGAATTTTTTCTTTTTTTAGGCAAGAAAATAACAGCAAGCGCCAAAAATTCCCTAGACAAAGAGCTGGCCAGCTGGGAATGCCCGTGATGTCGCGAAAAAAAAAAGAACAGCAGTTTTGTAAGGATGATGAGGAAGTAAAACCTCCGGTACGACAATTTGCGCAGTTCAGGGTCGAGCGACAGCAAGTGCAGCGACCAATTAACACGAACTGGTGGGTGGCGCCGGCGGCGGTGCCCGGCCCGCAGCAATTCGTGATACGGCGGCACACGGCGCCAGTGCGGCGCGGGGCCCGGCGTCGGTCAAATCATTTGCGGGGACGCGGATCTCGAGGCATGTGGGGCGTGGCCCAAAGCCCTCGCAGATTCTGGGAGGCTGCCGCACGCCTCGGCGGTCCCGGCTGACACCGCTGGTGCAGGCACGGGCAGGCATCGCCTCGTCGTCTTCGTCTCGTCCACCCACCGGTCTACCACCAACGGAGACTGCTGCTTTGTTCCCGTCCGCTCCGTACAGCGGCACCCAGCCAGGATTAATGGGCTGCCGGGGTATCGGTTCGTTACCTAACGAGAGAGATCCTCCTGCCGGGGTATCGCGTACTAGTAGTATCATATCGCTGGCGTGGCAGTGTGGCACGCATTCTGGAACGCTGCCGCCCGCCGGTGGCCGCAGACTGCAGCCAGACTACGCGTACGGTGGCCGACGACGAGGAGAGACAAGACCGACCAACGGTCAAGGCAGGCCACAATCTCGCTGCTCGGCTACACAGAACAGAAAACACTACTGTACTCATGCATGCAAGTTCGCAAGCTTTCCGCGACTAGACGACAGGTGCAAGCAACAGTCCATTACGCTACACTACGTCGTCTATAACCATAAGGACAAAACACATGCATGCATACGTATGCATGGATCCCGGCCGGTTCCCATGCCCCATGCATGATCCCTCCCCAGTGACCCACACCCAGCAGCTCCAGGCTCCGCTCCAGCCTACCCTGATCTCGATCCGTCAGCTGCAGGTCTGGATCGATCAGCCGGAGCTAAACAAACAAAAGATCGAGACGACGGGTATCGAATCGAATCGAATCGAACGCGACAGCTCAGAGACCGATCGATCGCCCCGTCGTGGCAGCGCATCATCGCCGGTGTGGGCTTCTTGGGACCTTGGTTGGGCGTCACCAGCAATGCGCCCCGGCTGCCGGCTCGGGGAATATCTTGCGTCCCAAAATGGGCAACCGCGAAAAAGATCAACAAACAACTACTTTTCCACCTTTTTCTCCGGCGAGCGCGCCCGGTCGGACACGGACCAAAGAATAACGGGTATACGTAGTAGTACGTGGGTGGATCACAGATTCCACGTCACATACTATACCGTATATATTCTCGGAAAATTGCATTGTGCCATCGATTAACCCGTGCATCGTATATAGAATTATTATAGATGCATGCATGGCAATAAGAAGCTTGCGTTACATCTCCATGAGCAACAGCATGATCGATAGATTAGGTTAAAGGATGCTTTGCCCCCCCAGCATGGTGAGAAATGCTAGTTAATCCTAAGAAGAATGAAGATGCTAAAACAGAACAGCGCTAGAAATAGCAGTGACACGGAGGCATGGGCACAAGTCCCAGGCACTGTGGGCGGCTATAATCCGTATGATAAAAATAGTCGGTGGCAGCTGGCTCCAACTGTGCACGGGTCTGCCTCGTTTGACTCGTTTGACTAGCAGCACCAGCGCTGCTGAGACGATGACAGCACTGACTGCACTCAGACGAGCAGCAGCACAGGGAGGAGGGACGAACATGCAGTTAAAAGCGTCAGCAGCACACATGCAGTTAAAAGCGTCAGCAGCACACCACGCTGCACTGCACTGCACTGCACTGCTGGTGTGCAAAAGCTGCAGCCCGTGCTCTGCACCAAAGGAGACAAAAGACTTTCAGAGGCAAGCATAGTAACAAAACAGGCTAGAGGAGAGAAGAAGGGGCTGCAATATTGTGAAGAGCGCGAGCTATTCTATGCATGTATGGACGGAGAGAAGGGCACAAGCAACCGACATTCATCAGCATTCAAGCATTTAGGAGGTGCCCGTCCTCCTGCCATGTGGCCAAGGAGCACGAGTCCCTCCCCGTGACGTTGCTCCAGCCCGGTTGCCCGCCCGCCCGGCATTCAAGGTATCGATCATGAATCATGATGAGTGCATGTGACGACTGAGGAAGCATGATGCCAGACGCCCCGACAGAGGCGGTGCCCGTGCCAGTGCTGAAACCGGGGCCTGGAATGGCCAGCCTTTTGCAGCGACGTTGCTCTGCTTGCTTGCATTGCACCCGCGCGTGAAGGCAGGCATCCAGTCCTGGAGGCCAGCCCCATCGCTCCATGCCATGCCTCAACTTCCACGCTCCACCGCGCAGCTTCCCAAATCACCGGCAGCTCAGACGGCTTGCCGGCTTGCACTTGCTAAGCTGCGCTGTGATGGAAACGGAAGATTGAATAATGAAAAGGTCCCGCGCGTCTGCACTGACCATCGGCATACGCTCGTTTGCATCCCGTTGTTAGCTTGCATGCGTGGAGAGCCCATACGGTGTTAGCCCGCGCTGGCCATGCATGATGCCGTACGTTAATAGAGAGAGTACATGCATGATGCCGTACGTGTCATGGACCATGGGGTATGGTAGGACCGTAGAGTAGTATGTAGTAAAGCAATCAAGTGAAGAGATGCTACTTCTATGTTCACAAAAAGTAATTTGACCCTGGTGCTGCTGCATGCAAAGTGATCAACAATGACGGCAGCAGCAACTAGCTAGTGTACTAATTGTATGCTTAGGTGAACATCAGCTATTATTACTTTTGTATATATATATTGATACGAGTTTGGCAGCAGAAAGACAAGGAGGGAGTAGTACACGTTCTTTATCTTTTTCCCACTGTCTTTTCCCGGAAAGACGAGCTGCTGCTGGCACCAAGAGGACAGCAAAGTGGGATTCCGATCTCCTGTCGGGGTCATATAGGTCATTAGGACCCTAGCTAGCTAGGGTTTTGTTGTTTCTTTCGTTTGTTAATGTAAAGAAGGAGATATTTTTCTACCACCTTTCTTTTTTCTTTCGTTCGGTGTGACTCGCCATTCGTCAACCACCGCTGCCAATCACGATGCCTGCCTTGGAAAAGATTGTCTGCATCAGGGCCTGATGGGCCGCAGGTGGCCCAACCAAAACTTACTAGTAGTACTAACCAACCATTACATGATGGCCCAATCAAACTCTCTGGAATTCCGAGTACACACTACAGATGTTGGAGCTGATTCTGTGCTGGGTTGCAAGAAAAAAACTGGTGTTAGTCAAAGAGGAGTTTCTCTGTTTCTAAATGTACTACGCCGGCCATGAAACTGGGCGATGTTGTTTCTGTGAAAAATTAGGTAATGAAGGGAGCTGTGCGGACTAATGAACTTCCTATGCTGACGTTGCTTCCTGCAATCCTGGAATACCTAGAAGTTCTAGAGAGAGTCTGCGGATCGCACAGCTGCACACCGTCCAAGCTTCTGGCCGTGCTTTGAAGCAAGCAACAGCGACAGTGACGCCAGCTCCATCCATAATTCCATCGATGTTTCACTGTGTTTCAGATACCACTGTCTGGTTGAAATTTCTGAAGACCAATAGACAGGGCAATCTCAGGCTACCGTTTGCCATAATGTGTCCCTATTTCTCAAGGGGCGTTGCAAATGCACCCATGAGTGTGTAGCAGTTACATAATTCCATTCGCGTGGTTGTCCCAATGCGACTGTGGTCAACAAAACCCATGCACCTAGGCTTATTTTGTTTGATCATACCAGAATCACATGAATAGTTTCATTATTACAAGCATTCAGTTATATCGTACTACCTCCGTCCTTTTTTAATATTTGATGAGTATGTTTCTAGTTCAAAAATAAGTAGCCAACGTTAATATTGAGAGTGGATAACTTTAAAAAATCTTGATAACATTGTAATACTAAAGGCGCAATTCTAGGATTCAAATTTATATAGAACCAACAATGATCTTTTGTATTATTAGCCATGCTCTAATCTTTTGAGGATTTAGGGGTCTGCTTTGGTTCCTATGAGACTAATGACTGCGGGACTAATTTTTTAATACCTTTTTTTTTCCTAAAACCAAACATAGGGATACTGGACTAATTTTTTTAAATTAAATCACTTTTTTTTGGGGAGGCTGGCAAATTTAAAACGTACAAAAATTCCATCCAAACACCTTTTAGTCTTATAGGAAACGAGCTATCTACACCATTGCAGTTTTTCTTGCATTTTGCAAACGTGCAGAGCTGCTGAGTCCCGCAGGCTCGAGTGACCAATGCCAGTGCGTGCATTGAAGGCACGAGTCTTCGTTTCTAAAACCGATCTTTACAAATTGTAGATGTGATAAACAACGCAAACCATGCACAGCATGGGCGTGACCACAATTGCAGACGATCGAGCGATTCATCGCGTCAGACACCTGAAGCCTTGCACACGCCCAACCACACGACGAACAGCACCAGGCACACAGCACCACATCCACGATGATCACGACCGCCGCGTGGCGCCTCCACGAGCGCCACCCCCGGAAGCGTGCTCTCCCCGGTTGCAAGGCGCGACGTCGCTCTCCGGCCCGGTGGTGCTCCTCGTCTTTCTCGCTTTCCGGCGCCAGCGGCGCGGACGACGGCTCCTGATCTTGCAGCGAGGCCATGCCGGAGGTCGTCAGACCCGCCGCGGCCCGCAGCGTCCTTTCGCGAACTGGCGCGCGACGGGTGCCACCGCTTCGTCGCGCAGGCGCTTCCTGGGCGCGGCGTCGCACGCGTCGCGGACGCGCTCCAGGAACCGGACCACCCTCGGCGGCGCCGGGAGTCGGATCGGCCGCGGCGAAGTACGTGCGGCCGTCGTCGGACGAGGAACGCGAACGTCCCGCCCCGGCGACGGTGTGGTGGTGCCACCGGTGGTGCTCGGGGGCGTGGTCGAGGCAGAGCGCGGCGAGAGCGAGGGCCGACTCGGCGTCCTCGCCGACCGCGTTGGTATGGAAGTAGGGAGATGTTGCTCCTGTTGCCCCTGGACGTCGCGGCGACACAGAAGAAGACGTCGTCCACGCCGCCGTCTCCTGCGCCTGCGGTGGCTTCCTGCGTCCCGTCGGCCTCCACCTCCATCGGCACACGACGGGTGGGGTTCTGGCCCTGATCGGCGCGAGCCGCGAGGTCGTGCTCGTGCACGTTTAGTCGAGGTTGACGAACAGGTGCACTTGTTCGTACATGTGTAGCTGTGGCATCGGTCGCTGAGGCTGTGAAGAGGACAGCTTCAAATCGGGTCAAGGTGCAAAGGCTGCTGCTGCTGCGACGCAAAAAGGTTGAGGGGCAGAAACGGTTGTAGAAGAAAGCTGCTGAAACCGGGATTTGCAGTACTTATACAGAAATGGTTTCCAGCCGCACCGGAAAGGAGCAAATGATAGACCGACAGAGATGATATTTTGCTTTGGCCAAATGATAGCCGACAGAGATGATATTTGCAAGGACAAGGAATATACATGGAAACAAGGAAAGAAGCCCTAGGTCCAGGGTCAGTAGAGGAGCTGGGGTGCATCTCAAGTAAACTTACTTGATGAGAGAATACCATTCTGATTCATGGCTTCAACCATAGTTCTGACCTTGGAGAAGCCTCCAAACGATGACAGAGTTTAATTCTTCTGTAGGCAGTTCTCGTTGCAGAATAGAATAATTTTTGGGTCAGGTGAGTTAAAAAACAAGTTCCTTAGTGCGATACACGTCCTCTAAAAAGTGATACACCATCTCTCTTTTTTTTTTTTTTGTTCGAGGATGCTGGTAGGCTAGTAGGTTCGAAACAGAGTAATGGAATGCTATTGTTAGTGAAGCAACGGTGAGAAGACAGCTTGCTTGTCATCACTTAGCACAAGCTTAGCTGGTGGTAGTTGGGACAATGACCTTGACACTTAATCATAGGATGAAAGGTAGTACCTAGTACGACTTACAAGTGTTAGACAAAAGATGAAAGGTGGAACTGCACTAATGAAACAATCTATCAGACTCGTCAAACATAAAAACAGGCTATATATTCAGGCGGCAGGCAATCTCATCAATCCGCCTCACCCAACTCAAAAAATAAACAACAAATGCCAGCTAAGATCTTGCTAGCAGTGAAAGATGACATACAGAACCATTGCATAACTAGTGCTAGCAGTGAAAGATGACAGCAATTTTGTTTTCTTGTCATTTACTACGCTTTCAGTCTGCAATGTCAACACAAAAAACTAATTGAGCATGTCTACATTCAGGAAATTTCTGTTGTTCCAGCAATTCAACCCGAACGAGTCAGATTCACTAGTATGGCTAGCACGAACATAACAGAGTACTTCACTCTCTTTTTTATATAAAGTAAAATTTTGCTGGCTTCAGAGCTGGGACAATGGAGAACACAACAGGACATGATTTTTGCCTTCAATGCAGAATTCTTCTGAAGATCTAGAGGATATGATAATCATATTTACATGCTTGGGCATGACTAAGAGGTACTACAATCTAGATGTTACCAAAACACTGAGGTGTCAAGAAGCTATGTGAACCTGCCTACTCTCAACATACTACATTCTTCTGCACCTAGGATGGGTACATGATTGGCTGATTCGCAGCTCCATGGGCAAAGGCATTCATAACAGGACCTCTATAGGGAATGTTCAGAACAGAACCAAATGCCTGCCTATTGTAATCATACATAATGTTTCTTACCTGGCCATGGCTGTGTACTGGTCCACCTGATAAAGCGGGTCACAGCATACAATGATTAAGTTTACATTAAATAGCTATGCAGTTTGAAACATGTATAAACATAACAGGCTCAAGAAAGTATCTCACCTTGAGGGAGAAAACCATACGGATGAGGAGGGGGAGAAAAACCATAACCTCCAATCCCCCGCTTACCAATCGGATATGCTGGGGGACGAGACACAGGCATATCACTACAATGCATGATTTGAGTGTGTTTTGGTAACGGTATAGGGTTGAGCTTAGGCATTACTGGGTTATTGCCATTTGAAGAGGGCACAGAATTGAGCTTGGGCATTGCTGAGTTATTGCCGCTTTGAAGACGGTTTGTCATTACCAGCAATCTGCAAAAAACGTAAATAAGAAATAGATGTCTGAGCATGGTTATATTTGAAGACATAAAGATAACTATGTAACAAGTTGAACATGATTTAAAGGAGATGGAAGAAACTAGGACTTGGCAAATTTTATTCTTTCTGCAACAGTATGACAGATAACCTAAGAACAACAATCATTTTACTACAACTAGGTGCCTAGGTAAAAGAAGTGGTCATGCGCTTTGTGGATAAGTAATGTACGTGGACAGAGTATTATACACAAGGAATGTATGAAGACAGAATATTATACACAAGTAATGTACCTAGATAGAAATGAAAACCTACCACGAACTTAAGTGTTTTACCATTGATCCTAACAAGTCCTGAGAAAAGCCTAACAGCATATTGCGCGATTTCCTCGGTTTCATACTCAGCAAAAAGCATAACCTTTGCGACTATTACTCTCCTTGTCACTGGGTATATGTAGGTCTACTATGTGGCCTGCCTGAATAAGAATCTCATACAAGACTCTTTCAGATATTTTTTCATCCAAGTTACCTATTAAGAAAATAAACAGTTGTAGAATTAATAAAGCATACTGTAGATATTAATTGGGCCAACACAGCTGCCCAGATGGTCCAGAGAACATGGCACCATATCCTTAAAACAGAAACACAATCTTAGCTATAATGTTCTAATAATTAGCGGCCACCCAACACAAAGACAAACAGTTTTGAATTTAAATAAAAAGCAAAAACGGAGAGCTCCATATGTCCATAACAGGATAGTTCAGTAACACATAAAATTTGAAACGACAATTGTCCAAACATACATATATGATGTCATTATACAACACTAATATTTACTCCCTCCAGTCCAAATTATAAATCGCTCTGGCTTTTCTAGTAGATAGCTTTTACTATGTATCAAGTCACAATGTATATTTAGGTGCGTAGCAAAAGTTATGTACCTAGAAAAGAATAACTTACAATTTGAAACAAAGGGAGTAGTAGTTAAAATTCAGAAGCCCTAAGTGGCTGAAAGTTTGATTATGTGGACATTAGTCATCAATTTAAATTTAAATAGCAAGCGACCGAACAGGATATACAGCTCTATCTCTTTCTATAACATAAGCAGGAGCATTGCCAAAAGTTTAGGAATAAAAAAGGTTTAGAACAAATCAATTGACAAGGTATGACAACTGCACTGAAACAGAGAATGAGCAACTTTAGTCTATAGACATAGCAGCAACAGTGGCAAAACAAGGAATCTTCAAGCAGATAAATGCCTAATGCTTCAAAAAGCAGAAATCCGGCAAATCCATAGTCGATGCTACTCAACACTATCTAGTGAGTTAGTGCCACCGGAATTTGGCGTTTGAAATGTTAATGAACACTATGTCAGTGACACCGGCATCAGAAATGGATAATCAGCGGCACAACAAAGAGGATTAAATCACAAACCCCCACCCATTGCCCCAAAGGCCCAAATAGCAAGGCTTCTATTAAGCCAAAAGTCTAGAAGCACCCGTGTATACGCTTGATTGGTGAGAGCGCAGAACAAACAGACACACAATATACGAATTTCCCACGCAAACAGATCTAATAAAACCATCCAATCTCTAATACTCTGACCAAAACAAACGCACACAACTTGATTGGACCACGCAGCTGACTCGAAACTTAGAATAATAATCCTAAAACCTCGTGTGATCCTACGAAACGACCCATAACGACGAAAGGAAAGGAATCGCGAGCGTGAAGAGAGGTCTCACCTATGAAGACGGTGCAGCCTGGGTTCCTCGCCATTGGCGACTGAATCTGCGCACGGATGGCGGCTACGAACACTCCTCGCGCGGCCGCGCCGCAATCAGCAGGGCGCCGAGTCGCCGACGGCGGGATGCGAGAATCTGTGTGATGCCGCACGACGTCACGAGGAAATCAGGTGGCGGCGCGCGTAGGGTAGGCCGTTCGTTGCTAGGACCAGGAGGCGGAAGGGGCACGGACGGGTTCTCCGTAGAAGGCGGGCAGGTGGCTGGCTATATTTGCCTGGAGATTCGGAAAACGGCGCCACAACCGACGCGGAGACTGAAAATCTGGGGCCGGCGTGGGCGGGCGGGTCCCGCACGTCAGTTGCTAGTGTTATTATCAAACAATGCCAACATCCATCGGTCAACAGGTTACTTTGTGGGGACACAAGAGCGGCGCAACGCAAAGGGACCGACGTTGCTTCGAGTACTAGATGACGTGGCGGGCACGCGTGTCCGCTCCGGATTGGCTGGTACGCGTGGCGTCCGTTCTCGTGCACCAACCGTGACATGCTACCCGTGACGCGTACTCGGAGTAGAATTGATTGTTTCCGAAACTGCTACGCGACGCTAACGTCGGTCTACGCTAAGAATGTGCATGTACAACTCTCACAATATAAATTGCAATTAGGTCATTTGATTTGATCTAGTATGTCCTTCAATTGAATCCTTTTGAAAAAACAATCTGTATATGAAAACCAGTTGCAAAAATGACTTACATAGTTACATATCCTTATACCCTGTAATTATTATTATTTTATATAATCCAAAAACACAAAAAGAAACAGAGTCTTATTTGAATTTCGAAACTAAAAGAAGCATAACGAGGCAGGTTGGATTTGGAGAGAATAAACAACACGGAGAATCCAAGCAATCGAGGAGATCCACCTCAGCACAGGCTGGACGGACACACTGCCTTGCCAACGGGAAGGGAAGACGAAGCAGACAAGATCTCGCGCACAAGAGGCCATAAACGCCTCCCTCTTCCCTCCCGCTGATGGAGCTCCGGCCGTTTCAAACCCCCGCGCCCCCGCCCGGTGCCACGCGGCCGCGTCTCCGCAGCCCCGCGTCGCGTCACGCCGGACGGCGCGCTCCTGATTTCCGACCGTTCCTACTCGGGGTCGGCCGGATTCCCTAGTCCTTGTCGTGCGGGAGGTTTCCTGGCGCGGATGTGAGGGGAGGAGACCGGGAGGGGCAGGGAAGGAATGCAGAGGTCGCGGAAGGCACTTCTGCGGAGGACGGCGGCGGCGCAGGAGCAGAGCGCGGTGGCGGAGGCTGCCGCTAACGGGAGGAGGCGGCGGCTGTACGGCTTCTCCGCCTCCCTCGTCGTCGCCTCGTGGGTCGCCGTGCTCCTCCTCCACTCCCTCGTCGGACACGGCGACAGTCAACGAGGTATAGCCAACTGCCCTCTTCTCTTCCGCTGTACTATCTCGTCTCGCCCCGACCATTTTTCAATCCGTCCTTGAAGCGTCAACCGCGCGTGGCTGCTCGCGTCTTGGTTGGTGATCGTGACACGCGAACCGATGCCCCGTCTGTCCTATGCAGCCGATCATACTGCACGGCGCGGCGCGGCGCCATCCAAGTTCGTCACAACTTGGTAGATCCGGGTGCCTTGTTGCGTTCTTTCTGAATATACATACATGTCGTCGATGATTGTTAGACTAGCTGATGAACTCCCCACATCCTTGTGTCCTCGACCTGCTAATTTATCTTGTGGTTTAAAATAAATAATGGTAATTACATGTTTATGCAGATGGAGGTGGCTCTGCTGTAGATCTTACTGTTGCTGAGCCTACCT
This sequence comes from Hyparrhenia diplandra, assembly GCA_015847255.1. NCBI lineage: Eukaryota > Viridiplantae > Streptophyta > Magnoliopsida > Poales > Poaceae > Hyparrhenia > Hyparrhenia diplandra. The sequence continues at coordinate 324,185 of JADLZK010012174.1, read as the reverse complement.
TGAATGTTGCTCCTGTTAATCCGGTTGTAGAGGAAGAGCATGGAGAGAATTTGGCAGTGCCAGGTGATACCTGTGCTGTCGAAAATGCTGTGCTTTCAGAGGACACACTGGTGCAAGCAGATCAGTTGTGCTCCAATGATGAGGTGCGGAGGAGAACACAGAAGCTCTCACTGAAGACAGTCAGGTTGAGCTTTCTGGAGATCAGGGTGGGCATCTTCCTCACTCGGATGCTGATTCTGGAGTTCAACAAGGGGAGAAGGTGGAGAGTGAAGATTTGCCTAGACCACCAAGACTAGCACGGGTTGCTCCTCCTGATCTTGGTGAATTCAAGACAAGAGTAATCGCTGAAAAGCCCTGGTGTTTCTAGTCAACCTGGTCATGTCATCCACCGAAGGGAGCCTAGTGGGAAGTTGTATAATTATGCTGCAGCATCTAAAGGGGCTAAGGTATTGGATTTCAATAAGGAGGCTAAGGGTGCTTCCAATATCTTAGATAAAGACAAAGATAAGTACCTCCTCGCAATCCTTGCTCAGTAGAGAGGAAGTTTGTCATCATAGAGCTTTCTGAAGAAACCTTAGTAGATACAATCGCAATTGCCAATTTTGAGCATCATTCTTCCAATCCGAAAGAATTTGAACTGCAGAGCAGTCTGACATATCCCACAGAAAATTGGGAAACCCTTGGAAGATTCACTGCTGCAAATGCAAAACAATCTCAGAATTTCACTTTTCTTAAGCCAAAGTGGGCTAGGTATTTGAAACTGAACTTGGTCAGCCATTATGGTTCTGAGTTCTACTGTACCCTCAGTATGCTTGAAGTGTATGGAATGGATGCTGTAGAACAGATGCTTGAAAACTTGATTCCAGTTGAGAAAACAGAACCTGATGAAAAGACAAAGGAGCCCATTGAGCAAGTGCATTTGAAGGAAGAATCCCCACAGGAACCCCTTGATGAAGATGAATTTGAAATAGAAGATGTTAAACCAAACAGTGATTCATCGAAGAATGGCGCTTAATGATCAAGCTTCAGAGACAAGGACACTTCAGGCTGGCAGGATTCCTGGAGATACAGTTCTTAAGCTGCTAATGGAGAAAGTTCAATCTCTTGATGAGAGCTTCTCTGTCTTGGAGAAGTACCTAGTGGAGGTTAACAGCAGATATGGGCAAATATTTAAGGATATCGATGCTGATATTGATAGCAAAAGATGTCTTGTTAGAGAAGATCAAATCAGAGCTGAAGAATCTTGAGAGCAGCAAAAATAGCATTGTATGTATTTTTCTATACTTAAATTTTCTCTGAGCTATTGGTACCTGATATTTTTTTGGTATTTAATGGTATAATCTCTTGGTTTCAGACTGATGAAATTGAAGGTGTCCTCTCATGGAAGTTAGTTGCTTCCTCGCAACTAAAACCAGCTGGTCCTGGACAATGCTCTACTCAGGTTTGTATATTAATATTATCGTATTCCTTTTTTCCTCTCCCAATTCATGATCATGATGTACGCTCAACTTGGGTTGCTTCAGCATGTGTTGATAAATTTTTTTGATACATATTACTTTGCTAATCACTCTGTTATGTTTCTGCAGATCAGAATTTGAATTATTTAAGCAGAAACAGACCGACATGGAGAACAGGAGTCTTGCTGTTATATTTCTTAGTTTTGTTTTTGCTTTCTTAGCTCTTGCTAAGCTGTCTATAGGCATTATGTCCAAATTTTGTAGATTCTATGACTTTGAAAAGTTCCATAATGTAAGATCTGGGTGGCTTGTGTTGCTGCTTAGCAGTTGCATCATATCCACAATTTTGATAATACAGTAATACGAGCATTCAACTTCACATGGTCATGGCTGTACATTGTAGTTACATGAGGTTTCTGATTTAAAATCAACTATACCTCTTTCAGATGCTATGCAATTTTATTTACAGTGCAGTTGTTTGGCGCCATTGGCTGTTTCAGTTTGGAGGCTCTTTTAAAGCAGCAGCAGACCAGACTACTGGGAGTAGAATATTTTGTCCTTGTTCCACTGCCGATCCTGTGGAATGTAAATCAGATCTATACCTGGAAAGCATGTGCATACTTTCATACTGTACTGCTGGATCGGTGTGCTTCTTTATTTGTTCAAGGAACCAGAGGTCCAGAGCAGGTCCAGAGCATGGTCCCCATATGGCTTTCATGTTACCATGTATGATTGGCATGTAGAGATGGGTTAATATACTATTAGTATCCTCCTTCCATGAGCATTGTGCAATCCATGTTCTTCAGCTGGCTCCCTGTCTTGTGCACATGGCCTCAACACTGGACTGCTTTAAAAGGCATGTTCCGTTGGTTTCCAGCAGGAAAGGCATTGCTGTTAACTTCAGGCAGCGGCCAGCAGCAAAGTCAATGCCGAAAATATTACACAGCTATGTGATGTGAAATCTACTCCTCAGACCTGGAGCTCTTTGAGTTGGTTTATGGTTGAGACTTGAAACCGTGGTTGGTTTGCAGTAGGTTGTTGTGGTTGTGTTGGTTTGCTTCCAGTTTTCCTGATGGCGACTTGTCCAAACAAATTCAGAAATGGCCATTTATGATTGTTGCCAAAAATTTATTTCATAAATATATGAACAGAAGACGTGAACTTACTATGAATATAATTACCAGCCAGTTGATTTGGTGTCTTGTCTATATAATCTAGCTGCTTGGCTCTGGTTTAGCATGTTTCTTGTATGCATGAAGTTGTTCTCAATTGATGGATATTCACAGTTCCACAAGCAAGTTGATTCTATTGTGCCAATTGTCAACTTCAGCAAAGCGGTTTCTGATACGACCTTCCAACTAGATGTGCTCCCAGCTTTTGTTCGACTGTGGTTTACTTATATTAGCGGTAAAGCATGGTGGAACATGGTAAAGAACTTTAGGTTGATAAGGTATCATCGGAAATCTGATTACTTAGCTCTATCAACCTATCACCAGCAGTAGCTTTCTCCTTTCTCCTTGTTCACAATTGTGTGATTTCCATGAAAACCCGTATGGGACTTGCTTCTACAGATTGACCCCAGTAAGTTGGAGATGCGTTTTATCTCGGATGCCTCCGAAGTCCGAAGAGACGTTGGAGATGCGTTTTTGTCGCGGAGAATCTGGAGTAGGAGCAGAATTTGTGAGTAAACAGAACATTGTTGACTGCAGGTTCGACGATGATCTCCAACGAGCGGGCCACTCATGCGATGCCTTCGGTTCCGGTTCCGGCCCGCTTATATCCGGACGGGCCTACATGTCAGCCCAAGGAGGAAGACGTTTTCCTTTTCCCTTTTCCTTTTTTTCTTTGAAACCAAGGAAGAAGACGTTGTTATCTATCTATCCGCTTTCTTTTAAAAAATGCAAATGCATGACAGCATCCGCATCAACTATGACCTTCAGCGAATTTTCGAATGTAAATTTAATTTTAAATTGGTTTTGCTCTATACTTTTGTAATTATTGGTGAACACGTAGCTCTTTTTTTTTTTTTTTTTTTTTTTTGAGAGGACGTAGCCTTTTGTTTTTGGATGTGTCAACACGTAGCTTTCTCCTGCTAATCGGCAGCTCCGCCCGCGTGTACGTTTCCTCCAGGCGGCACGTCATCCGTCCGCCACCTGTATCCGGGCGGTGCGCGAAACAACTCGTGCTGTGCCAATGGCAAGCTGGTCCGTCCGGCAACGCGGCCGGCCGGAGAAGTTGCACACTCCAAGGAACGCCGAGACATCGTATAAAAAAAGGGAAAAACAAGAAAGAAAGAAGGAACGCCGAGACATTCTTTCGGCACGCCGCACGCACGTCAGTCGCCACCGAAATTCAGGTGGGCACCAGCAGGGAAAGCTTTGAGTGGCATCCATCCACATGACACGACACGATGCGGCGAGAACATCGCGCGCCGAACCTCCTTGCTTCCACGACCGGGCAACTGCGCCGATAACGTATCACCGTCAAGAATGTTGAGAGACAGCGGTGGTGGGGCACTGCCCTGCCCCGCCCGGGAGGTGCGCCAGATTCCTCTCGATCCTGGGCGGCGCACGACGGACGGAGAACGGCGATTTTTTTTTTTTTACATTACGGACGGAGAACGGCGATTTGCCGAGATTGCCGCGGGAAACCACGCGCGCGGCATTGCGTCCAAGCAACAGACGTCTCATCTTATTGTTTCGTTTGAACCCCGATAAAATGGAACCAGACGTCTCATCTTATTGTTTCGTTTGATAAAGAACAGAGTGGCACAGGGCACAGGACGGTATAGCCAAGCACGCCTACCTAGCTTATCCTGACGCTTCTTGTGTCTTTTGTGCCCAAAGCCCAGAACGAAAGGATCGTGGCGATACGTGACGAGATGTGCACGCACGTTGGTGATGCCAACCCCAACTCTTTACGTGGACGCCTCACCGTGTGCAGGAGTGCGTGCCGGCGATACGTGACGAGATGTGCACGCACGTTGGTGATGCCAACCCCAACTCTTTACGTGGACGCGGCAGGAGTGCGGCCGGCAGGGCACGCACGATGATGTCCTGGGACCTGGCGTCTACCTATCGTCCTGGTCGTCTGTTGCTTGGAGGCAAGGCCAAGAAGAGTTCGTTCATCATTGCCAGAGACATAGTGGCCCAGTAGTGGTGGGATCGATTCATTTTTTTTCTTTTTTTGAGGGAAGGATCGATTCAAAATCTTGCACCGCACGATTTCTTTTCCGCAATTGTTTATAGGGGCAAAGACTTTACTGTCATTCCCACATCAGATAGCTGTAAATCTGTAGTTGCTCCTTGCAAAAACAAAATATAGATGTGCTTATGTCTTAGTGTGTTTGTTATAAAATATGATGCATTTGCTTGTTGTCTTGGAGGATAAATAAATTTAAGTTATCTTGTACGGGTGAAATGGCTATGTTTTTTCTCTTAAAAAAGAAGAAGAGTTTTTTCAAGAGATAAAAAGGTATTGCTATGGCATTGCTGGTGTCACGTGCCGATTTGGGCCCGTCAGGATCGGGCTAGGGCAGCCCAACCGCAAACGGCCGCCCACAAAGGGGGTGGGGTGCTCGCCACGTAAGCAGCACCGCCGCCACCGCCACGTCATCATCATTTCCGTCTTCGTCTCGTCATTATGATAGGATTATCTTAGAACTTTTGGTGTGCCAAGGGATATTCCAACTCTATAAGGAAAACCCTTATTAGGAAATAAATATGATTGTTTGTAAAAAGTTATTCCAAATCATATAAGAAAACTTTTAGAGAAATTGCTTGGATTACAAGTCTCACTAGCCGCCCTATAAGTAAGGGGTAATCTCTCGGGGAGACAAGCAATAAAGAAATAATCTTGTGCCCTCTCTCTCCTCTCCAGACGAGCAATAAAGAAATAATCGCCACCGCCCTCTCTCTCCTCTCCAACCGCCCTCCTTCCCTACACACCGCCGTCGCCCCTTCGGAGTTCATCGTCGGCGTGTCACAACCGGTCCAATCTAATCGGTTTGTGATAGCTGGTTTCTCTTGCTAATACTCTACTTATTCCATTTTTTTTCTCTTTTTTAGTCTTCTTCCTCCTTTATGATTAGCATGCATGGAAATGGAAACATATATTATAGAAATTTGTCCTGGATACATGCGGTTCGTTGATTTAGTTCAATGGACACTACATTTTGGTGTGTTTTTTCTGTCCTCACGACATCGCACTGCAACACATGCCTGTTTTGCCCACGCCTTCTCCTTTCATTTCTTTTTTTCCCAATGCCGCCTTCGTTTTTCTAAAATGAAGCAGCATGAATAGTTCATATAATAATTTAGTTGTGGCTACTAGAGTCATTATAACCTTCTTAATATAAAAGATACACAACTCTCCTGCATGTTCGAGAAAAATAAAATCATTACGTTGGTAATCTACTTATCTTTGAAACTGTCTCTATTGAAATAATATGTCACTTTCTCAAGATAAGCATTCTCTCCCTTATTCTTGGTATAGTCATCTGATTCTGACAGAAAGTCGCTCTTCATACAGTACACATAACACATCCAACAGTGAAGTGCCACAGGATATATATATTCCTTTTATTTTTGTAGAAAAGAGAGTACCTCTGTTTTATTGAAAGCAAATAAGCATTCACATTGAAAGCAAAATAATTGTTCACAGACAAAACAGACAAAGGGCGAGGACACCAGTTCCACCATACAAGTTTTCACATAAAGCAGACGCAGGTGCAACAGATTCCGCCGTACAACTGACTGAAAACTCAAACGATTACCAAATGCCCCGAAGGCCTAAAATCATTCAAGCCAGGCAAGTGTGCGGTCGACCACTGTGTCCACCCATACCCATGCCTTATCTTTTACCTTGAGCAGTGGTCACCATTTCTACACAGAAGATAGTCCTATGAACAAGATTTGAGAGATTCTAAAAAGAGAGAGAAAGGAACAGGATTTGAGAAGGATTGTTAGGTACTTTCTTCTCAACTGCTATCTTCTGTTCCTGTTTACCCAGAAACCCCAGAACCAATTTTTTTTCATAAATCGACTATGCTCCCAGTTAGAATAAAAATGTTCCTTTAATCAGTCCAAACAAAAGTAGCAAGAGCTGCTGTCTTTCTAGCCTCTTTTTCTTCATAGAGGCTTCAGTTTGCAGTCTGTAATTATAATTTTTGCAAATAAATATTGTAATCTTCAAACGGACTCTACAGTTCCAAATAACAAAACCGGATCATCGTGCCCATCTAAATGAATATCCTGTAACAACTTCGACAACTCGCTAGCTACATCTCACCCAGTCCTATCAATATCATGATCTTCTTCAAAAGCTGGCAACGCAATCTCCCTCCCTTTCACAGTCACAGAGGCCAGGACTCCTTTTTCCTGGTGGTTTGTAGGGCCAACGCGGAAAACACGCTGCAAAACCTGGCGTCCAAAGTAGGTTTACCCCAAACCCAGCAACAATCCATGTTCTTTCCGAAATGGCAGGCACCGGAGTCCACTTTCTTGTATTGTACTAAATTTTGGTGTGTTTAGTATCAGTTCCGGCTCAAAAGTGCAATAGCGACCAAAAGCCTGTGTGTACATATATCCAGTGAGCAGTGACCAGTGGGCAACGATTTTCATTCATTTGGCTTTCACTAGAAAATGATACGTCACCTCCTTGAGTAATTCAGTCGCACTGTAGGAGTATCATGCACTTGCTGTGATATATGTGTGCATCGATCGACATCTCTGCGTGCCGTGGCGTCGACATCTTGCTTCACCCGGTGGAGAAACCAAAGCAGAACCCAAGGCTTCAAAAATAAATAAATATATATATCGTTCTATCGATAATTCTATATATATAGGACTAGGAGTCTCTTGTCTGAGTGGAATCAGCAGAAGGGTGCACTGCAGGTTCAGGAGGAGCTCTCGTGGTGTCATAGTCTCTGGAAGGTCCAAAGAAGATGGACGGCGAGATGGACGAGGACGTGCTCACGGAGATCCTCGCCAGGCTGCCGTGCACGTCGCTGGCGCGGTTCCAGTGCGTCTCCACGTCATGGCGGCGCATCATCTCCAGCGACTACCTCCGCCGCAGGCTGCCGCTCATCACGTCGGGGGTGCTCTACCACGACGACACCCGCAGGCGGCGACGTGGACAGCGGCAGGAGGCAGCAGGCGTACACTTACGCGTGCGCGTCAGGCAGCGGCGGCGGCACGGCGGAGGCCCCGGACATGGGCTTCTTCCCGGGCCACGAGACGTCGACCATCATCGACGGCTGCAACGGCCTGCTGCTCTACTACGCGTCCCGCCCGACGGCGTTCTACGTCGTGAACCCGACCACGCGGCGGTGGGCGGAGCTGCCGCCGCCGCGCGCCAGGACGCTGCTCTCCGTGCTGGCGTTCGACCCCTGCGCCTCGCCGCACTACCGGGTGGTGTGCTTTACCGGCTGGCTTCCCGGGGGCGCCACCATCGAGGTGTTCGACTCCGAGCGCGGCGCGTGGCGGGACCACGAGGTCGACTTCGGCCTCGACACCGACGCCATGTCGGCCACCATGCACTACTCCGGCGGCGCGCTCCACGTGCTGGCCTACTCGGGCCCACGTCGTCCGCGTCGACCTGGACACCATGTCGTGCGTGGTCACCGCGCTCCCGGCACCCGTCAGCTGCCGGGCGCGCGCCGGGCACTGCCGCGGCCGACTGCGCTTCGCGTCCAGCGACGGCACGCGCCTCAGGATCTGGGAGCTCAAGGACGCCGCCGGAGGTGAGTGGGCGATGAAGCACGAGATCGGGGTTAACGACGTCGTCCCCGGCGGCGCGACCCAGCCCATCACGTTCCTCTTCATGGCGTTCCACCCCGAGCGGGAGCTGGTGTACCTGTGGTCGCCGTGGAAGCTGCTGGCGTTCGACGTGGTCCAGAGGCGTGTCGAGGAGGAATGGGTGTTCGGATCCGAGAAAAGAAGGCACGCATCTCATACAGGTTTGGCTGTTTCCGTTCTCGCGCCATTTGGCCAACGCGCTGGCCTGATCAGGCTTGCCGACGAGCCGGAAATGGCATGGGGCCCAAGTGTTCTTTGCCCTCTCTCTATCTACAATGCTCTCGTTGCTACTAAAAAGATTGATATGAAGATCAAAAATAGAAAATGAAGAGTCAAAGACAGTATTCGTCACAAAATAGAAAAGAAAAAAAACAGTAGTGAAACTGAAAAATACCAGTAATGCATTACACGACATGTTGTTGTCATGTATAGATCATGACTACTTGTATAGGGACTGTTCATCTGTAATGGTGTGTGAGCAGTGTGTGAGCGTGGCGCTGTTTGTGTCTTTGATTTTCTAGTAGTGTTTAAGAATATATGTGGTTCAAGTTACTTCGAATATTGGCAGCAAGTAAGAAACTCAAGGCTCAAGCAAGTTGCACTAGAGATATCAAGTTATCAACTGATGCGATATGACAGCTTACCACGTGTACTCTTATTGTATTATTATATTACTTTACTCGTTTCGTTTTCGGCTAATTGTCCAAGCTATTCAGCTTGTGGATGCCATCAACTAAGAATGTGTTAGTACTTGAGATCACCAAAGTTGGTTTTTGGATGTAGTAGCGTTTCATTTGTTAGTGGTAAATATTATCCTCCAGGCTCCAGTATATCTAAAAACGGCACAGTGAATTTGGGAAGAAATCTAAACACACCCTCCTCCAGGCTCAGAGAGGCACAGTGAAAGAAAGTTCTGAAAAAATGCTGTACACTGAAAAGTATCAGATGGAGATGGAACAACAGGCTAACCATAGGAGTGTATCTAGGGGATATTTTTCTCTTCCATGAGATAACTATAAAGTTTTTTACGTGTGTATAACTAAAAAAACATGGCAATCTCGTCTAAACCACTTAAAAGATGAATCTATCATAGTTATTTTAGTTGTTTGTTTTTTTCGTCGTTTAGAGACCTGACATGGGGTCGGCAATAGCAAATGACCCATTTGCCCATCATCTTCTTTTTCCTCCCCTCGTTCTCTCTCACCGGCAAGCAAGCCCGCCTGTCAGCCCTATCCCCATCCTCTTCTTTCCTCTCCCTATCTCGGGGAGGCTCGGTACAACATCCTATTAGTTTATTGTTTATTGCTACTCTTTGTCAATGGATAAATAAATAACAGAACTTTAGACAGCTATAAGGATAATACCCTAGTTTATAGTATTATAATGATATAAATTTTCTTTGATGCTTCTTGGCTTTTCGCTACAAATTCAGTTAATTTAAAATTAACTTATATCACTTTAAGAATGAATTTATCTGAGAACAACACACGTAAGTTTTGAGCTAAACACAACAGAAATTAATTTTTCAAGAACAGTCGGAGCAAATGAAGTTGGCTTGGCAACAAGAATTAATTTATTCAGAACGGTGCAAAACCTGGTACATCGTAAGAACGCTGCGTTGTTGCTCCAAGGCCCAAGAACCTGGTCAGTCAAGCGGAGCGGAGTGGCCCAGTAAGAGACGTTGCGTGTTCCAAGGAGGGCCAAGCGGAGCGGAGACGTTGCGCGTTGCCAGGAGGGGTCAGTCAAGCCCTGCCCAGAGGCGTTACCGCTCAAGCCCTGCCCAGTCAACGAGGCTATCAGAAGATTTTGTCAGTGCAAAAATCATAAAACAATTAGTAATATTTTTTGTTTAAAGTCATAAATTCTTCTAAAAACGAGTTTAATTTAGAACCATTTGTTTGATTTGGTTGGGGTGCGCCAGGCTTGGGCAGTAGTGCAACGCCCAAGCGACACGTGAGAGCCCCAGTAGCAAGCTACTGTGGTGACTCCCCCACAAAAATAAATTTAATATCAAAATAGACACATGGCCTACATATCAAATATTAAACTGATAAGAACAGATACTACACTTGATCTTAGCCAAAAGGCCGAGAAAGGTATGAGTTGATCAGCTGCCCAGGGTCTTGTTTTATAGCGTTCCTCTGGCTGCGCTCGCCCAAGACCGCCGAGGTGGGACTAAACGAGCAGCGCGCTCCGCGCAGGCAGGGCGAGCTCGCTCTCTTTGCCTCTTCGGTTACCACAAGGCTTCTGTAGCAATGGGCTTTCCCAAGCCCATCAATTGATAGCCCACCAAATAATTCCTCTGGCCTGGAATTCGCTCATCGTCTCCTCCTGCATTCGCCTTCCCAGCAGCAACGGAAAATGGGTGCCATGCCGGTGCGGTGGCCGCGTGTGCTTACACCGGCACAGCTCGCCGGAGCCATCCGCCGGCAGAAGAACCCGCTTGAAGCCGCCCACCTGTACTCGGACGCGCCTCGCCGTTACCCACCCTCCTCCTACTGCCACAACGACGACGTCCACTCCACCCTCTTAGGCGCCGCGGCCGGCTCCCCGTCCTCCCGTCCCTCCTCCGCCGAGTCCTCCCATCCTCCCCATCCGCCGATTCCCTCCTTGCCGCTTCGATCCCCAACTCTCTCCTGCAGCCGCCGTGTCCATCTTCCGCTCGTCGCTTCCCTCCTCCCCGTCGCCGTCTTGGTCCCTCTCCTTCTCCGCCCTCCTCCGGCGTCTGGTCTCCCAAGCTCTACTCCCCGAGGCTGCCCGCCTCTTCGCTGACTTCGCCGGGCGCCCGGAAGTGTCAGTAGCATCCGCGGATCTTACTCTTCTCATCGCTGCTCTCTGCCGCGTTCGGCGCCCTGACCTCGCGCTGCAGGTGCTCGACGAAATGCCGAACCTGTGCCTCGCACCCGAGAGGGACGCCTACCGTGCGATTGTGCCTGCTCTCTGTGATGCTGGCATGCTTGATGAGGCAACACACGTTGTATATTCCATGCTGTGGCGGGTGTCACAGAGGGGCTGTGACGCAGATGTTGTGGTGTACCGGGCATTGCTAGTTGCACTCTGTGTGGCTGGCCGGGGTGAACAGGCTGAGCTGGTACTGGATAAGGTGCTCAGGAAGAGGCTGAGGTCACCAGGTAGTCGTCGGTCTCTTCGTGTGCCAATGCTTGCTGTGCTTAACATCGAGGATGCTCGGGAATCCATTGACCAGGCGTTGGCTGTTCGAGGTGGTCGTACTGTATGCAGCTTTGAGTCCATGATTCTTGACCTCTATGAAGAGGGTCGGTTTGATAAGGCAGACAAATTGTTCGAGGACATGGCCAAGAAGAATTTCAAGCCAACAATCTGCATGTATGAGGCGAAGATAGCTGCTTTATGCAGGGAAGGGAACGTGGATGATGCTGTGGAAGTGCTGGAGGAGGAGCTGCCGAAGAATGACCTTGTTCCAACAGTGACAACATATAACTTGCTCATGAAGGGTCTTTGTGACATGATGCAATCAATGAGGGCACTAGAGTACCTAAAAAGATGGATAAACAGCTTGGTTGTGTTGCCCAAACGGACACTTTCTCAATCTTGGTCTGTGGTTTGTGCTCAGAAACCAAGTTTATTGAAGCTTCAAAGTTAATGGAGAGAATGGTGAAGGGACATCATCGGCCCGACAGAAGTGCATTCAACAGTGTTATTGAAGGTTTATGTTCTGCTGGCAGAACATACGATGCATTGTTGTGGCTAGAGGAGATGATCGACCATGGAGAAACACCAAACATCCGTGTTTGGTCATCCTTAGTCACAGCAGTCTGTATGTCCCAGTTTGAAGCTTTAGGAGCTGGACTGCTGGAGAAAGCTTAGGCTGTAACTGTACAAGAAGTTTGATTCAACCTAGGAAACTCTTGAACCACAACTATGCCAATAATGAGTGCAAGGCGCAGTTCTAGTTATGTATGTATAACAAAATGGCTGTGGTTTCATCTACTCTCAGTACCTAGAACACAGCTTTAAATCACCAAATGCATCTTACACTAAAATTCAAAGGCATGTTGTTTCAGAGAGAAAATGTAGTATATTTGGGATGGAAGGGTGTTGTAGTTATATTGGAGCAATCTCTATCCTACAACTAAAAAGCCAGAGATGTTATCATTCTGAGTTATAGACTGAATCCTCTGTGCTTCATTTTCTTTTGTTTCTTATGAACAGAGAAATCACAGTTGAAGGAATCAGACTTTATATTATCATGGCGCTGTTTCAAGATCTTTTTTGAGCAAAGGTAAGATGTTCTACAACAGTTGAATTTGATGAGTTGAAAACATATTTGTGGCATACCTGTGTCTATGAGATCAATTAGTACTTCACTGCAGTGAAAAACAAACAAGATTATGACAAAAATTGGAGTGATTTGAATTTGTCATATTCAAACTGTGTAGGCGCCTCCTCCCCTCCTCCTCCTCCTCTCTCTCCTATTTCCTCCTGAGCAGGCGATAGTCGCGGGCGGCAGCGCCCTGCCTCGATGAAACCCTAACCCTAGGTGCTTGTGCAGCGGTGGTGTCTCTCTCCCTCAGTGCGGCGCGGCAGGCAGGCTGGAGTGTCGGCAGCTCGTGCGATGTGTTGGCGGAGCGCGGTGCCCGCCCGCCCAGCCGCAGCGCCACGCGCCGCCGCCCCCCGGCGTGCGAGTTGCCTCCGGCGCTGGTCTCGGCATGGCTACGCTGGCGGCACGGCCTCCTTACGCCGGGTACACGCGTTCGTCCTGTGATCGGAAACCCTAGGTCCACGACACGGGTGACCCCCCGGCGCGGCTTGTCCTTCAATGGTTGGCGAAACCCCTACCGCCTTCTCCTCGTCTCTTAATTTGTCATGGCTTCTGATCATAGCGGTGCATGGTAACCTTAAATTAGTCTCAACCTTTGGGTAATGTTTAATATCTGTTGGAGTTTCTTTTGTGCAGGTGTTCAAAACGTCCAAGAGCATACAAGTTTTTTTAACTCAAACATCCTGATTGTTTTGAAACAAAGGCCTTTGTTGAACCTCCGCTGCGGTGATTGTCATGAAAATTTACCTGCACATCCTGATTGTTTGAAACAAAGGTTGGTATGCATTACACTGATTGCCTGTTCTTAGAATTTTATTGCAAATAATGTTAATACGCTTCTAGCCAATTCTAAGTATAGATATCTAGAGTGAGAAAAGGATTCAGTTTGTGTCCGTAGTCTGGTTCTCGATTGTCACTGAACACTTCTTTTTATCAAGCTCATTCACATTCGAGATAATTGCTATTATATGTCTCCAAACAATTGGCTTCGCAAAAATAGGATTGCTAACGTTGGTTTTAAGCTAAAATATGACTCCAAACATTTTTTACCTCGGAATACATATGATTTTGAAGGTTTTAATTCATTTGGCATCTAATACACGTATTTTTCTTCCGGCTGGCTGTGTACCGTGCATGCCTGTGCTGGGTCCAAGGGCGCCTCCTTGCTGCCCAGACATGGTCTTAGCTTGGCCATGCAAAATGTTCCTCGACGACGCCGTCGTGCCATGGCTGCTCCTATGCACGCGGCGTGCCATGGCTGCTCCTCGATGCCGCGCCGCGCGCTCCTGCTCATGGCAGGGGCGCCTTTGGCTTGCTGGCTGGCGTGCCCTGCACCAGCGGCCTTGGCCATGCCTTGGCTGGTCTGTGGGCGAGATGAGGGAAAGAGGGGCGGAGAGCTGCAGATCGCGGGCGGCAATAGCGGGAGATAGCGCGGCCGGAGTGGTGGCGGCGTCGCGGTGTCAATCGATTGTGCGGGTACGCGACCAACGTGGTCTCTCACGCGGGAGTAGAATGGCATGGCCCAAACGAATAGATTTGATTTTTACACAAGTGTAGAAAAGTCAATACGAAATATACTAGATATACATGTATTTGCAATTTCCAAATGAATTAAAACACTCAAAATCATATTATTCCTAAGTAAAACGTTTGGAGTCATAGTTTAGCTAAGCCAACGTTAGGAATCCTATTTTTTATGTTTAATTGTTTGGAGTCATATAATAGCAATTATCTCTTCACAGTCGTGGTGTTTTCCTTGAATCCTTGTGTGTAAATTTGGACATCTCAATTTTACCTTTGATATGTTTAGCCTCGATTTTCCTGGTTCTCTAATTCTTTACAAATCATAGATTTAGCATTATAACTGTCTTTAGCTTTCTCTCTTTATTACTTTTTACAAGGTGTGCACCTGACAAATTGAACTGGCTCTGCTCTGGACATCAGCATACTCTTATAGGCTGCCATTGTTGGAGATCATGACATCAAGATATCGGTAAGTCTTTGGGCCTGTCTATTGTTATTTGTATGTTTAGGCTTTTTTTTTTTTTTTTTTTTTTTTTTTCTTTTCTTTCAAAAAAAAGATGAAGGGCCTTTTTCTGTTTTGGTACTTTTAGTCGCCTGGTTGACTTTCATGTCATTATGCTTTACAAGCCTATTATTGTCCACCTGCTGTTTTGGTCTTTTTGGTGCCTGCCAAAAGATTCGACCTCACTCCTAGAGATTTTGTTTCTAGGGCCATTGGATTGGCAACCAGGTTGCGGTTTGAGGGCGGCGAGATGTTGCATTCAGGCTCCTACTGACATGCTGGGGGTCACAGAGCACGCAGCTAAGTGGACATTTGAAAAGGCACTGACAAGATTTGTGGTATGTTCCCTCAGATATGCACTCTTCTGAATTTGCATTATACTTGCTGTGTCTATAATGAATACGTACCTTTTCACTAGCCAATACAAAATCTTGACAAGTTCTGTGTTCTATCCTTCATGATGACTACATGATTATTTGCACATTATTCCCTATCCTTAAATATTCACAATATATTAATATAGCCATAATGCTAGACCTAACACGCTGCTCAATATGCTAGATTGGATTCACTGATGCTCAATAGCAACCTATTTGCGGTGATGCTTCAATCTTGATGAGTTTCTCATTTTGTTCACTTACAACCCCTTTCTCTGTTGTTCCCTTTTATGTGTAGTTACAGAACAGTTGCTACTGGAATTGCAAATTTGTGCCCCTTCATCTAGAGTTAATGTAAGATGTACTCCAAAAATTGCTTAGATAATTTTTATGGTCATGAATTGGTAAAGTGCCTGTACTGCTGGCTTAAAATGTAAATGGGTTAATTTGTGTTTGTTTTCATATTAAAATGATCGTGGCTTCATGCCCAAAACCTAGGTGGTTTCATTTGTATTTGCGCACTCAAAATGGTTTGATGTGTAGGGGAACAAAATTTGGGGGTGTTTGCTGCTGTTCGCTCTCATCTTTTTGTCCATATATCAACTGCTTCATGCAGGCCTTCTTTTTTTTTTACAGGTCCTATTTACAACATTTTTGACCCGAATGTCCATTTACAACCTTATCTGCATACAGTAAGGTTTGTATTGTTTTATATCCATGTGACTATTTTAGGATGATAAAACACATATATATTATGCAATAGAAGCTGCCTGTTTTTCCTCTTTGTTAGTGTGTTTGTTTATTCATTCAATTTCAGTTATGAAGATGCAAGATCTACGCAGCAAAGCTTCAATTTAATCATCAGTGCACTATCTTGCTTCAGTTATGAAGTGGCATTTAAATTCCATTTTTTAATGGTAAAATCAGGAAAAAAAAAATTATTTTCTGATTGAGGGTAACATCAGAACCAAAAAAAAGAACTATAAATGGGTACACAACTGGTTAATTGACTCCCATGGAATTTTAGAAGCTCTTGACTGAAAGAATACATCGAATAGACCTTTGCATCGAGACCAATCTGTCTAATTCAGAAAAAAAGGGTGCAGTAATTGATCACTAAGAATTTGTGGCGTTAGTAAGCATTGTTATTATCGAGATTCGAGACCAATCCTTCTTTTACATGAGCTATGATGATTCCTCCGTTTTACATCTCTCTACTATGTCCATAGGTTAGCTAAGGAATTGATACTCTATTTTTGCCATCTCTTTGTAACCTGTTCCATGATAGCTGGGGCAATGTCATGGTCAATTGGTTGTTCCTTTTTCGTCCCCTTCTTACCGATCCTAAGTTTTGCCGTCCAATGAGAAGTTATTATTGCCTATTCAGTCACCAACTAGATGCCTGCAATTTCCTCTTAATAATGAGTCCGCAGCTTCCCATGACCTTGCCAGTGATGATCCTTTGTTTGCTCTGATGATTTCCTTTTGTTTTCCACTGCCACTTGCTTATGATCATTGTCTATGATGCCAATAAACACATGACTGTAGTCTGAGCTTGTGTGCCTGTGAAGTGATAGAATATTCTTCTGAATTCCGCCCTTGTCATCATTGTCTATGATCTTTGTTTATGAAGACAAATTATGTACTGTTAAATCTAAGCACATTGTGTGCACCGGTGATCTTTCAAGTCAATATATTTCCTATGGTGCTTTATCTAGCCAAATCACAGAGCAAGATCCACTGCTTATTTGAGATAATAAAATCTGTGCTATAGCAATCGTATCTGCTTATCTGAAGATTGAACCTACATGTTTTATGTGTTCATGTTCTGATGGCAACATTTTTTAAAAAAGAATGACCTTACCAATTTAATATGCTCTCTGAATCCGCCAGTGTTCAGTAGCTCTATGCAGCATTGCCTACAGTTAAGCTTTGAAAGGAACTAATTCATGAGTACTTCTAGTAATGTGCCATATTATCCTCAAAAAGCATCTATGTACAGATTCGTTCATGTACCTTAAAATAGAGTCCAAGCTAAATCATATCGCCACTGCATCCCAAAAATCATCCCACCTCAAGTGGTGAATTTGTTTACTTTTCAGCTTATTATGTATCATCAAAATCATAAAGTTTCCTTTTGCTCCTGCAGACTTTTCTGGATTTGCATTATACTTGCTTTGCCTATAGTGGACATGTACCTTTTCACTAGGCAAGGTGCCTGAATATATCTTGGTGAGTTACTCATTATTTTTCACTTACAGCTTCTCTCTATGGTCATATTGAGAAGCCGCCTACAGATAACATTGAGCCATTATTTTTCCTCTGTGTTTTCTCTCCAAAATGATATTTTGTTAGCAATCCCTCTGCTAGCACTTAAGGAGAATATATTTACTTTAGGACTGCCAAATATTTGTTCGCATGTCCAGGGTTCCAAATATTACTTACAAACAGCTTACACCAGGAATGCCAAAGGCTTAGAATACTTTGATGATGGATTATAGAATTACATATAAATAGGGTGGAGAGGGAGCCCAAGGGCTGCGCCCATGCCAGCCAGGAGGCGGCTGATATATCTAGGAATACTAAACAATATCTAGGAATACTAAACAAGGTAATTAATTCTAACACATATTCATATGTATGCAGATGTTAGTTCAGAATCCTTGATGGAGACGTCTAGCAACAGCGAAGATGGCTCACTGACATAATAGATCCTCCCAAAGCTCTGTCAACGGAGGTTATAAAGTAGAATCAGCGTTCGACCAAACTTTTGCATATCAATGAAGGACCAGGGCAGCTCTCAGTACAGCTGCAACTAATCTTATGTAATATCAATCCAAATATTCTATACCCATCCTAATTGACAAACAAAGCTTCGTCTCCAACAGTGTATTACCTAACTCAATGTAATTATTTGTGCCTTGATTCATGTACAAAAGTGATACAGATTATCCTCGCGCGCGGCTGCTATTAGTGAAATGAAACAAAAGAGATTCAACTTCCAGGGGACGAACAGACTTCAGACAACTAAGATTTTAGACATTGTTGATTGGTCTTGTTGCATACTGTTGGTGTAGAAATTATATGCAGGATATTGCTGATTGTCTCAAGAAAACTGGTTCAAATATATTTGAAACAATCGCCAATAATTATCTGTGAGATGTACTGTACAATGTCTAAAATCTCAGGCTTGTCAGTTTCGAGAAAATTCAGGCGCACCTCTTTTATTGCAGGGGGCAGGGTGCTGACTAAAGAGCCTAAGCCTTTTTGTTCGAAACACATATTGAAAGCCTAATAAACTTATACTGATAAAAAAAACCTATACAGATGCAGTGCAATGCAATGCAATGAAATGGCATTCGCGTGCCGGCCTTGCTTTCTCGCTCTAGCGGGGGAGCGCGCTCGGGAACAGCCCGCGGATGTACTGCGGCATGAAGTCGTGCCGCGTCAGGATCCCCACCACCGGCGGCCTCTGCACAACACAAAAGAATCGAGTCACTTCACATGCGAAACCAGAGAGATTTTGAAAAGCACGTCGGCGGCTGGCATGCTTACCCCTGCGTCCTCGGCACGACGCACATGTGGCGAAGGCCGAGGCTGCGGAACAGCACGGCGGCCTTGCCCAGCGACATGTTCTCCACGACGGTGTACGGCGACCGGTTGGTGATGGGGTGGAGGTCCACGTACATGGCCATCTCCTCCTCGGTGAGCTGCAGGTCCTCCACCTTGAGGCCCTTGCCGGAGCCGGCCTTGGCGAAGTCGAACGGCGCGAGCGTGCGGAACACCTCGGCGGCGCCGGTCTTGACGCGGTTCCTCTTAAAGATCCGCCCCTGCAGCAGCACCAGCAGGTGGGAGCGCAGGACGAGGCCGCACAGCTCCGGCGCCGGCGCGAACGGCGGCTCCTCGATCACGGGGGAACCCGTTGTGGCCCGTGTTCCTCAGCGTCTCGACGACGGCGCCCACGCGCTCGACGCTGGAGAAGGTGACGAGCGGGCCGGACACCACGTCGCCGGCCACCAGGCTGCGCGTGCACCGCTCCGCGTGCACCTCCAGGTATGGGAGCCCCTTGAGGCGCACGATCTGCTCGTACACCCCCTTGTTGAAGCAGTCCGCCACCGTCTTGGCGATGAGCAGCACGAGCATGATGAGCGGCAACAGGAGCAGGTCGTTGGTGAGCTCCAGCAGGATGACGCACACCGACACGGTCATCCGCATCGTCCCGCCGAGGAAGGAAGCGGCGCCGAGCAGCGAAGAGACCCGGGTCGAGGCCGCTGACCGAGCCCATCAGCGTGCCGGCCAGGCGGCCGAACGAGGCGCCGCAGAGGATGACGGGGATGAAGAGGCCCGACGGCACGGCCACGCCGTAGGTGAGCAGGCCCAGACTGTACACCGTGGTGAAGAAGGTGAGGAGCGTCGACACACCGAACTCCCTGTGACCGTACCCGGCGCTGAAGAGGTTGCGGATGGCGTCGTCGTTGGTGTTGAAGAAGAGCGACGCCAGCGCGTTGTAGTGCCCCGGCGGGCACTGGAAGTTCTTGAAATTGCCAGAGCGGCCGACGGTCGGGCACTTCATCGTCCTGGCGAGCTCGGGCGGGCACGGGGTGCACGTCGTCAGCCACGGCAGGCCGAAGGTGCAGCACGAAGTGAGCACCGAGATGGTCACCGTCAGGACGATCTTGTAGCACGCGCCCTTGCTGCAAAAAAATTTGAACGCGCCCAGTGGTTATGAAAGTGATGTAGAGTGTGAGGATCACCATCAGATGGCACACTGGCACTTACTCGTTCACGAGGCCATATACGCGAAGGACCCTGTCGACGAGGTAGTTGAAAAGAGCCCCAAGCAGACCGCCGAGGACGCCGATCAACATGACCACGGCAAGGTCCGTTAAGGTGTAGGTCGGTTGCCGTGAGCCGAGATCGAACATGATGAGCCCTCCTTTGCCAAACAAGCCACAGTGGCCAGTACGGCAGTAGGTGATTAGCGCGTGCAGCACCATTGTCGCCACCGCTGTCGTGGAGAAGGTCCTCCAAAGCAGCGCGCTCCGCCACCTGACAAGAGATAAACCATGGAAGTTGATGGCACTCCTCCAACTGTTTCAGTTTCAAGAATAGATAGATAAATTACCATGATGCAACTTCTTCAAGCGCAAAGAGCACGCCTCCAACGGGGGCACGGAAGGCTGCCGCCACACCAGCGGCAGCTCCGCAGGTGATGAGATCCCTTCGGTCCAGATCATTCTTGAAGTACCTGATCCAGTTCCAGGTGAGGCCATACTTCCGTGAGCCCCCCTGCGCGAGCAAAGAGGCAACACAAGCACCGGTGTGCACCATAGGGCCTTCCTTGCCCAGCACAAATCCAGCAGACACTCCCAATATTGACCCTAAAATCTGCATTGTGCATGCAGTAAAAAGATAATAAATCAAGACAGCAATATCAAAACAAACTTGGAACCAGCTTGAAACAAAGTTTCAGGGCACCACACCTTCACTAAGAGGGTACTAGGCGCCAAAATGGAGTGCGCATCAATGCCATTCAGATACGCCTTCACCTCAGGGATGCCAGAGCCGGCTGCTGCCGGGGCAATGTAAGCGCACAACGCTGCAGCAGCCGCAGCCATCACTGTATTGCAACCGATGTATACCACAAAAGCTGCCAGGTACCTGAAGGGCCAAAGCCAATGTTAATTAAGCAAAATGAAGAAGAAATTAGCAAGAGTGTTTGGCATCGTGACTTTAATTAACTTGTATAAGCTAGCTAGATTTGTACCTGTCCTCGAGCATGAGATCGCCCGTCAGGAGCAACTTGAACCCGGCGATATTTTCGACAGCAATGTTGTTGAAGAATCCAACTAGGCCAACGACTACACCTACAAGAAGTGCCAGGACCCATTTAAGGACCTGGTACTGGATGATCTGAAGTTTCCCTCTTGTTGTCCAGTCTTGGTTATACACTTCATTCTCCACAATTCTGAATCATCAGTGAAAATGACGTGAGATCGAAAATGCAAAAAAAAAAAAAAAAAAAAAAAAAAAAAAAAAAAGCTACTGAGTGCTGATCAGGTTCATGGTAACAGTAAAAGTCTTTTTGTAATTCAACTTAACCCTTTTTTTAATGAATCATAACGCTTTTTCATGCACTGGGTCATTGGATCAACAACCAATCAAGTAGCATACAAAAAGACGATTTTCATGCAAGATAAATTCAGGAAACCTACATTCAGACATCAAATTCATAATGACATACCACAAATGCATGCTACCTTGGTTAATCAAAATCTTAACAACCTATGCTATCCGGATTTTCCTACATTTACGTTACAAGTTAGACATCAAATTCGAAATCAAATTCACAATGATATGTTAAGGGGCTGAATCGTGGACAATTAATAAACTCAAACAATGACATCAAGTCATCAATAGTATTCTTCTGAAGAGTATCACTGTAGCATGCAGTAAGGATATCTGAGAAATAGAGTATGTGGAATGGAAACACAAGGGCAGGCAGCATGCATACTCGTAATCGAGGCTCTCAATGGGGCAGGCGTTGGCGCCGACGACGGCCATCTGCGACGTCGTGTTGGTGCAGCGCTTGTAAAGCAGTGGACGCTGCAGAGCGTCAGCCGCATCCTCGACGTCCTGCCCCCACTTCACCGACCTCGTCGACATCGGAGTTGCAACCTCAGCGTCCTCGACGTCCTTCTCCCCACTTCACCGACCTCGTCGACATCGGAGTTGCGATCGGTGTCGCCAACGGCGTCGTGCAGGAGCTCTCGGCCCCGCCCAACCCACTTCCTTCTCCAGCCGGTGCCATGGATTCTCACCTCCAATTAAGCCAAGTAATTTCCTTGCTATCTGCCTCTTCTTATATTCAAGTAGGTTGTGTGTTCTTCATACTGTGATTGAAAAAAAAAGAAGATTAGCGCTGAAAAACATGCTCTCGCCTCCCCATCGTCCCTCCAGTGGCGACCCACCTTTTGAGTACAGGGTGCACTGTAAAACCATATTTTAAGAATCAAGATGATGACTGGAAAAAAAAAAAAAGTACAGTAATTAGCGATCACGATTTGACGAAATCAGGTTTAGGAATTAGGAAGGCAGGAAGCAAGGACTTACGATGTCGAAATCCGAATTACACATGCCTCATAGCGGCAAACGCGAGCAGCGAGGGCGATCAGATCGCGACGGCGATGCGCCGATGCCGCAGTGGCGCGAGGCACCCCTGATGTCGCCACCGTCACTGCCCTATCGCATGCGGATTCGATTCCTGGGC
This sequence comes from Hyparrhenia diplandra, assembly GCA_015847255.1. Lineage (NCBI taxonomy): Eukaryota > Viridiplantae > Streptophyta > Magnoliopsida > Poales > Poaceae > Hyparrhenia > Hyparrhenia diplandra. The sequence goes on along the minus strand of JADLZK010012174.1, from coordinate 301,958 downwards.
GGCTGGGCTGGGTCTCTAATCTTCGCACGCGCCACGCGAACTGCACACGGACGCCGTACGCGCAATGGCCAGACCGAATTGCCTTTGTATCAACCATATATAGACGTGAGGCTCCGAGGACTTGGCGGCGGCAAATAGCGGTCTGGCATTCCCTCTTGTTCCAATCTTTAAATAGGTCTGCGCGTGCCATGAGAGTCCGTGTCTGTCTCATCTGCATGCCGTTGATCCCGCAGGGATACAGATCATATCATACCCAAGCGCGGACGGCGGACTTGGCGTGCCACCTCATGCGCCCGCGTCCCCGTCTCGCCCAACCCACGACGGGGACGCTGCAGAGTCAGCCGCAGCCTCGACGTCCCCCCCCCACTTCACCGACCTCGTCGACATCGGAGTTGCAGTCTCAGCGTCCTCGACGTCCTTCTCCCACTTCACCGACCTCGTCTACATCGGAGTTGCAATCGGTGTCGCCAACGGCGTCGTGCAGGAGCTCTCGGCCCCGCCCAACCCACTTTCTCCTCCAACCGGTGCCATGGATTCTCACCTCCAATTAAGCCAAGTAATTTCCTTTGCTATCTGCCTCTTCTTATATTCAAGTAGGTCGTGTGTTCTTCATACTATGATTGAAAAAAAGAACAAGATTAGCGCTGAAAACATGTTCTCGCCTCCCCATCATCCCCTTCCCCGTCTAACATTCTCCATGCATGCAATTTTTAGATGGCAATGCAATATAGGCCTTGTTTAGATTGCTAAAATTTCTAACCTTTTTCCACTCTCTCCATCACATCACATTAAATACACCAAAAGACATATGTTTGGAGTATGAAATGTAGGTAAAATAAATAAATAATTACACGCTTTAGATGTGCATTCTTGGAGGCGATTCTTTTTGAGCCTAGTTACTCCATGGTAGGATAATATTTACCAAAAAACAAACAAAACGTGTTACAGTGTGCTACAGAGACAAAAAGGTTAGAAATTTTAGCAATCTAAACAATGGCCATAATATTGTAATGCGCGCGTCACTCATCGTATCAGTTTAGCAATATAATATTGTAATGCGCGTCTCTCTCATCGCATTACCAGTTTTGTGACTGAAACTGCATGCATAGTTGTGTTCCTCACTCTAAGCAGGGCCGTGCATGAGGGTGTGCAACATGCGCGATCTAACAAGGCCTCGATTTTTACGGGCCTCGAAATAGCAGCCTATCGGTGATGTTCAATACTCAATAACCAAAGTCTTCTCGAGGCAATTGACGAACGTGATGCCTATAATGAGTCAATAACGGCGCATGTACGCCTCGAGTCGTTGTCGTAGTGCGTTGCTTCTTTTGTTCCATAGTTCATTTTCGTGCATCTCCATCCATCTAACTCCATGGAGGCCCGATCAAAACTGCTTAGTGAGTCGCCCAGCCCGTAGGGAATCTTGTTGGGACACGCCCTAACATACGGTGGTGGTGTCGCACCAGCTTGGGCTAGCGAAGGTGTACCCTGTGCGAATAATTGTTAACCCCTTTTTTTCGGTGGCATGTTTGCCTTGCGGATCATGCAAACGGTGGATCGTGGGGGACATGGAGCGGCAAAGGCTGTATCTACGCTAGATCCCTCGGACCCGCCCGCCATGCGGGGAACATGGAGGTCTCCGCCGGTGTCGGAAGACAGGGGTTCGCCATGCGGAGGTCTCCGCCAAAGACAATGAAGACAAGCTCCCTCCCTTGCAAAGATGTTCGCCCTAAGCCCGAGATGCAGGCGTGGGGGAGCAAGCGGAGGTAGCTCCGGTGGAGACGTCACCGGGACCAAGAGAAGGGAGTCAAGCTCTCTCAATGGGCCGAAAACCGCCCATGAGGATAAGGCGGTTCAAGACATGAAAGGACGCCAAGGCCCCTAGACATAGGAGAAGGAATCGGATATGCTAGGCATCTAGAGGGGTAGAATTGTAACTAGGCTTCCACTTAATTGTAACCTATAAATAGGGGGCACAGTCCTCCATATTGTTGGTGGGTGAATAGAATTTATTCTCATTTATTATTGAGCATTTTACACTTAGACATTTAGCTACACTCACTCCACGGAGCACCGCCAAGGGCGGAGGTACCTAGATCCTGTTGGAAACCCAAGTTTTAACAAATCTCAAGTAGTCCATTTTTTGGTTAATTTACTTATCAGATGCTTATTGCTCAAAAAAAACTTATTAAATGCTAAAGGTTAATTAGTTCGTGTAGACCTTGTAATGTTTGATGTGCAGCATATAAGCTACATATAGTCTGTAGGTACTATTGGTGACCAATATTATTGTTGTATAATAATGCATTTTATTAGAAAAATGTAAACATGGTCTCGAGATTTTTGCCGCACGGCCCTCGCTCGAGGGACGCGGTTTTGCGGCGACGGCGACAGAGACGACCAAAATCTGATATCTAATACCAATACGGCGTAGATAGATTATGTATCCGCGACAAATCGATCGATGGAAATCCTACCGGACGCCCGCCTCGTGAGCTCGATCCATCTCACGCCAAACGGAGAGAATCCGAACGATCACCATCATTGATGACGAGCTTCGCGGGCGAGAGGAGAATAGGCCACCCATGGTGAGACGTGAGAGTCCCGGGTGGGAGGCAAACCGGAGGGTGATTTGGTGGAGAGGCCAGGAGGAGTTGGCAAAGAGGCTAGTTAGCAAAATTGTATACGCTGTAAGCCAGTGAGTCTCAGATCCGTCCCCGTCTGCATCTGCATGTCGTTGATCCCGCCGAGAAAACCGGTCCAACGTCGTCCTACCCACGCCACCACGCGTGAACGGATAGGGAGAGCGAATTAGGGATAGAGATCATATCATACCAACAGATGTCAAGCGCGCGGACCTTTAGCGTGCCATCAGCCCGGGCCTCGGCCGCCATGCGCCCACGTCCCCGTCTCGCCTGATCGCCGCCCTGTCCCGCCACACCGGAGCATCGTTCGGCTGCCTGGCAATCGTCTCTTTCCCGTTCCACACGACCGTTCCATAGCTTTCTCGTGCAGGCCCCGATGTTGTTGCCACAACTGGGAGAGCGAGGAGGCAAAGTGCAGCGGCAACCGCCCGATCGGCGCCCACCGCGCCGTATTGCTCGCTGTGAATCCACAATGGACAATGGTTGGTAGTCTCTTCCTCGTTGCTGGATCAATTAATGCGCTAGAAGTTGCTCGATCAATCGGTATCAAGGAACCAAGAATGCGGTGCATCGGGAAGATAGATCAATCTAGCGGTGATGGAATGATGGTCGTGAGAAGTTGCCCAAGTGTGAGCAGTCACACCGCCAGACTAAGAAGGTGAAATCGAGAGCTTTTACAAATGCTAAGAGCCTTGTCAAGAAGGTTGCTTTAGTTTTGTTGGTTGGAATGAATAGTGTGGTAACGATGATTGGAGAGTTCAAGTGCTCACCATTGTCGGGAAGGATGAGCACAAAGATGGCTCTAGTGGTCTGTATCTATCTTGGGACAGTTCCACACTTCCAGTTCTTTGGGGTACGAGGAAGTGAAGGTTGTTGTAGGTGCTTCCAGCTGGTCACCAAGTTCCCATGATCATGTGGAGGATATAAGTTGTAATAAATTGCTAAGTGGAGATAAAACAATGCAATTGATCTGTCACTTTGGTAGATAAATTAAAAATACACCTTGTCTCCGCTAAGCATACTGGGGCGGATTTGCCAAAGTATCTTCAATTTGTGCAAGCATAGATGGACTGGGAAATATGAAGGTCATTTGTGTTGCTGATTTGAGAATTTAGCCTGCATTTCAAGCTTTAGAACATGAAGAGATATCAAATTATAATATCTTTTACTCTCTATCCCTAAGACAGCCTTCTTTTGGTACATTTACTGTACACACATAGATGATCTAAGTTTCCATTGGTTTAATTCGTAAGAATGGTTAATTTCTTGTTTCTCAGGATTGGAAATTGAGGTTCAAGCTAGAATTTTGGATTAGGATTGAAAATATCAAGCTATGATCATAACTTCCATTGAGTAGTGACTAGCTAAGTGACTTAAACAAGTTTATCCTATTGTACTCTCATATTCTCCTTTAGACAATTTTGATCATTTTTGAGAGGCCAAGCATGGAGGGGGTGGGTGCATTGGCTCGAACAAACTACCATGTAGTGACCACCTATCATCGTTGTGTGGAAACCAGCGACGGCCAGTGGCCAAGCCGAGCCCAAAATTCTCCCTCTCTAAGCCCCCCACATAGATTAAGAGGGGCTAAGCTTGATTAAACATTGTTCAGCCCTTCCTAAAAATATTTTTGGCTTAGTCACCGGTCGGAACTCGAAACGAATAATATACCACCCGGACCAAGACGATGCATCCCATACTTCTTAAGGCTTTGTTTGGACCTCATGGTCTTAGATCACTTTAGCTCTTGTGGCTCCAAAAAAGTGATCTAACGTTTTAGTAAATGTTTGGCAGGTCTCTACATTTTACTAGAAAATGTTTTCTCCTTTAAAAGTGATTCGTTAGACTTCTTTTGGCATCTTCATAGAAGCTATTTCTATAGTCGGAGCCATAGCTGAAGTCGTGTCGAAGATATCCTCGCCACCAACTAAACTTTAGACTTGAGAATGAAACAAGTCAAGTAGGATAGATACTTTAACCCCTACGATGCAGTCTCCTAGATCGACTCACTCAGCACCTCCCCGCACATGGCTTGGGCGAAAGCCTTGCCAAGGCCCTACTATGGAGCTCCTCTTCATGCTTTGGTTGGACGATGGTTGCGTTGAAGGCCATTCACCGCCCTAGAGGCATCATCCAAGAGTTCATGTGTCTTGGTGTACTCCCCTCCGTACTCATAATTCAAGTCGTTTTGCACAAAGACTTGGGTCAAACATTGAAATACCCTCCCTCGGACTCATAATTCAAGTCGCTTTTGCACAAGACTTGGGTCAAACATCGAAATATAAATGATGAATAACTTTTAAGTCATTGGGTTTGGAAATGTGAAAAGCATATGAATAGATTTGTTTTCAAAAGTATTTTCATAAAAGTATACATGCATCACTTTCTAATAAATATTGTTTTTCAAAAATAAGAAGTTAAAGTTAGGCTTTGAAGATCATGTCATTACTGTAAACGACTTGATTTACAGGTACGGAGGAAAGTACCTTTTTCTTCTCCCCTTTTGGTGGGTTTCCCCCTCGGCCCTTTGTGCGGGGACGTTTTTTGTTGTACACAAACGCCTCCCCCAAGTTGACCGCATAAAAATAAAAAACTCTAAACCAATCGGCCACACATCACGATTTTTTTATCTCACAAGGTTAACTAATCTAAGCCATGGATCTTAAATTGGATGGATATAAGTGTTTTGACCTCTAGAGCATCCTTGTGTGGTATGGACTCTTTATCTTGAGATATAAGCTGACGAAGGAACATTCTTTTGGTTTGTGGATTGGTGACTACAAGTTTTGAGCATTCAGGATCCGATCTGGCCGGTGGTAGATTCCCTATGTCTGACCTCGGTATTATCTTTCCTACCCTGAATTATTGGACAGCTTTGTTGTACATAGCCGATCAAGGCCGACATTCCCAAGAACGCTATCTGTCTTTCCTCATATCTCTCACACTATTATAAAACCGATCGCCTTTGCATCCATGTTTTGGTACTCTTACAGCGTACTTTTGGCCAACATACTAGACATGCGCCAACTCATCTTCTTTAATTTTCCTTGATCTCTCTTTTTTTTTTATGAAACCTCCTTTTCATGATCTCTCCTTCGATATCTCTTTCTTCCCAGCTTGTTTTTATTCCTATTCCTATACGTTCCTTCGATCTGATCATAACTGAATATCTCCACTTTTTCATATTTGTCTGATCGGACTATACTTTTCTGCTGCATGCATGCCTTCCTCGTGCTCGTGAAGATCGAAGGACGCTCGAGAATCATCAGAAATTGTAGGCTGGAGTGCTCGTAAATCCAGGCATCCCCTATGTTGGCCAATCTCGCAAGCCATGAATCGCGGCCATCATCAGCGCAGCAGAGCTTAAATCTCCCTTCTCCCTCGTCCATGTCACCCCAGCTGCCTGCTCGTGTCCTCCGTAATACCGTTTGCCGTTTAGCAACAGCAACGTACAACTCGTCGTTGTACAACTACGGACGGACGGACGGACGCATGCGCCAGCTTGTTGTGTTCGTCCACGACAAGGGCATGAAGCAGGGCGCGCTTGACGATTTCAAAGTGATGGTCACGAGGAACGAGCCCATCACCGGCCTGGGCCTCGCCAAGGTGGTGGCTTCCTTGTGATCTTCGCGCTCGGCGTCGTCGCCGGCCTCTGGGTGTCTGTCGGTGCCCTCCGGTCCCAGGAAAGCATCGTCCGCATCGGGTTCCAGCAGGGCATCTGCTGCCGGCCCGACCCGATCCCCGAGTTCGAAGAGAGTTCGTGGCCCCGACGCGCCTTTCATGCACGACATGACGGACAAGGAGCTCTTCTGGCGCGCCACGCTGGTGCCGGCCGACGCCAGCTGGTACCCGTTCGAGCGTGTGCCCAAGGTGGCCTTCATGTTCCTCGCCGGCCACGGCGTCCTGCCGCTGGCGCCGCTCTGGGAGCGCTTCTTCCGCGGCGGCTACGAGGACCGCTTCTCCATCTACGTCCACGCGCCGCCCGGCGTGGCTATCAACGTTTGTCTCCGACGACTCGCCGTTCTACGGCAGGCAGATCCCAGCCAGGTTAGTTACATTTATATATATATATATATATTGGCGTTCGCGTACGATCGATCGCTTCGTCGTCGTTCAGCTGATTAACGACGACTCTCTGTCCGTCCGTCCTGCCAATTCTCCGAAACCGAATGGGGCTCCGTGACGCTGGTGGACGCCGAGAAGCGGCTGCTAGCGAACGCGCTGCTCGACTTCTCCAACGAGCCGTTTCGTGCGCTCTCAGAGAGCTGCATCCCGGTGCACAACTTCACGACGGTGTACGACTACCTTGTAGGTTCGCGGCAGAGCTTCGTGGAGTCCTACTACCCCGGAACGACCGTGGCTGCCGGAACCGTTACAGCCGTCGCATGGCTCCCGACATCACGCTGCGGCAGTGGCGGAAGGGGTCCCAGTGGTTCGAGCTCAGCCGGGACCTCGCCACCAGCGTGGTTGCCGACACCAGGTACTACCCTCTGTTCCGGCGACACTGCCAGCCGTCGTGCTACCCCCCGACGAGCACTACGTGCAGACGTACGTCTCCCTGCTGCACGGCGACCGCCGCAACTCGAACCCGCACCGTCACGCACGTCGACTGGCACGCGCGGAGGTCACACCCGGTCACGTACGCCGCCGGGGACGCCACGCCGGAGCTGGTCCGGAGCATCCGGACCAGCAAGGAGACCTGCGCCTACAACTCCCGCACCATCGTCCACCTGCTACCTGTTCGCCAGGAAGTTCGCGCCCGACGCGCTCGCGCCGCTGCTCAACATGTCGTCCACGGTCATGCACTACTAACTTGTTTTGTTTTGTTTTTGGTTGGCCGTCGAGCGAGGCGGCGTTCGATCGACGGACACAAAACAAAGAGTTTGTAACTTGTTCGGATTAATTAGATGACGTTAGGCATCGATCGGCATTGAGCATATGAAAATTTTGCTGAACGAATTGCTTGTGATATATCATGCATGCATCCATCCACCTGCTTCCTGCTGAAATTTTTGCTGGATCGGAGCGAGATGCAGTAATGTACGTGGCCAACCCCAGGCATTGAGGCATATGAATGGTATCTGGTGGGTTGCCCCCTATGCCGTTGGTGCTGTAGGCAGCCAGCAGCCAGCAGCCAGCAGCCAGCAGCTGCTGCAGCTGCGCAGTTGCCCCAAACGCCAATTGGCATGGAACCACCACCACGCACGACGGCCTGCGCGCAAACGCAACAGGATGGGTTTTGGTTGTGCTTTTGTCATCAGGAACAGCGGGGGCCCAAGCCACCCCCCCAACTACTTCGCGCGATCCAACAACTGAGGGATCATTGCATTCAATTCCCACACTTGCACTCAGTACGCGAAGCGGGTTCCAAGCGGCAAACCGTGCTCTCGCGCCCGCTGGCCCAGGACAGGACATTGTCCTCCTCGCTGAACCCTCGGTACCACCATCCATCGCAGGAACCTGTAATTAGCACAAAAGCCTCGCAAAAAAGGCACAAAGCGGAGTCGTCGGACAGGAAGGGGCAAAACCTTGGTGTGTATCATACACTAGTTAGGCGAGAACATCTGGATTGGCATGATCGATGCGATGCGGAACAGTTCGGGGCTCCACTGCACCAGCACAATCCCCAAACAGGCAGAGTGAAGGTGGCATTTGGTATGCCAGCAGATAGTAGTCCTCCTACAATGCACAGCATTTCGAGATGGGTTAATCAGACCACCCAAACACCAGACGGCAGGTTTGTCCCGGACGACAGAGAAAGAAAGTTGCCTGCCAGAAGATCTCTGATTCTCATCACAACAAACACATCCCGCTCATGCCACGAGCGTGTAGGGTATGCAGGCACTGGCACACAACACAACTGGACCGTACAAAAACCTTGGCTCACATTTCATATATATTTTTAGATCATATATATAAACGACCTGTAATCAGCTGACGCCCCTCTCCCTCTCTCTCTTTATGTACTCATCATCACTCACGCGCTATGAGTATATTAACAACCGAAAAAAAAACTTTGATACGCTTGCACTGGGACACGAAGAGCTGAGCTCCACCGTCCACCGATCGATCACGTTTTGAGGATCTCGGCGAGGCCGGCGCGCTGCTCGTCGGTGAGGAGCTCCTTGGGGAAGACGATCTCCAACTTGACCTTGAGGGTCGCCGCGCGCTTTCTGCTCGGGGATGGGCATGCCTTCGCCGCGGATCACCTTCTCGTACCCGGGGCAGATGACCTCGTCGTGGAACGCGCAGCTCACCTTCTTGCCGCCGAGGAGCCGGAACGAGAAGGACCAGCCGTGAGCGCTCACCAGCGGCACCTCCGCCTTGAGCACCAGGTCGTTGCCCACCGCTTGAACGTCGGGTGCTTCTTCTCCGACACCGTGAAGATGGCGTCGGCGGGCAGGCAACCCGGCCGCTCGTCACCCATGCCTTCGAACACCACCTGCTTCCCTCTCTTCCACCCTGGCTTCACCAGCACCATCTGCGTCACCTCCTTCTTCACGACCTGACCACCAAAAATAAATAAATAAACCACTTCAACAGAGGTGCCAAATGAATCAATACTCTAGTCTGAGTAGTCTCTAGTAAACGTCCAAGAGTGAGTACAAGGAGGAAGGATGCTCATGAGTCACTGTCCTGAAAACCCACCTAGGCCACCACCCTCACATGCTATGTAAAAGAAAGAATTGCCCACGCTCCAAACCAAAGGACCACTCCTCTCTGCTCGATGATACACCCAAAATCGGGGTATTAAAAGGCTCCAACAAACATGCACACGCATATGTGGCGAAGGAAGCATCTGAAGCCTTGGGATTATCTTGTGGAGATAGTAGCCAGATAGGATCCCTAGCTGTACTAACCGCGTTGGGAAACATTGTTTTCGTGAGGCTTGTGTTAGGTAGGCAATCTTGCAAGCATAGCATAGATACCTGCAACGGGGAAAGAGGCCGGGGTCCACACACACACACACACACCAAAGGCCACTCGCGTAAAAAGGTTTCGCCCTATGTTATGTTATGTTCCAAGAAGCTAGATATATAAATGACTGATAAATGCAAGTGGTGGTACAAAGCAGTGACCGACCCCCACTGTAAAAACACAAGTGCTCGCGCCATATAACCTTGAAAAAAGCAGAAAGTGATTGTGCTGGTGCACTGTTCATCGAGAGCTACCGAACAGTGCGGCGAATGGGGGGTTGGGGGGGCATAGCACGAAGTGGAATGTCTGTCGCCATCAGAGCGAGCTCTGAATTCTTGCCTAACCTCAACTTTCAAGCATCGATTCACTGTTTAAATCTGAATCCCGTGTCAACACAAGCTCCTTCTTCGATCAAAATTCTCCACTTTGCTGTTTTGAAGAGAAATAAACTAGTACGGGCAAGCGTTGATTGCTCGCTCGGATTTCATTTCTAGCAAAAGCTAGTTTTGCATCAATCTTGTTCAATAAGCAGAGCTGCAGAGGAAAAATAAAACCGACAGAGGAGTAGGAAGTACCCACCCGTTCTTGGTGACGACGTCGCGGGTGAACTTGACCTCCTTCTTGCAGCCGCGGCAGAGCACTCCTCGAGGGTGCCTCGAGCTTGCGCTCCAGCGGCGGCGCCTGCGCATGGGAGTTGGAGAACTCGGCGAACGCGCGGCGCCCGCCGGGTTCCCGGAGCTGTACCTTCTTGAACTCCTCGCCGGCGTGCAGGGCGCGCTCCTCGTGATGCAGAAAATCGTCGCTGCGCGTCACTCTCCATGCGCGCCCCGACGCCGGCGCGCCGATGCCGAGGCCGAGGCCGAGGCCTCCATAACACGCCGCCCGCCTCACCGCCCGGCCGTCGTTGCACAGCCCGAACACGGCCCTGTTCTCCTGCTGGTCCAGGAGCGCCTGCGCGAGCGAGGAAGGAACGCATCACGACACGGCAAGGCAAGACAAGGCGCAATGCACACCACACGGATCGCGCGCACGGCACGGCAGGAAACGCCGTCGGCAGGCCTGGGCTCACCTCGTAGGCCTCGCTGATGGCCTCCTAGCGCCTCGACCCGGGCTTGGACGACGGCGGGTGCTTGTCGGGGTGCCATTATTTCTGACGAGGTTCTTGTACGCGGCGCGGATTTCCTGCGGCGACGTGTCGCTAAGGGATGTTGAGGATCTTGTGGTACAGCTCCGGCGGGTTCCCCATCGGGAGGGGATGTCGTTCTGGGCGGCCTGGCGCAGGGAAAGCAGAGGGAACGAGGAGTGGCGTGGTGGGCGGGCGGGCAGGCGGTATAAAGTGGCTGGCGAGCAGAGGGATAGAAGGGTGAGAAAGCAAGAGTGAGCGAGACAGGAGTGAGTGGCTTTTATGTAGGAGTAAGTAGGGTCCTCCATTTCAACCGGTTTTAAATAAATAGAGAAACGGAGTACAAAGTAATATTGAAAATTGAATTGTGAGTGGATGCCATCTAAAACCCATATCGTGCACGAGTCCTCGTGCATTACTAGTTTACTACTGCATGATATACTTGTGTCAGAGCCAGATTTGAAATACTAATAACTCGTTCCTTTTTATATGATGATAATGATGTACTGTTACTTTCTGAAGGATCGGAAGCGACGAGTGCGAGGGCATGGCCATGGCCGCATGGCTTCGTGGGTCATGAACCAGTCATCCAAACCACAGCTCGTCGTCCCTCCATCTTTCACCGAAGCAGCTGCTCCTGCCCTGGTGATAGTAGCAAACTAGCAACTAGCAACAGAGCAGACCACTCAGGGCAGAGCGCGCCCGAGCTCGAGAGATGGTGCCATGCTCTGTCTCTTGGCTCCATCAAAACTAGACGATGTGATGGATCAGAATCCAAATCTATACGGACAATTTATAATTAAATTCTAAGCATTGAATTCAAGTCCAATCCTACCCTAATACAAAATTAATAATGTCAAATCTAATTACACTTACTATGTCCAAACCTATTCCAATATAAAACAAAAAGTAAAGAACATTTTCAACCTCAAATTGATCCATTGCTTTCAAAAACAAAAACAAAGATCCGTCAAACTGCATGTCAAATTTCAACCATGAACCATGAAACCGATAGCAAACACTCTTCAATTGTCCAAACCAGACAAATTTAGGGTGTTTTGCCACATCTAAAGGTGATTCACTTTAGGCTGTCAAAGCTTTTCACATAGTAAGTTTCTGCCACAAGTGTGGTGCCAAATATCACCGCTATATAAGTGTGGCAATGTTGCCATAGTAAATGTGCCCAAGTGCAGCCATATAAACATCCCCTTATAGTCTTATAGTTGTTGGTTTCAAAAGTGATTTCCATTAATCTATGTTTTTATTATTTTTAGAAAATAGAAAACCTTATAAAACTGACCATATGATCAACCTTTTTCAAATCATCTATAAAACCAGCGATATAATTAAAAGAATCATGTTTCTAACAATGGTGAATACATTATGTATCCCACGTCAAAAGCTAGACCTAGAAATTAAAAAACTCAACATTCACACCTTGAAATGTTAGCAGAATTAACCATATACGATTGCCCACTACTTTGTACATAGACTAGTCGTCAAAAAACAGTCTCTAGAATTAAGTGAAGCCGATTGAAATTTGCTGGAGACGACTCGATAGAATTTTATGGTAATTTTATGCGGATAGATCTCTGCACTTGCGCCTTAAGCGCATATTTCATTAAGCGATAGAGTTTAGCAACAACACCGAAAATAAAACAAAGATGAGGTAACACCATGCATGGTTACCGGAACACACGCCACCCCTCACACCGAACTTAAGCGGATTACATCTTGAAGAGGGTTTTTTTTTTTTTTTTTTTTTTTTTGCAGTTGGTACATCTTGATGAGTTGTGCTACCAGAACTAGACCTCCACAGTTAAGAGCATCACCACATTGACGAAGAACGATTGGATCGCCTGCAGTGCAGCTGCCCCCAGTGCAGTGCAGCAGGTGAGTGAATGATTGATCTTGGAATACAATACTAAAGTACTACGGCCGGGGTTAGCCGCAAATAATTGTCCGTACCGGCAGCTTAACCAGCAGCGGCCTCTCGTGCTGTCCGCCAGCCGCTGCCGTCCCGATCCAGATCAATCATCGCCTCGCCTAGCTAGTGTGTTTTCCACTGTGCTGCTGCTGTGTCAGCTACCGCGCGTCTCGCTAGCGACGGCCCGTACGAAATTCCCCGACGCGATATTCCATTTTCCACCAGCCGCGCGCACCCGCACGCATTGTGATCGGTCCATTTTCACAAAATTATATGAGGCCAGTGGGCGTACAGTACGTTCCGTATGCATGGAGAGCAGGCAGATCCACCGGCAGGCGGACCAGTCAATGATGTCAATGGCCTCCTCTCCTTGGATTCTTCCTTGCGAGCACGCCCTCGCGCATGTGCGGAGTGACTGAGAAGATCGTCGCCAGGTAGCAGAAACGAAGGCACACCTGCTGTTGCTGGCCCATCTCGTCGTCGCAGATGAGATGCCAATGCCCACGTACTGACGGACGTACTCGAAGATGAGATGCCAATGCCCACGTACGTACTCGACGCTGTGTGCTTTGGATCTGGGCAACAGTGGAGTGGCGGCACGTCGACAGAAGCGTGGCCCGGGCACCAACAAGGGGCCAGCGACGCAAGACGACGTACACAAGTTTTAGTCAAGGCGATGAATAATGGGTGGCTTTCGCTAGCTACTAGTCGTCGTCGTGGCAGCTTTCGATCGTCGTGGATCGGCCGGGAGCATACATAAATGAAGAAACAGTGTGATGTGATGCGATGCGATCTTCGTTCGTCGTACTGGTAGGTCTAGTCTAGGTGTAGTAATAGTATGTGTTAGCTACGAGTCCTTTGAACAGTCACAAAAGCCATGCCACACAAAAGAATACGGCTCTCGATGAGTTGAATTCGCGTACGCCTAGCTATAGCTAGGTGTAGTATGTGTATACTACGTACGAGGCTGCCCACGAACACGTGCCATAAGAAAATCGGATGATTCGGCAATTGGCACCAATAATTTCACGTTTCCAGAGCCGATCGAACCGATCCATCGGATTTGTGGTTCGGTGGATCGGCGGTGCGCCGGGCCGCGCATGCACGGATATACAAGTGGCATAAACAGAAGGGGCTGGCTCTAGGTAGCGTACCGACAGCCCGCGGATCGGGCTAGGCCGCGCCCGAATCGGCCGTCCGGGGAACCGAAGATGTTCCTCACATGCCGCGCACGTTACGTACGTGGCACACCTTTGATTGCACGGCCGTGGACGAGCGCGACCGGAGATCGAGAGGCCCGCCGGGCGCGGCTGTTGGCTATCTTTGCCCGCGGGCAAACCCCAAACTTTACGTGTCGCGCGCGCCTTCTCGCTTTCGTTTGGCTTTGGCCCCGCGGGAACGGCCGCCGCGCGCGCTGTGGTGTGGTTTGCCTGGTTTGGCCCCGCGGGAACGGGCACGGCGAGGAACCATGCGCGCCTCTCGTGTACGCTAGCAGCCGTCGGGGCGTGTCGGTCGGCCAATTCTTGGCACGGTGGGTTTGCCTCGGGTTTCGGCGGATTCGGTGTGGTTGGCCTGCATTTTTTCACGGTTACACTTCCTAGGCTCCATCCATCCACTGCGGTTTTCGAAGAAGAAACTGCAGAGTGGACTATCACTGCTTGGTTCACTACACAGTAGACTCGGTGCAAAATGGAAGGATAGGCACGAGGGAGCAGGAAGGGCCAAGCTGGACTACTGCTTGCGGTTAGGGGGTCACTTTTGGCCGACAACGCTGCCGAATTGAAACCAAATTAATGCACAAGAAATCGATCGCGTCCCTGATCCCAAGCCAACTGACATTAATCACCTCACAACACGCCACTGGACCATGTCGTGGAGGAGCAAATGTTCGCACCAAACCTTGAGGGATTAGTACCACTAACACTCGTACCAGCAATGGCTAGCTAACGACGAATAGCAACGGCGGCAACGAAAAAAAGGAAATCCAACAGGGGAGAGTGGTTGAGCGGAACATGAAAAGTGGACTGCTTTGACCTTATTCAGTGTCCACGTCAGCTCTCTCGTGCCACTTGATTTTGACGCTTCAACCAAAACTAGTTACTCCTACTACTACTACACAAGAAAAGCGCTGTGGTGAAATTATGTGCACGCCAATATAATGGAAAATGAAGATCGGAATGGATCCGGCATCCATGTAGATGTAGAATCTCCGATGGTGGTCGTTGTGATCGGATAACTAACAGCATATTTGCTGTTTGGATTGCAGCACGGAGTGAGTGATTCAGAAGTGATCCGATCCTATCATTTTGTTGCTTGGATCGAATCATGACATGAACTCGTCATGGCGTCCTCTGAAATTAACACCGCACCGCAGCTCATTTTTCCTGATATCTTTATTTCAGAAAGATATACCTTGTCATCCTTTCCAAACAGCTTAAACCTGAATGGCCAAGCCAAACAGACCAACGTTTTCTGCCAATAGTTTCTTGTTAGCTTTTTAGACGAAGGATTCATTGTCTGCAACAAGGCAATACACATAGACAGGGCTCAAAATTTCACTGGAATTTCACAAATTTGGGTAATGTAATTTTAGGGATGATAGATTTTTTTTTTTTCAAAATATCGTCTTATAGTAATGGATGTAGTTTATTATAAACACATAACTCTAGATACCTATTTTCTATTTTCTATATTGCATATTCCATACTGAATAGATTCAAACTCATAAATCATGTTAGTATTTTACTTACACCTATTTTTATTTTATAAAATCATACCTCTTGTTAAAGTGTCTAAAACAAATTTGGCGCGCAAATTTCAGTAATTTAAATGGTGTAAAAAATAATTAAATATCGGAACTGAAAATCTGCACATAGACACAACTATAGGTTTTTGTTAGTTTTTAAGAGAAATACTTACCGTAAAGCTGAAGCAATAACGATGGATTCAATCAATGAATGATTAACTGAAAAATATAACCAAATAATTTGCCACTATATAGCCATTCTCTCAAATTTCTTCTTTTGCTATTTAGGTGATGTTTGAGACTACTCCACAAACTCCACCGCTGAGCAACTTCACAAAAACCAAGAGTTTGTAGAGCACCCCTTTAGATGCTCTCACAACTCTACCCTTTTTTCTTGAATTGAGTGCGTGGAGCTAAAACCATTTGGCTTAAAAACGTGGAGCGAAAGCTGGAATTGCTCCACGAACTCCACCGGGAGCAGCTTCATAAAAACACAGAGTTGGTGGATCACCTCTTTTAGGTTCTCTCACAACTCTACCTTTTTCCTTTGCTAAAAAAGCACTCTACCCTTTTTTCTTGAACCGGATGCGTGGAGTTAAAACCGTTTGGGTAAGAAATGTGGAGCGAGCTAAAAAAACATGGAGCGCACCAGTCAAAACACCTACTTAGTAGTAGAACTGACAGGAAATGAAACCGATATTTTTAGGATTTTATTAATTTAAAAGAAAATATACATAGGGCAATGAAAAGCTATGTTCTTTCGTGCTGGAGTTGACATGGAAATAGTGTGAAATACGCTCTGAGCCTCAGATAATCATTGCAACATCTCGTGGCAGTACATTGGCCTATACTTGTCTAATTTGGCACCAAATGATTGGAAAAAAAGTATGGGAAATGAACATTTTTTATCAACATACTGTATGCAGTAGATGGATATATATATAGGCAGCTCTAGGTGTAGCTAGGGAGAGGGCCCTCCAATTAACCATCTCTGCAAAAGCGATGTGAAGTTGACAACATGATCATAAAATAGACATTTTAGGAATTATTGGGAACTATCTTTCTTTCAAGTTCTTGGATCCTACTACCGTCCGTTTTTTAAATAAATAAATAAACAAAACACTTGGGCCTATTTGCTATGTTGGAGTGTAGTATTTTTATTTCGCTTCACTCTTTTGCCTTTCTTTGATTCCAAATTACGACGTGCCTGCTCGGTTGGTGCCCTTTATCTTCTCCTTTTTCTTTCCTGATGGAGCTGGATGTTACTTAGAAAATTGTCAATTGATAATGATATCGAATGCTGGGAGATAAGAGGGTACCATTATTAGATTCCCGGCTACGTCATTACCGCAAAATTATAAGATCAGAACACTGATGAGTGATGACAGTTTGCCATGCACTTTGCTGTTGTCCCAATCAAATCCTTCCAATCAGGTCCAAGGTAATTAGGTAAACCAGCACGATCATTTCTTTCAATTTCTTGTTGTGCTTCTCCTTCATGTCATTGTTGCAACCAGTGAAACAACCTGATGTAGACTCAGTATACGACAACGTAGTAGCAGAGAATTCTATCACTCGAGTGTCGGCAGATGGGGAAAGATATCTATTGTGCCTAGATCCCGCCAATTTATGTAGACGCTCTATTTTTCGATTTAAAAAAAACTTTCAGATGTTGGACTGAATAGAGACAGCAACAGTTGATTGATGCTAATAACAATTCTGAAAGGGAAAAGGAAATATTTTTATGTCCTCATACTCTGTAAAGATGCTGCTCTAGGAGAAGTGTCAAGTGCCTTTTTTTTCTTTTCTTTGCTGCCTTGCTGCAATGTCATCAGCCTTATCCTTTCCTTCATAGGTCTTCTGACGAGAGTACTGTGTTAGTGGATAGCAGAGATCAATCATGTGTCTTCATAGGTCTTGCTTATGTATGCAGAATAATCCAACATTGGGTAGTGTTCTCGTCAAAAAAAAAAAAAAAACATTGGGTAGTGTTTATATAAATTATAATACGCAAGAAGCTCGGTTTGTATTGTCTGCTACTTAAGTTCAGAAATAACAAGATGGCTGGGCCTGCCATGCCCATCTAAGTTGGATGCCACAATATACTCACTATCTTAGATTATACTAATATACGTGCTATCTAAGCTGTGTGGAGTTCAAGATGTGGATAGGAGCTGAACACATCCTAGATAGGCTATCTTATCTGTACCAACTACTAAAGGCAGCCTTCCGAAATGCACTTTCAACGCTCAATCCTTTGAAAAACCTTAAGACACAATCTGGTTGTGAGTTGATATTTTTCCCCAAAAGGAGGAAGAGTTTAAAATTTTGATTGCATAAAGCATTCCAAATTTACTGAAAAGAATCAGTAAGTTCGCTATTGATGCCTTAGGGCATAGCATACTATCAAACCCTACCATGCAGAGTATGCAGAAGAGGTAACCATGCAGAAAACAGACTCATGCACTTGTGAGGTTTTTTTTTTTTTTTTTCCTTTTCTTTTTGATAAAGATGCACTTGTGAGTAGCAGACTAAAAAATACATGCGGTCAGGATTATCCGTGAAACCCATGCTACGTGCCAGAACTGGGAGAAATGATTCCGTTAGCTGAGATGTCGCCTCCTTGTGATGTAGCCGTCAAGGCGTCAACGATGACAGCCCCAAGACAACACCGGCTCAAATAAAATTGGAGCAGCTCTGATAAGGAAAACAAGTGGAGCAGCTGAACTGCAAATTTGCAGTGCAGTCCAAAAAAATCGCGAGCATTCATATCGTCAGATCGACTCAGTTTAAGAGCTGAATGCAGAATTACTAGTACTGCACAGTGGACACTCTAGTGTCCGTACCGTACAGCACGGACGCTTCCAAGCCCATAACATAATCCAGAAGCTACGGCAAAAGGGGATCTGTGCTGGAGGTTTCGTCTCCCTCAACCTACAGTCCCACACTGTAACCATGGTGGTATCACAGTGCGAGGCTCATTCGTGTCCCCTAACAGTGAAGAAACGACAAGTCATCTTTCCCTAGTAGAATTTTTGCATCCCTCCATCATTGCCATTGGCTAATTCAGAAAGTTCATGACGCGACGCAACATGAAGGGGGCATTTAGATGTGATGTATTTAGTGCGATCTGATATCCATAACAAAGGGGTGCCAATTCTGAACAGTTTCATGTGCATCGAATCCCCACGCGTCATGCATGACAGGTTCGTTCATGGTTCTCAATCAAACAGTTCACATAGAGATCCCAATACACGATGCGTTTGCTAGCACAAATGATCAGTATCAATCGCTATCTTCAACTGTCGCCTTTCAGGACTTAGCTTTGGGTCACTGTTCAGCAACAACTTTCAAGTTTCAGAAAAGCGAAAGATCGTGGAACATAACCTAGCTCATATAGATATTCAAATCCAGGTTACAATAATATGTAACGTAAGAGGCACTACAATTTTAAAATTTTGATGGGCACAGTTGTAGTGGAACCTGGTATGAACACCCCTGAGATACTTAGTAGGCTACTAAGAGCAGTCCGCTTCTATGGCGAGTGTCTTGGTGACTCCAGGGCACAAATCCTCCCCGAAGATCTCATCTGACAGAGAGACTGTGCAGCTGTTGTTGTTCAGACAGGCCTGTCAAGAAAAGAGACGTTACTGTTACGAAGCTTGATATGGGATATGGTCAACGGTAGTATGTGGATCTCAATGTAGTCATATTTGATAAACTATTGTCAGACAGCTCATATAAACCTCATATTTACTTTGGATATAGAATTTACCCTTGTATATCTTCAACCTCACCCCCTAACCCCAAATGGCCCTAAAAGGATAACCTGATGGTATGCAACTGTGAACCATACTTTAATCCCAGTTGCAACAACACTGCATAGTACGAACTCAGGACTGACACTGATCAAATACCAAGACTAAGTTCATGTGCATCGATCCAAGTCCACATGCATCAACAAATCTCAAAAAGTCAAAACTAATATCTGCTCCATTGGTTATCTGATACTGTGTCAGGAATCAAGAATTTCGTTCGAATTTTACCTTCTCAACAACAGATAAGGAGTTCGGGTGGTGGCAGCGCCCCTTTTGGTATGATCTACAACTTCCACTGGGGTTTCCCAAGCTCGCAAACTTTACAGAAGATATATTTTTACCCTCGGGGCAAGACAGCTGTGCTTTGGCTGGGGATGTGCCTTCGTTTGTGGCACTTTCATCCCAGGACTCCAAGTCTATGGAAGGAAAGTGCTCTGACACAAAGGAGCACACGCTTGTAACAGCTCTTCTTGAGAATGTGATCTTCGTGGGATCCCCACCCTTTTCTTCAAAGATCACAAGGATATTCCCTGAGGGATGAAACCATGACCGTGGGATATGGTACCTAGACCAAGCAAAGCAGATTGTGAAATACAAAATAATATAGTAATATCAATAAAATAACCGTCGTGAACTTTGCTAAATTTTGTTTCATTACCATCTCTGAGTTGGTTGTCCACAACCTGTCCTGCACTTGGTTGGATCAAATTCACCCCTGTAGTTACAACTGGGAGTGCACCCATCAATAGAACTAGTCCTGGGCCAATACCTCCCGATGGCATTTCCGTTCAACCAAACCAAGCCTTTCCCCATAGACTGCATGTCTATCCCAACTGGGTCATCTCCTTGTGGAACATCAACATTTAACTAAAAACATGTTTCATTAGTAACTAAAAGTAGCAGGTTGTGGAGAAGTTCATCTTAAGAATGAAAATTATAGAAGCTTACCTTATACCATGTCAAAGGTTGGTTTTTCGGTGGCTCAGATTGTGGTATCCACCGCTGGTTACTTCTTTGATCAGGCTTGAATAAACCATAATGTTCCCCTTCCAGTCCAATCTATAAATTAAAAAGAAAAGAACACACTTTCATCTCAATTTCAGGATATATATGATATATCAGCAGGGGAAGAAATATTATACTCTGTAAATAAAGATGGATCAATTATATCAAAATTCATCATGTAATTTCAGAAAAATTCTAGAATATAAATTTGCCTAAAAATTTGAAGAATATTGATGACAACACCTTGTATGCCCAATTATTTGAAGACAAGTCTAGGGTTCCATTTCTCACACCAGAGATGTTCACATTTGTAAAGCCCGCTCCTATCCATTCATACATGAATCCTGCATTCTTATAGAGTGCATAAAGTCTTAATCAATATGGTAACTTTGTACTTAAAGAAGGTCTATGTTTCTCCCTTTTTTTCACAGGAGTGCACCTCACCATAGGTGACATTGCATACACAGAGATAACTCAATGATAATTATGTTTTAGTAGCAAGTGCTTACTTGTAAACCAACAGTCATACTTAGAAGGGCAAGTTCATTCTTCCCAGTCCTCAAGTTGATAGGCAATTTCACACTGAAACTTGATTGTGAGCCATTACCATATGCGCTACCTGGAGGAAAGAGATATCCACAGCTAGTAATGATGGCAGAGCTTAATAAATACTTAGAGTAGGAGAGAACTGTGAAACTAACAAGCTAGTTATCTAAGAGTGAGAGGCACCACAGAAATTAATGATTGAGAAGTAATCAGTGATGCTGGTAGAAACATGAACTCTACTTCTGAAGGATGCCTTTTGCCACATGGGAATATATGGATACTACGAAAGTTCATATGGGCTGACTAGAACCTAAAGGAAACCTCCCAGTGAAAACCTATGTTACATGATACTTTTTAGTTAGAAAGTAAGAATAAAGAACAAACCTATAAGCTCATTATTCAGGAAAGCATGGACACCATGGCCTTTGGAGTCGATATTAAGGACAACATGGCTCCCATGCGAGTAACTTCCATCCACACTAAAACTGCAGGTGACAAAAAGACGAACCTAGTCATTGGCAGGACTGGAAAGTGCAAAGGACGGTTCAGACTTCAGAGCAAAATCAACTTATAGGATTAATGGATACCCAGGTCTCCTATCTGGTCGGTACCTGGGTATTCATTCACTAGGCAGGCACAGTAACCTTACATGAAAGAGGCTGAAGTAAACCAACCTTGTTGTGTACCACAGGTAGTCAGTGGAGTCCTTTGTTGTATTAATATGGTCCACAAATCCTTTTCGGACAAAGTCATTTTTACCCCAGACCCCAGTTTTCTCCCCTGAAAATGCTCCATCGCTCAGGTTTTGATGCTTGCAAACTTTCTGGAACCATGGCCACCATCGAAGTTTGAGATTGCACCTAAATATCATAAATAAAAAATCATCAAAAACCAAAAGTTGCAGGCCTTATTTCTTGTGATAAAAACACAATTACAATGTTTCTCTATAAACTCATTACCGTTAAAGTACGTAAACTGGTTACAAGCCTGCAATCCTTTGTCTCCTTTTAGTTATCCAGTTATTCATTATTTATTTATCCGAGAAGAATGTTACTATTTTATCTAACAAGGCTGAATTTGTTCCTATTCTGAAAAAAATGGAAAGCACTAAAAAGTCAAATACCTTTGCAGTGTTGAACACCACATTCCTGCAGTCAGGAAGAATACTAACTGACCAAGCAGGAAGATCATATTGCCTGTTACGGAAAGTGACAACTTTGTCATTGGCTGAATCAATGTTTGCCAAGAATGCAACACAGCCTCCAGACTGATCACTGTAGATATCAGCCTGTAAATTAAGATTAACTATTAGTCTCAAAAGTCAGTAGGATTATAAAAATGTAGGATTTAGGAAATAGAATTGTGATACACAGTAACACATTGCCGAATTACAGTATGCTGAGATTAAACAGATGACTTCATACTGATCTAATATATTAGCATTAATGAAAAATGCATGGCTTCATACAGATGGTCAGTTTTGGCAGGGGCTCCGGCTCCTAAAACGATTTCAACTTTGGCTCTGGGCTTCTCTAGTGGAGCTGAAGCCATTTTGAAAAACGTATGGCAAAACGGCTCCGATAGCAGTTTTGTAACAATTTGTGTCAAGTGTGTGAGGAGCCAGTAGAAGCCTCATTTTAGCGGCTCTGGCTCCTCATTACAAAAACGGCTCCAGCATCTCCAGGCTCCTTGCAAGGAGTCACTTTTTAGATGGCCATTTGGCATGGCTACACAGCAAGAGCCGCAAGTAGCTGGAGCCAAAGCCGTGCCAAAGGGCCCTTTAGATACTATATACTACAACACTGACAATTAAGAATATATAAAAATGTTTAACTTATTTCAATATGTAACTGGGCTAAACATGTTCCATTTAACCACATTATTAGCACACAAGTTATTAGCACACAAGTTTAATTGGAAGGGGAGTCAGAAATGCGAATGTTGTAATTTGAATGAAACTATCCAACATCTATTTTTTTGACTGCCCATTTGCCAAAATGATTTGGAGGATTATTTTCTATGCTACTAATATAACACAACCGTTTTCGGTTAACCATATGTTTGGTACTTGGCTTAGTAATCAGCATAAACAGACTAAGCCTCTGATTTGGGTTGGTGTGGCTGCTCTTTTCTAGGCCATCCGGAGATGTCGAAATGATGTGATTTTCAAAAAATTGAAGTCTAACTTCGATTATGCGAGGTTATCTTCGGGAGCTTATTGGCTGCGTTCTCGGACCCAGCTTCAGCGTCTTGAGCAAACAAAGGACACCCTCGTGGTTTTGAGCAAGCGTTTAGAGATGGTTGCTTTAGAAATTTCAAATAGAGGGTGGAAACATCTTTTCCATTGTTATAACTTATATGTCGATTTTAAAGACATTGCTTTTTGCTTTTCGAACTTTGTAATAATTGGCTGTGTACATCCTTGGATGTAGAGGCGGATTGTATTATCCATTATCTAAAAAAAATTAGCACACAAGTTATAACACCAAGACAATAAAACTTACCTCTTGTTTAGGTCCCAGGGAAAGAAATGTTGAGTTTCCGTAAAGCAGGGTGTGTTCACACAATCTTATAGATTTGTGAAGATCCCTCAGATGTGCCCACTTTGGAAATCTCTTGAGGCCTGAGTTTCAGATCAATTAACAACATTAATATGGCTTAAGTACAAAGATCAGTGATTGGATCCATAGGAGAGCAATAGAGCCAAACCATATTCATCAATTGGTGCATCATAGTCGTAGCTAGTTGTAATGAATGGCCCCCAGTTGTGCGACCAAAATTTGTGCCACCATGATACTTCAAAAGGATAATTAAATGTTTATAAACTTTCTGTAATTTAAAATTTTGAAACAGGTAGGCGTTCTGACTATGATTTGATTATTCCAGATGCACGAGAGTCGCTAACAGCTAATAGTGTTTCTGGCAACTTAGAAACTAGCCAACTGAGGGCGGCATTGTCGGAGATGCCCCAATGCACATATCTTAGTGAAGTAATGTATGAGCCAAAGGCATTACCACATAGTAATTCTGAACACTGCCACCTTTCTCGAAAAAACGTGCAACAGCGAATGCAACATCTTCAGGTGGTCTGTGGGGATTACTTTCACCAAAAGTCTGGAACCTACACATAAATTAGAAGAGACAAAAAGTAGGATCATAAAACTTCAAGTCTGAGAGTGAGAAAATTCAAATTAGTGCACATAATTTGCTTCAAAAAAAATAGTACATTGTCAAGTATGCAACATATCTGTTACTAACAGAACTATGCAAAATGCATTACCAGCCTGGCCAATTCTCAGTCCAAAGTTTTGGCTTGGTTGGTGAATTTGGCTGGAATCCATCACAGTAGAACCCATTACAAGAGTTTATCTGCAAATATCAATTTACACGCATGAATGAAGATGCCAAAAAGTGGACAGTAAAGAGTTAAATCACTCAACCACTAATCACATAGTTATGACGAAAATAATTGCAGAAGTAATCGTTTGTAGTCCCAACTGCCACATAAATTTTATGTGATGACTATAGAAGAACTAAAACCTCAAGGACGAAAAATTATCCTCCATGCAACCTTCTTTTCTACCGTAGTGTGTCATTTTTCAGTCAATTTCAGGGGCATATCATCAAACATATTGTTACCAAAGGAATATGACATTTTGTGACAGTCAAGAGTTTCAACAACAGTTAAATTAACGAAGCAATTCATGTTGACAGTCAAAAAACTAACCACAGGATCAGGAGCATCAGACTCCTGGCACATAATCAAAGGGACACCAGTGTTTTTGAGCAACAGCCATACTAGCTGCCCACATCGCGTATCGCTTGCCGCCAGGTGCATACGCATTTTCATAGTAATCTCCATATTCATTCTCTATCTGCAATGTAAACTTGTCAACATACAATCTGAAAGCTTGTCTGTTGCGAAAAAAAAAAATGAAAACTGACTGAGTGTAAAATACTAGATCAACTGTCATAACCTGAGCTAGGATAATGTTCCCTCCCTGGGAAGCGAAGAGCTGCTCTTTCTTCATCATATTCACAATGTATGTCGTGAAACTCTGCATATGGCTCTGCATCCAGAAAAATTACTACAGTTAGCACCAAAGTAGAACAGTTAGCAGAGGCACTCCATGAAATCCATGTGTCCACTGCTCCCCACCTTGAATGGCTCATTGTCTGTCCTGAAAACCGTTCCTGGCACGTAGTGCAACCCACACCAGCACGCCTCTGAAACTCCATACACAATAGTCATTAATCGGCAGTGAAAACAAAAAAATTACAACTAATCGCCCAATAGTGAACAAAGAAAAACTGACCCAAAAGTCCACTCGGCGGCGACAAAGGGCCCGATGCGCAGGATCAAGAGCAGCCCGGCGTCTCTGACGACCTTGACGAACCGCACCAGGTCGAACCGGTCCTCGAAGTAGTACTGCAAATCCAGCGAAATCCATTCACCACGCATATAGAACCCAAAACAAAGCCTCATTCTTCATTCAGAAGTAAAACAACTGCAGAACAGCATTTTTGTGTTGGAGCGGCCTGCGAACCTGGCCTGGGGCGAGCTCATGGCCGTTCCAGAAGACGTAGGTCTCGATGCAGTCGGCGCCGCCGTCCTTGGCTTCAGCCACCATGTAACACCCCAAATTTTGCACTTTTAAAAATAGATTAAAAATGATTTAATTATGTAGTTTTGTGCTCATGAAAATATAGGAAAATAAATATTTTTATCAAAATAAAATCAATATAAGGATAGAGACATGTTTGTGCATACATGCTGGTGCATTTATATTTTTGTGATGAGTGGTTTTGACTCAAACTCAAATTGGATTCAAAACTCTGTTTGAAATGACTTTGAAATTTATTAAAAAAAAAAAAAAAAAGGGGATTATTTTCTCCCTCTGTTTCTTCGGCCTGCTGGGCTGTTCCAGCGCTGGTCTCCTTGCGCAGTGCGCAGCCCGGACTAAACACGAGCGCCTCCATCTCCTTCTGAAGCCAGGCTTTCCTTGTTGCTTGGCTGATCGGAAGATCTCTCTGGACAGCGTTGCCGTCTTCTACACAATGGAAACGATGTCGTGGGCCTCGTGGAGCCAACCCGTAACCATCTCAATCTCCCTCACGACGTTTGCCTTGAGTTGTGACTTGTATACATATATATATACATATATATATCAGCTGGCCGATTGTATCCTTTTTCTAAACCCTTGGAAATCTCAAGCTGCCCCTAGCTTTGCGCCGCCACCATCGCAAACTCGCCGAACCGTGAAACACGACACTCGCCGCTGCTGTTGACGTCGTCTGCCTTCAAGGGATGGTGAGCTTGTGTTCTTCAATCTCACGTCTACTCAACGTCCCCGCATGCCTAGCTGCCGATCGTGCATGCATGTTCATCATGTCTAATCCATTATCTTTGTGTCAACTCAATCTATTGTGGCATTAGATCACCAATCCTCGCCAACGTGTGCAGGAATTCTCTTGCCGCCGTCCGCGCGCTGAGCCAAACCGACCGCCGTTGTCAAGATCGTGCTCTCCACTGCAGAACGATCCTTCACCGTCTCGGTCGCTCTGGCGCTGTTTCCGTTCGCCGCCGTGCTTTGGTTAGAAATCTTACTCGATGGTTCTTTCTATCATATCTGTTCGCATATCCGGATGTAATCCTCCTGTCTTTGATCATGTACGCTAATCCTGGAGCCTTTGTACCATGCGAGGTCTCTGTCCACGTACGTGACATAACATCTATCAACGTAACTTGCTGAGATCTCCTTGTTGTCGCGGCAACTTCATCTCCGATGCCTGTGGTCCGAAGCAATCTGAGCCCGGCTCTGTTCAGCTTTAGGTCAGGGCGGTGCTCTAGTGCAGGCGTGCAGCATGTGTAGGAGCACATAGCTGCTGTTCTATCATAGAAAGATCGAGATTTAAAGGTGAGTTGTGCCTCAATTAATTTCCTTGGTCACCACACCTTCTAGACGTGCTTACATACAACGTTCATCCTGTCTCGTCAAGCTTTCATCATCTAGCTAATTGCGGTCTTTACGTACATGCATATACATACATCATCACCAGAAAGCAAAGCATCAGACCTAGTGACCTGGTCGTGCATGCCAGTTTTGCTCTTGCTAGCTTCTTGATGACATCACGTGATGTCAAGCATTTGTTTTGTGGCCGTTTTTCTTAACAAAATTAAATCCTTAATACAATGAAAATACACCCATACACGTCCATCATCATGAGCCATCGATTCTTCAATCTGTGGTTCAGATTAGTCCAATGTCCCATTATTTCATTGATCAGTTTTTATGCTGATGACATGCGTGCTTCATCCATGCATCATCCTTGATCTAATTCCGAAGCTCTTTCCATATATACCATGTCCGGTGTGCTCAGTGCTTTATTAGAATACAATACTGTCATATCATTTTTCCTAAATAAATAAAGGTTCTTGTTTTCTTTTCAAAAGTAAATCTTTCGGTAGTCATCTCTTGATCACCGTAGATCCAATTAGAGTGCATTTCACGTCTGTGTGATCATAGTGACGTGTAGAGTAGTTCTACAAGCTTTTCAAATTGTTTTTCCATTATTGGTGTACTGTTCTAATTGTAGCTTTGTTTGTCATGCATGATTGGCCCCATATGGTTGTATGTTATTGCTTGGATTCTAGTAGACCGGTGAGCTTTACATGGTGATTCGAAGTTGTCGAACAAGAAGGAATTGTCTTGAGCTTTGGAATTAAAGAAGGGATTCTCTTGGAGCTTTGGACTTGAAGGAGCAATATTAAGGCAAGTATAGTTTTGGGATATGCTAGTTTAAACCATGATCTTATAACTTGCTTAATGTTTATGCACTTGAACTTTAAATGTGAATTGTTTGGCAACATGGGGATTTGTGCGTGACGAGAGATCCGGGTATTACTGATACAGCTATGGGGGTTATATGGCTCGACATTAGTTCCCTAGAGATCATTTTTCTAGCAACTTGGAGGAATTGCGGGTGGATATAGTATGCCCCTATCCCGTTAATATGTGAGTATAGGCCGAGAGTTATGTGCCACATAGGAAGGGTGGGTTCTATGTCGGCGACTTAGCTGCCCCAACTTGTTAGGCGAACCTTTGGGGAGTTTCTTAGTGGTTTTACGGTGCTTGGGCCTTGCAAACCCCTGCATTTGGGAATCACGACTCGTAGTGAAAGTGTACACCTCTGCGAGTTTGAAAAACTGGTATACTAGCCTTGCCCAAGGTCACGGGCGGCCACTGGAACCTTTACATTAAGGATAATGACTTGTGTTCGTTAAATTGTTCATGGTTTATCGTTTTATGCTATTCATTATTTATGTTATAATGATCATGGGTTTTGGATAGATATTGCCTAGCTATTCTTGCGGAGTTCGACATGGACTCACTCTTGCTATTTCCCACACACCTCGGGGAGAAGTTTAGGCTTGTGGTCAACCCGGTCGGTCGGTCCTGTGGAGTCTACCCGAAGATCGAAGTGTTTTCCGCGTTACGCTAGGCGAGGTTATATTGTTTTATATTGTGTTCGTTATATTTCTAAGCATTGTGAATTGATACTACCCTTTTACTTGTGGCTATATGTGAGATTGACTTCCTTCCGGGGCTCACATACGGTGTATACTTGGTTTTGTCCTTAAAACCGGGTGTTACACACCAGCTTGGGCCACATCTGCAGGCACGGGCGCACAAGGTGGCGCAAATAAAGTTAAGTTGAAGCGCTGCTCCTGGTACAATGAGGGCGCGTGTGCACGGAGGGCTTGGTGTAGAGGCGCCGTACGTACCTCGGGGACGCTGCGGGGGTAGTGGATGGAGGTGGAGATGATGAGGCGGCGGCGGCCGGCGATGATGATGAGGAGGTGGTCGTACGTCACATTGGAGGCGGCGTCGAGCGACGGCACCAGCAGCAAGAGCAGAAGGAACGGAAGGGCCGAGAAGGAGGCCGCGGCGCCGGCCATGGCCGGAGCGGGCGTGTACGGAGCACGGTGGTGGCGGAGGTGGTCAGGGCGTCGTCAGGCGGTGGCAGTGGTGGTATTAATAGCGGTGCGCGGCGTGGGTGAGCGAAGTGTGGAGACTGAGGAGTGGGGACAGACAGGGACCTGGGCTTCTGGGCTTGGCCTTTGGGACTATGGGGAGACGACGACGCGTCGCCGTCGGGGAGTGTTTCGGTGGGGGACAGCGATGTTGCATGGAACTGTGGGTTTTGAGCGTGCCGTGCAGTGCCGTTGTTCCGTCCCGTGGGATTGGCTGCGTTTCTCTCTCGGTGTGCCGTGCCAAGCGTGCGCGGCAGCGTCGTGGACCGCGCCGGCGCCGTTCGGCCAAAGTGACAACTGAGAACGGCTTGTACTGTGACGACGTGGATTCCGTCACGAAGAGCAACCGCCCGGGCACGACGAGTTGGCCGGCGGGCCTGCTGCCGCCGGTTCCCGCGCCGAGAGCACGACAGGATCCCACGTTTCTGGTGGCGGAACGGCCGAAAAAGTCAGGGGCGCGGCCGGCCACAGGCGTCGCGTTTGGTTTGGACGCGCGCAGGGATGCGGGGGATGAGTGACACGGCCACGCCGCCCGGAGAGGAAAGGGGAAACCGTGGACTGGAGCGACTCGGCGTCGCGGCGCATGTGACCTTGGTCTGGGCTAGTCAGAGCAAGCGGACCCATGTTCCTGGCCCCAGTGCAGCACTGTGCTCCACACGGCTTCGGCGGTAGTCCTCGTCCCGTCCACGCGTGCCGTCACCGCCATGTGATGGAGAAAAACGACGCTGCCGTACACAGCTACTAGTGTACTACTGTTACAAAAGATCGGAGAACTCACTGTCAGTAGTCTATTCAATCTTATCAGTTATCTGATCTTATCGTATCTTGCCTCTTACGTTCTCGTATCACACCATGAGTAGTTTCTTGGTACTTCATCCCTCAAAGGATCTCTAACCAATATGTTTTTTACTTTTGTACTCCCTCCGTTCCACGAGCGATTCTTTTGACTCATATAAATTATGTTTAGCTGGCTGCCTTATTCAAATTTTTTATATAAATTATAAAACAAACAAAACGTCATTACAATATCTTTAGTGATGTAATAAGTCATAACAAAAGTGGTAATATTTATTTATTAAAAAAAGTTGAATAAGGCGAGAGGTCAAACACGATTTATATGAGTCGAAAAATTGCAAGTATTAATGGAAACGGAGGGAGTAAAAAGCCAAAAAGTTAATTAAAAGACTCAAAAGCCATGAGAACTTTTAATAAAAACACCTTTCAGTCTTTCACTATAGTACAAAACAAAAAGCACCTCACCTCCTACTTTTGAGCAAAAACCCACCTACCACCGGTTGTGATGGGAAAATAACGTTTTGATTGGCCTTTCGTTTTTCCATCGCCCTTTCCCCGTCGTGGCCTTGCCCCCTTTCGTCCGTCGTGGCCTTGCCCCCTTTCGGCGTGAGACAAAGTGTGCGACCGGGACTAGGGTTTGCCCCCCATGTACAACGCTCTCTAGTCGGTCGGCGCCCCACAAGCCCCACCCGGGGCGTGGCGGCGGTGCGAGGCCAATCCCTACCTCGGCGCCCGTCACGCTCATTGTCCAAACGCTGCCCTACTCCCCAGCGATATGCGGTAGGATCTTTGGGGGACAAGTCCGCCCGGCCCAAAATCAGCGCCCGGCCCCTAGCGTGGTCGTCGGGTCCTATTCAAGGATTACTTGGCACAACATACAAGTGACCGCGGCACAAACACAAGGGAATGGTAGTGAGGAAGGCGAGAACGAGGATACAATGAATACCATTCGTACTAGGATAGCTGATGCTTTGGTAAGTGCGAGAGGAGGCTAGAATGCGTTGAGAGATGGCATCGTTGTATAAGCCCTCGATGGATATTGTTATATTTATATTGACAAATCACTTTAACGAGATGTAAAACTAATAAAAACTATGAAAATTATTTTTACCTTGCTTAAATAGTTATTTTTATGTGAATTAATAAAAAAAATTAGTTTTCACGAGCAATTTCGAGATAAATATGTACCCGGACACACATAGGGACATTGTAGATATTTCTCGGCCGCCTTACAATTTAACAACACCTTTAACCAAGTCGTTGCCGCTCGGGGCGTCCCTATCTCGCTTTAGGCCCATCGGACGCTTCCAACTAGAGCCCACGAAGGAACTCACGTTACCGTCGCATGTTGCTCCGCTCGAGCCCGTTTCTTCCCCACCGCACGAGCCCGGCTTCCTCGGCGCCACGCCGCCGGCCGTGGCCGCTCCGCCCCTTCGTGCTCTGCTTTGCCGCCGGGAGGAGGTCTCCCGCCTCCATCGCGGTGGCCTCCATCGCCCCCCGGCCTCCATCACCCCAGCTCATGGTGCGGCGTCGGCACGGCACGACTCTTTGCCGCCGTGGCGGCCGTGGGCCGCCGGTGGAGGGCGAATCAGGAGAACGAGGTAGAGGAGGGAGGGGAGGAGTTCGCAGCGTGATACTCTTTGGAGGGAAGGGGAGGGGAGAAGGGTGGAAATGGAGGACCCGGCATGTGGCCAAGGTCGCTCTTGACGGAGATCCCCAAAGTGGTAAGTCTCGATTGAAAATCTCTCTGACTCTTTGTTTCGATTTGAGTACTTTTCTCACGATTTTGAATAGAAAATTAAGATGAACTTGGAATTGTCCTTCAGTGGCGACTATTCGAGTGATTTGGGGTGGAGACTTTGCCTTGTTTCCTATGAAATTGCCTCAAGGACTGGAATAATTAATTGATTCTATCTGTGTAGTTTGTTCGGACTTCGGGCTATTCGACTTAGCTATGTTCGATAATAGTGTTGAGCTGTCATGTCTCTTCGGTAAGAGTATTGAGTGGATGCTAATGTCGAACTTGTCCATGCTTCTTTGTCTTCTGTTTGTAGCAATGAAACATAGGATTCAATCATGTGAAACATCTACTTATCCGGTTTTGCAACATGGACATTTTTCGGGATGCGAGCCATGTAAACATGCAACATGAGGCACTGTTGGGCTGCCACGGCATCTTTGCAACCTCAAGCAACAACAATTGTAGGGACATGATTGTTGAAACATCACATGGGCCGATTGCTAAAGTAAGTTTCATTATGTTGCATCAAGCTTTGTTCATTGCTTGTGTGCATATGTTAGTCATGGTTTAAACCTTTGCAAGCTGTTTTTATGCGGGGGCGGGGTGAGATTGATGTCAATCAAAGTTTCTCCAACAAAGACTTTGCTTTGTCTAGAGCTATGTTGATGTGGAGGTGTCATCTCGACAAAAGTCTACTATGAGGAAGAAGATGTTGTGTCTTCCCGGCCCGGTTGTACCTTTCGGGGGATGGAATTTGACCTTTGTTGATGAAGCTAGGAGAGTCTACAATGCGTATGCGAAGATGGATTTCAACATCCACTCAACATTATCAAGGAGGAGTCACGATTACCAAGGAGGCGATCGAGGCGGGAAAATTGACAGGGATGAAGACCCTTGTGGAGCAAGAAAAAGATAAAGCTAAGAAGAAAAACAAGAGTACGGGGGAAGAAGGGGAGCAAGAAACCATGAGGATGCTCCTTTTTGCCATGAAGATGACCACAGGCGTCGGACTTGCAAATACTACCACAAGGCTAAGGAGATGCTAAAGGCATTGAAAGAAAACAGAGTTGAAGTTGTAGTCTTATTTTCTTCATCAAAATGAGTTCATAGCACTAGGTCATATCAAAACAAAAATAATAATAATGTATAGCATTTTTACATTGACATTATTATTTTCTTTGCTATCAAAACACCATTATTTATGTTATATAATTATAGTTTTCCACTTGTGTGGTGGGTAATCATTGTTTTACTCATTCAAATATTCTTTATACATGTTATGTATGCCATTTTTACGAGACTATAATTGAATGGATATGTCATTTTACAAAGGCTCAATGTAATTTAATTTCATCATGTTGCATTTACCTCTATTTTTATGTTGTGTTTACTTGAACCTGTTTGTTACATCTCGGTGTCCTTATGAAACGTGAAGATTTCCCCCCTTTGCATCATCTGTATTTGCTCTAATGAAACATCCTAGTGTACCTCTTGTTTCAAGTATACGGATTGTATGTTTCTACTAAGCCCGAATTAGTTGTTTCATCTCAAAATGTGGTCATTTAACTTGATCTTTTCCCCACTTTTTACATATTTTATTGTTCACTCCTTATAAGAAGATGTTACGTAGGGACATAAACGTTTGTGACCTTTAATGGAATTAGTTGCCATTACAACGTCATTTCGATGTAGTTAACACCGCATACCATTTATTACTTGCAACGAGCGACTAATACTAGTTAAACATGTCATTAGAAGCATTGCAACATCCTATGTGAGTAGTTGCAACAGTCCAAATAATACCGATTCAACACGGTCCGGCACGCACTTTAATAAGATATGAGTGGTCGCATAAAGAATAGAGGCATATAAGATGTAGGCTCCAAATATGAGTGTTTTATGTTTTGATGATGTGTTATTTCCCATTGGTGTGCTCTTTAAATTAGACATTTGTTGCTTTTACATATTGGGTTTGCCACATCACTAGATTGTTACCCTTATGCGATTTTTGTGTTTTTGTTGTTTGATTTCGGGCAAGAAGAAGAAAAGCCAAGATTAGGAGAAGTTTAAAACAAGATTTTTAGGCTCATTGGTTGCACAAGCTTCTTTCATTTGACGATGAGCGAGCAAAAAGCTGAATCAAAATTTCTTTGGTCACACCGCCTTGCTTTCTTTGCATGACTTCTTTGTTCTAGTAAGGTTTACCAAAGCGGCGCCTTTGTGCGTATATATTTGGATTTCATGCCAGCCTTGCGTAGTCTATATATTTGCATGGCGCCTTTGGGCTTTTGAGAACACATCACACGCATATATATCCACCACGAGAATCGTGTTTGTAAACCCCTTCCATGTTGCATTAGCTATTTTCAAATGTCTCCTATGTTTTATGTGGTTGTTGCATGACTGCCTTCCTCTCTATATATTTAGCGAGTTATGTTCATTAGGCTATTTTATAGCAGTTTTTTGGTTACCTTTTGAGCTGTTATAATTGTTTTTTTTTTAGTCATGCGTTGCCCCTTTTGTTAGCATTCTTGGATTTCGTGTCACATATCATGAATTTTATGGATCTCTCAAGCGTAAGGGCCATATTTCTAACATGGTAATGTCTATGTGGGTGGCCTATTCAACCATGATTGTAAAAAGCTTGGGAAGATGACAAATCTGTGGAGAGGAAATATTCATTTTCTACCTTGCATAGCGTAAGATCTACTTTCATTGACCTCAACTTGTTCCTTTTTGACTTAGTTTCTAATTAGGTGACTCCTTTGCTCCCCCAGGGACAAGCTAAAAAGTTGATCCACATCGATTCAATCGGGGAAAGTTATGTAAAATTCCTATTGGAGATTACCAAGACATGGAAGCTTCGTGGGATGCATCCGGGTATGCTGCTGGATTTTGTCGTTTAATGTTGCATCTTTGTTTTTACGAAATGTTGAAATTAGTCCCATATCTTTGTTGCATTGTTCAATCCACATCACCTTATGCATTTCTCTTTGCTTGTAGCTCTTCTTTCCAATTGTTGAGGGGAATCATTGGGTTCTTGTCTGCGTGAACATGTTCCAAGACATAATTTCCTTCTTCAATTCCATCAATGCTTCACGGGGGCGGTCCACATTTGAAGAGCGCCAAGAACTTGGTAATTGTGTGCTCCTTGCTTGTTTCGTTATTGGACTGATTTACACCAAGTTCACGCTCTAACCATGCTATGCATTGCAGGTTGCAAACTTTGGACTTGTTGCTTATTCATCCAATGTTTGTGTTTTCCATGCAACAACAAACTTTGCCATGCTATATATGCAGTCATGGAATGGGCAGAAGATGGCTATGCCGTATGACAAGGTTTGTGTTTTCCATTGCCCATAGTTGGCTTTGTTTCTTCCAATTCAACCATTTCGAATTCAGTCATTTTGTTTCTTTTTCGGTCGACATGGTGACTATAGGAAGCTTGTTCTTTGCGTCAATCATCCTATAAGCCTATGAGCGAGGTGTCCGCGAGGATTTCCTTCGGGAGCATTGTCTTGCATAGTCTTTACGTAGTTAGTCCCTTGAACAAGTAGTAAACATGTCGTATTTGTCATCTATGTAACCTGTGCCTTTGGATCTATGGATGTAACTTTTGTTATGCAATCGACCTTGTTGCATTGGTGATTGTCACCTTTTCCTACTTGAGCACTTGAATATGATTACACTGTATGCGGGTTTCGTCATCACTTAAACTTGTTAAATGATATTTCTAGGCACCCAATTATGCCATTTATGATGTGATCGTCCATGTTGCATTGGTCATAGCGTTTTGTTGCTTTTACTTGAACTCTAATGTTGCGTGATGAGAATTCAACTTTACCGGTTGTTTGAAAATATTTGGATCACATCTTATATGCCTCTATTCTTTATGCGACCACTCATATCTTATTAAAGTGCGTCTTTGGACCGTGTTGAACTGGTATTATTTGGACTGTTGCAACTACTCACATAGGATGTTGCAATGCTTCTAATGACATGTTTAACTAGTATTAGTCTTTGTTGCAAGTAATAAATGGTGCGTGTGTTAACTACATCAAAATGACGTTGCAATGGCAACTAATTCCATTAAAGGTCACAAATCCGGTTGCGGTCCTACGTAACATCTTCTTATAAGGAGTGAACAATAAAATATGTAACAGTGGGGAAAAGATCAAGTTAAATGACCACATTTTGAGATGAAACAACTAATTGGCTAGTAGAAACATACAATCCGTATACTTGAAGCAGTAGGTACACTAGGATGTTTCATTAGAGCAAATCTGAGATGATGCATTAAGGAAATCTTCACGTTTCATAAGAACACTGAGATGTAACAGCGGGTTCAAGTAAACCGCGACATAAAAATAGAGGTAAATGCAACATGATGAAATTAAATTACATTGAGCCTTTGTAAAATGACATATCCATTCAATTATAGTCTCGAAAAAATGGCATACATAACATGTATAAAGAATATTTGAATGAGTAAAACAATGATTACCCACCACACAAGTGGAAAACTATAATTATATAACATAAATAATGGTGTTTTGATAGCGGCGGCGAATAATGTCAACGTAAAAATGCTATACATTATTATTATTTTTGTTTTGATATGACCTAGTGCTATGAACTCATTTTGATGAAGAAAATAAGACTACAACTAGAATCAATAATATAGAATGCGGGTAGATCACATAACCCTAGCACTCTCCTGCTTGTTTGAGAACCTAGAACCCTCTCTTGATCTCTCCCCGCTCACATTGTAAAGAAGGCGGCGCTGCGGCGGGTGCCCATGGCCCAAGCGCACGGACACTATTGCAACAACGGGCGGTTATCTCCAAAGACTGCTCCAGCGCCGCCCCGCAAAAAATGTGCGATTATTCAAGTAAAACCTTCTTACGATTGTCGGAGGGTCTGTGAAACATCGGTGTGTTTACTATCATTTCTTGTTGCTTTCGATGTTTTGACATTTTGCATCGACTCAAAAAAAATTGTTGTTGCATATTTCCCCATGAACAACCTGCATATATCGATGTTGCAAACAATATTATTAGATGTTTCTAAAGCTCTATTTGTATGTTTCATTGGTTCAAACATGAAGACAACAGTTCAACTACCGATTGATGCTTCACGTTCTCATAGATTCTATGTTTTTATTGCTACAAACAAGAGCCGCTTCAACAATAGACTTTAACATAGAATGTGAGAACTGCATATTTAAATCCAAAGCCATTAACATCAACTCGGCACGAGTTTTAGTACTGTTCATGTAGTATCGCTCGATTACTACTTAGTAGCTTCCAAAGAAGAGCATGTTCTAGTATTTTGTTCAAGATTATCTCATGTATGTAGCAATAATGGAATCATGGACTACACCATATGAACACAGTAACCAAGAAATACATTTACAATTCCACACCAAAATTGCTTTTGAAACTCATGTTGCAAACTTCATAAGCACATGTCTCATGTTCAATAATCATATGTTTCCATTTACAATCAGCTATTCACTAATCCGGACATAGGTCGGGAATAAGTTTGAATCATATGTCTTACCTCGGACACGCCATGCACGCTCTTGGGCTGGCAACCGCTCCATCTCGACATCTAGCTCGAAGCACCTCCTCCATTAGCCTAAGCCGATAGAACATATGCATCTAACTATCGACAAGATAAGATCAACCGCTTTTGTTTTGAGTTCATGTTTGATCTTTGTTCATGGCCAAACAGGGGCACCCAAAAAATATCCTAATGATGCATAGATGATAAAAGTGAGATACAATGTAATCCTTGTTAAAGTAGCAACAAAAGGACAAGCAACTTGTAAAGTTGCATTGCCAACAATGCAACGACCTGATTCAGAAAATCGAAAACGAGCACTATGATAAATGGAACATTGCTAATGAAACATAGTTGCCAATAATAGATGCCAAAATTCTCTAACATGAAGATAGATAGATGCCAGATGAACCTAGTTAATTTGAAGGCTTTGTTTCTTTGGTTACTAAGATAAAATGGCGACATTGTCATGGCGACACCTAGCGAACCCGATAGCAAAGCAAGGTAGGTGTGGTAGGAGGTCAGCGTATAGGAAGTTACCTAATCTTTGTTATATAATCGATCATGATGTTCGGAGAAAATATTCGATCATGTTATCTATATTTTTTTCCTTTTGATTTACTTAACTTGTCAATTTGACAGACCATAATTTGACAAGTAAAACCAACTTAAACAAGTCTAATGTGTGTCTTTGTTGTGAGAACTATTTTATAATTACACTCTACAGCAGCTCTCTAAAAAATTCGATTTATAATAGGGTGTATGTTCGAGAGATGCAAAAGCTGGAACAATCAGCTAATCGAAACACTAAAACCCTAGCATTACGACAAAAGGAGGTCCTAACACACATCAAGCTGAAATATGCAGCAAAATCTCCATAGAAACCATAGGAACTACTCATACCTTGAACATTGAAGCGCTTGTTCAATACGGGTTGCTTGCCCGGCACCTTCGGGTGACCCTCCTCCACCCTTGGACACTCTCGGCTTGGCGGCCCGATCCCTAGACTGCATAGCCCATACGCCTTAGTCACCTTCACCTTCCTGATAACCACACGGCGGCGACGGCGAACCACGAAAGGTGCGATCATCATCACCGGCCGAGTCGTCGCCCCTCATCCCAAACGAGAGCTACTCGGGATACGCCATCCATCGGCGGGTTGACCTTGAAGCACCGTCTGCACCATCACGCAGACGGAGGAGGAAGACGCCCGGTACTAGGGCGATGTAGAAGACGGCGTCGCCAGCGGAGGGAGGGGGCCCGACCGGCGGCGCGCGTGCGGATAGGGCAAATCGTCGGCGAACGGCGTTCGAGATCGCGGCGGCCCGAGCGCGCGGGCCCGGGAGGAGAGGGTGAAGACGGCGGCGATGTAGAAAGCGGCGTCGCCCGCGGAGGAAAGGGACCCGGCCGACGGCGCGCCTCGCGGTCGGGGCGGTGGAGATCACGGCGCCACCGGGCGCGGCACACGGCCCGGGAGGGCGGGGTGAACGAGGCGGCGGCGACAACGTGAATGTAGCCGGCCCGGCGCCGGAGGCCGGAAAATCGGCGACGCGGCGGTTCCGTGGAGATGCGAGACCCGTCAACGGCACACACCGGCCCGGGCGGAGGAAAGCACCGGCGAATCCGCGAGACCGGGCGGTGAGAATCGCCGCGGCGGAGAGGAACCCCCCGGCGAATCAGCCCGGCCGCGGCGGAGAGGTTCCCCATCGCCCGCGACGGAGAGGATCCGGAGCGGAGGGCGAAGCGAGTGAGGAGGGCGCGATGCGAAAATGGGGAATGGGAAGAATTTTTTTACCGTCACGGCCGTCCAAAACCATCGGCGTCTGTTTGTTGGGGCGGGCCCTTCACGGCCGTTGACACATATTAACGTATATTTTTAATTGTCAACTAAACATGGAAAAGGACTAAAATATAATTAGATAACCTTATTAGGGGTTTATACTAATGATTTCCATGAGTTTTTGTGAAGTTGTGATTTGCGGGTACTTAATAGAAAAACAGCAGCGAAATGGCGTGGCATACGACATGTCATAAACGCAACGCAATCCAACTCGAAACAAGTCCAAAAGGCTACGGTTATTCCGACACGAAGCGAAACTTCGGAACCAAGAAATACATCATCTAGAAGACTCCGAAGCCCGACGACACCGACGGCGGGCGGAGGAAGACCCCCTGGGCGATCGGCTAAATATCGAGCCGATCGGCCTGGCGAGTCGCCGTTCGGCCCGGCTTACGGAATGTTTCTCCACCTCTAATACTCGATCTAAACCGGTTGATTCGTCGGTTTGATCCGATGGCGGCTTGTAGAAGTGCGGGATTGATTCAAGGATTAATACCACATCGTGCGGTGAAGTTGAAGAGACAGAGGAAGACCGATATATAAAGACCCCGGACCCCCTCAAGCGGGACCAGAGAGAATCAAGTTTGATCTAAGGCTTCACGTTCATTAAGAAGTAGATCAAGTAGATCCATCTCGGTTCAATCTTCAATTCAATCGGATCATCAACGACAATACAAGAGATAGAAGCTCTAGATTAGAATTAGATTGAGAGTAGTTTTATAAGTTGAGAGAATTATTGAGTGGTTGAAGCGGAGTAGAAGGAAGGCCGGAGGCTGTCGGGCGCCTCCATCTTCTTCCTCTTCGGGGAGTTGGCGCCTCCATTGGAGCACGACTCACGAGATCTTGTGGATTGTTCGAATTCCATTGAAGTAAGTGATATTGTCTTTATTATTCTTAAGGTTCGTATTTCTTTGATAAGATTACTTTGATTCTGTCGCTCTTGAATTAAAGTTGTTAGATTAATGTAAGCGCGGTGCTTAGATTGACTAGCTCATTACGAATACCTTCTATAGGCGGGGGTGAAGACACTTGTTAAGGCTGATCGTAGTGGTGACAACACTATTGAGTCCTTTATTCGCCTTTGCCCCGTTTATAGAAATCGTAGGAGACCCTGCATTGTTAGCGTAGAACCCCTTTATTAAGAGTTTCTTCATGACAATCCCTCTTGAGAATAATATTGCAAATGATTTACTTGAAGTGAGAACAAGACCTTCTTACTAGAACTCCTTATCTTTATTATCAATCTAGTTTAATTAAACCACGTAGAGATCGTGTAGTAAATCTCAAGAACTTTTCTCTACGTTCTCCCATTGGATTCGATATTTAAAACCCATTACCGGGTGAAGTGCTCACGGGTATCCGTGCGCTTGCGGATTATCAATCATAATATTCCTGTAGGCAACAAATACCAACAAGCATTTACGGCGCCGTTCTTGCTGGGAGAACGGTTTAGAGATTTCTTGAGTATACTTTTATCTTTTCTTTTTAGTTTAAATTCTTATCTTTTCTTTATCATGGATACTACATCCATTAAAGATTTTTCGGCACCTACGGACTTAGCCTTAGGCCTATACCATCATCCAAACCAATTCTATCCGAAGCCTATGAGCTACGCCCTTGAGTTAATAGAGATGGTCCAAACCAACACTTTCTTAGGAATAGAAGACGAAGACCCTTATTATCATCTCCAACAATTTGAGCAAACATGTGATTTGCCTTCATTTAGAGGGTATGTCGGCGAGACTATCCGTTGGAAGCTCTTTCCATTCACACTTTGAAAGGAAAAAGCTCGCCAATGGTATATGACGAAACCAAGGAGAAGAAGAAAGGTGAATGGGGAACACTTTCAGGTGCGATTTACGCTGGATTTTCTACCCGTTTCTAAAGTAGTCAACCTTAGAACCCGGATCATATCCTTCAAACAAGAAGATAGTGAGACATTGAGTTCATCACAGGAGCGTTTTGAACTTCTTTGCAAGTCGGACCAGATCTAGGCCTTCAAGACCACATTTTACTTCAACATTTTTATATTGGTCTTAATAAAGAATCTAGAGCCTATTTGAATACCTCTTCACATGGATCTTTCATCCATCTTACATCTAGTGAAGCTAGAACCATCTTAGACAATATTCTAGCCAGCACCAATGATGATCCATTAGAAGAGAAATCTCTAGAAGAAGAAATTCGAGAAATAGCTACACCCAGAACTTATACGAGAATCATCTCAACCTTGTAGCTATAGAATCATCAAAGGAAAAACATTCTTTTCCTGATTTTATGAATGATATCGAGGATGATTTATTTTTCGATTTTGGAAACACCTCGAATTATCATCAAGAGAAGAAACCTCAAAACATAAATTCTCTTCACAAGAAGAAATTGATCGCGTTGAGCAATACTTCTCAAGACAACACACTAGGGAGCTTGCATCTATCATGAGTCTTTGAATGGTTAGAAGAATCGAACTTTCTTACGATGTGATCCGTTTAGAATCACCTTCTATACCTATTCAATGCATAATTAATGCAATCACTTACGATGCACTTTATAACCCAGATTATAGGAGTTAATATAATGGCTTTATCCTTTTTCAAGCAATTTAGTAAAAATATGCCATTATCTCCTACTACTAAGTTATTAAAGCACTCCTTGCAGGCAAATTGTCCAAAGTTCAGAATTCTATACGCTCTACCTATTCGAATAAAATGACATGTTAATAAACCCGAGCTTTTATATCTTTGACATTAGGGAGTTTGACCTCTTAATAGGCCATCCTTTAGAAAGACTCCTTAAAGAAGGACACACGGGAAAACTAGACATTCGTCTAGGCAAAGATAAATTTCCCTTACACTTCGCACATTCAATTCATCGAGACCGAACCAGTCGAACCGGACCCAATGGAAGAGGTGAAAGAAGCATCTATAGAACATTTCGTAGAGAATCCAATCAAGAAGATGTAACTGAATTCTTCATCGAGGAAGAAGAAGAAAATCCAAGCGAATCCGAACCTCTCGATGAATTCGAGGAAACCTCGAGACCTCCCATTGAACTAAAACCTTTACCACCGGTCTTAGATATGCCTTTTTGCATAATGATCCGAATCCCCGTGATCATTAATGATAAACTCACTCGGGGAAGAGACTTACGGGGTTAATTCTTGTCTTAGAACAACACCGTGCGGCCTTTGGCTACTCACTCCATGATCTAAAAAGGCATCGATCCTGCCCTTTGCACACATCGTATACCTACGGATCCCGATGTTCCACCATCTATAGAGCCTCAACGAAGACTTAATAATGCGATGAAAGATGTAGTAAAAAGAAGTTCTAAAACTTCTGCACGCCGGGATTATATATCCTGTGCCACATAGTGAGTGGGTAAGCCACATTGCAAGTTGTGCCTAAAAAGGGAGGCATGACGGTAGTTAAAAATGATAAGAACGAATTAATTCCTCAAAAGAACATCATTGGTTGGCGTATGTGCATAGACTATAGAAAATTAAATAAAGCCACAAAGAAAGATCACTTTCCACTTGCCTTTCATTGATGAAATGTTAGAGCGGTTGGCAAACCACTCTTTCTTTTGTTTTCTTGATGGATATTGGGTATCACCAAATCCCAATTCATCCCGATGATCAAAAGCAAAACCACTTTTACATGTCCATATGGAACTTATGCATATCGTAGAATGTCTTTTTGGATTATGTAATGCTCCGCTTCTTTTCAAAAAGATGCATGATGTCTATATTTTACGATATGATTGAAGAGATTATGGAAGTTTTTATGGATGATTTTTACGTTTTATGGAAAAACTTTTGATGATTGTCTAGAAAACTTAGATAAGGTTTTGCAAAGATGTGAAGAAAAAGCACTTGGTCCTTAATTGGGAAAAATGTCATTTTATGGTTAGAGAAGGAATAGTGCTAGGCCATCTAGTTTTACGAAGAGGAATAGAGGTAGACCGAGCTAAAATAGAAGTAATTGAACAGCTACCTCCACCTGTGAATGTTAAAGGAATAAGAAGTTTTCTTGGCCATCTTGGTTTTTATAGAAGGTTCATAAAGAATTTTTCTCATATTGCTAGACCTCTTACAAATTTGCTAGCTAAGGATGTTCCTTTTGAATTTGATGATGCTTGTCTTAAATCGTTTGAAACTCTGAAAAATGCTCTTATTTACGCACCCATTATTCAACCCCGATTGGTCTTTACCTTTTTGAAATTATGTGTGATGCAAGTGATTATGCAGTGGGGGCTGTTTTTTTGGGGCAGACAAAAGACAAGAAACATCATGCTATTGCCTATGCTAGTAAAACTTTAAGCTGGACCTCAACTTAATTATGCCACAACTTGAAAAAGAGTTACTAGTTGTTGTTTATGCTATCGACAAGTTTAGATCTTACTTAGTAGGAGCAAAAGTTATTATTTATACTGATCAT
Organism: Hyparrhenia diplandra; assembly: GCA_015847255.1. NCBI lineage: Eukaryota > Viridiplantae > Streptophyta > Magnoliopsida > Poales > Poaceae > Hyparrhenia > Hyparrhenia diplandra. The sequence goes on along the minus strand of JADLZK010012174.1, from coordinate 258,818 downwards.
CTTTGCTCTTAAATATCTGCTCACTAAGAAAGATGCTAAACCAAGATTAATACGATGGATTTTCTTGCTCCAAGAGTTTGATTTAGAAATTAGAGATAAGAAAGGAGTAGAAAATTCTGTTGCCGATCATTTGTCTAGAATGCATTTTGAGAAACAACATGAGTTACCCATTAATGACTCCTTGAGGGACGACATGCTCTATCGGATCTCCCGATCCGACCCCTGGTATGCAGATATTGTTAATTTTATGGTTGCAGGATATGTACGACCAGGGGCTGATAAGAAAAAGCTTATTTATGAGAGTCGCCATCACCTATGGGATGAGCCATACCTCTTCCGAGTATGCGCTGACGGTTTACTCAGGAGGTGTGTGCCTGCAGAAGAAGGACTACAAATTATTGAGAAATGTCACTCAGCACCATATGGAGGTCATTATGGAGCATTCCGTACACACGCAAAGATCTGGCAAAGCGGATTCTTCTGGCCAACCATGTATCAAGACACAAAAAGACTTTGTGCGAAGATGCAACGCCTGTCGAGAGACATGGCAATATCAATTCTAGAGATGCCATGCCACCGACAACCAATCTTCAAATCGAGCTCTTTGATGTGCGGGAATTGACTACATGGGACCATTCCCAAAATCCGGACACTATGAGTACATCTTGGTGGCGATTGACTATGTTTCTAAATGGGTTGAGGCCATGCCATGCAAAAACCGCTAATCATAAAAGTTCAATCAAGATGTTTGAAGAAATAATATTTCCAAGATTCGGTACACCAAGGCTAGTGATAAGTGACGGAGGATCTCACTTCATCGACAAGAACTTCGAGAAGTACCTCTCAAATCATGGGATCCAACACAACGTCGCTACACCTTATCACCCGCAGACAAGTGGTCAAGCAGAAACGTCAAACAAGCAAATCAAAAATATCCTACGAAAGACGGTTGACCAAATGGGAACTAAATGGAAAGACAGGCTACCCGAAGCTCTTTGGGCTTATCGGACGACTTACAAAACTCCCATTGGAATGTCTCCCTACCAGGCTGGTCTACGGAAGACATGTCACTTTGCCTGTTGAGCTAGAATTCAAAGCTCACGGGCGTCAAGAGGTGGAATATGGACCTTGATGAAGCCGGGAACAAAACGAAGAATGCAACTATCGAGCTAGAAGAATGGCGAGAGAAGGCATACCACGGTGCCAAGATCTACAAAGAAAGAACCAAAAGATGGCACGACAAAAGAATCAAGAAGAAGGAATTCCACCCGAGCGTCGGGTATTACTTTTTAATTCCGAGTGCGACTTTTCGGACATGGAAAACTACGAAGCAAATGGGAAGGACCGTACAAGGTGGTGAGTTCATCATCACATCGGAGTCTGTCACTCTTCAAGACAACGAAGGTACGCTTTTAAGGTAAATGGTCATCGCTTAAAAATATTTTTAGAGCCCAATAAAGATTTAGAAGAATTAGATGTTATCGAGTTCTTGAATTACCCAAAAATATTAATTTTTCGCGAATAATGGGCCGTCATCGGGTTTTTCGGGGGAGAAAGGAGAGTTTGAGAACCACGACGACAAAAACGCACCGCCGGGGCGCCACTGGCCGGGCCGATCGGCCCAAATAACGAGCCGATCGGCCCGGCCAAGCTTCTCCTCCTCGCGACCCGTTTAGATCCCACACGGTCTCTTGCACGAATAATTGCGGAAAAATTACTTTCGGTTTGTTTTAGTACCACAACCCCAATTCTCTCGCTCCCGAAAATTCTGACTCGTATAAAATCGAGGGTAGACAAGTCTCTTTTCTCATCTCATCTCGAGCTATCGGCAATGGCTGAAAAACAGCTTGTTCTCTTTAATGAAAAGATTAAACAACTTGTCCCTTCTCTCAAGCAACGAAGCCGATCGCCGTAATACCACCCGATCGTACCCCAATTCCTTTCGCTCCACCTCGTCGTCCTCACACTCCACCGCCACCACAAGGAAGCAAGCAAGTCATGCGCGCTCAGCCGTGCGATCGTCGCCCCGTGTTTGACCGAAGAAAGCCGATCCATGTTCCTAGCTACATGGAGGTTGAAGAACCAAAGAAGGGCGGCGTCTCACACGTGTTACGCATGGATGCCTACGGCAACACGAGGGAGCACAAGTACACTACAGCACCTCCATGCCGCACTACCATCAATGGAGTCCGTGCTAAGGAATCGCGAGATCAAAAGGATTCCCGTAATCGAAGCTGGCCGGCGCATGCCACAGAAGAAGACTAGAAAGACTAATGCCGAACTCGCGCTAGAAGTAGAAGCCCTTCAAGAAACTTGCAAGGAGATCCGCAGCGTCAATAGCACCCTCACTAAGTCTATCCTCCATCTTTTAGAGAATAAGGGAAGGAAGAAACGTAAAAATCGGGAAGAGGATGCTAGTCGCAGTGTGAAAAAGGGCAAGGGCCCTATATAAACATCACAGTTAGAGAGCACATGAGTCTTAGCGTCTGAGCCTTAAAATTTAGTTTAATTAAAGTTGTTTAGCTTGGTTTAGTTAATAATAGTTTGCTTTAAATTTTAGAAAGTTTGGAATTCACGTAATAAAGTGCTCTCTCTTATCAATGGAATAATCCACAAGATGAGTCAAATATTTTTCTCTATATTTTTACGGATATGTTTTCTTGTCTCCACCATGCTTTGTATGCAAGATAATAAAGATCAAGTGTGGGGAGATCAACACCGACCAAACGGAGTAATTAGCGGCGAAAACCGAAAAATTCGGAATCAAGACGGAACCATCGACTCGCCTGCGACGGATTGCGGCCCAACACGACCACATCTTTGGACCGATCGGCCCAAATATCGGCCGTCGGCCCTGGCGAGCCCCACTCGAGCTCGCTGCTCGGTTTGTTTCACGAAACTTTTTAATTTTTGCAATTTATTTTCCGTTCGAATTAAAATGCGTTTTTCTATTATGGTATGAAAAAGGTGTCATGAATAAAAGTTTTGCATAATTCCTACTTATGCCTGTCACTCATTGGGATGCTTTAATTGTTTAAAACATGAGAAAGAATAAAGTTAGAATAATGATCCTTTTTTCTTTTATCTTGTCTTTGGAGAATTATTTATTTCAAAATGTTCAAAATCATTAGTTATGCTTCTCCTTTGTGATTAAATGAATCATCCCAGTAGAGCCATAGCAATCATTAAGATTTATCTAATTAATTGTTACTTTCTTGTGTTAAGCTTTGTCAAAACTACGACCCATGTTGAAATTTGTCTAAAGTCTAAGATCAAGATCACGTACACTACTTTCACTAAATATCCATGCTCTAAAAGTTTTAATCTCTATCTCCCATAATTTTAAAATTGTTGAAAAAGGTACAGCTATGAAAAAGCCAAAATGTTCAAAATTCTAAGAGTGGAGAGAAAAGTGAGAGAGAGGAGAAAGTGAGCAAGTGTTCTATGGGTCGGAAGAACCCCCTCTCTAAACAAAGAAAAAAAGGCAAAAATAAAGAGAAGAATAATGGACAAGTGTCCGAGGGTGAGTAGGGCCCACTTCTCTAAGAGAGTAAAAATGGACATGTGTCAGGGTGAGCAGAACCCAACTCTCCACTAAATAGCTGGTTACCTCGTTCTTTGAAAAAAAAAAAAAAAAAATGTTCCAAAAAAAGGAGATAGAAGATTTTTCAACTAGAGAGAGCAGTGGTAATAATCTTGACTTACATGCACATCTTGATCTATGACTTATGACGTTTATCTCTATGGATCTACTTTTGACTCGGCAATAAATACAAGGTAAGTATGATACATGTTCTTGAGCTCTACAATGATAAATAAATTGTGAGAAAATAATATACTTTGAGAGACTTGAGAGTGTCACAAAGGAGCAAGTACAACTATGTTTTCAACTTATGCAAAACCTCTCCAATAGACTTGATTTAAAAAAATAAAAGGTGATCTGTTTCTAACTAATTCGAGCTCAATATCCCAAGTGCGGGTATAACTATAATCGTGATCCATGCTTAGACCATCCTTTTATCGAGGGCGAGTAAAAGCCTAAGTGTGTGGGGAGTTTGTTGACACATATTAACGTATATTTTTAATTGTCAACTAAACATGGAAAAGGACTAAAATATAATTAGATAACCTTATTAGGGGTTTATACTAATGATTTCCATGAGTTTTGGTGAAGTTGTGATTTGCAGGTACTTAATAGAAAAACGGCCGAAATGACGTGGCATACGACATGTCATAAACGCAACGCAATCCAACTCGAAACAAGTCCGAAAAGGCTACGGTTATTCCCCGACACGAGCGAAACTTCGGAACCAAGAAATACATCATCTAGAAGACTCCGGAAGCCCGCGACACACGGCGGGCGGAGGGAAGACCCCCTGGCCGATCGGCCCAAATATCGGGCCGATCGGCCCGACAGTCGCCGTTCGGCCCGGCTTTGGAATGTTTCTCCACCGCCTCTAATACTTCGATCTAAACCGGTTGATTTACGTCGGTTTGATCCGATGGCGGCTTGTAGAAATGCGGGATTGATTCAAGGATTAATACCACATCGTGCGGTGAAGTTGAAGAGACAGAGGAAGACCGATATATAAAGACCCCGGACCCCCTCAAGCCGGGCGAGAGAATCAAGTTTGATCTAAGGCTTCACGTTCATTAAGAAGTAGATCAAGTAGATCCATCTCGGTTCAATCTTCAATTCAATCGGATCATCAACGACAATACAAGAGATAGAAGCTCTAGATTAGAATTAGATTGAGAGTAGTTTTATAAGTTGAGAGAATTATTGAGTGGTTGAAGCGGAGTAGAAGGAAGGCCCTGAGGCGTCGGCGCCTCCATCTTCTTCCTCTTTAGGAGTTGGCGCCTCCATTGAGCACGACTCACGAGATCTTGTGGATTGTTCGAATTCCATTGAAGTAAGTGATATTGTCTTTATTATTCTTAAGGTTCGTATTTCTTTGATAAGATTACTTTGATTCCTGTCGCTCTTGAATTAAAAGTTGTTAGATTAATGTAAGCGCGGTGCTTAGATTGACTAGCTCATTACGAATACCTTCTATAGGCCGGGGTGAAGACACTTGTTAAAAGTGATCGTAGTGGTGACGACACTATTGAGTCCTTTGTTACGCCCGCCCCGTTTATAGAAATCGTAGGAGACCCTGCATTGTTAGCGTAGAACCCCTTTATTAAGAGTTTCTTCATGACAATCCCTCTTGAGAATAATATTGCAAATGATTTACTTGAAGTGAGAACAAGACCTTCTTACTAGAACTCCTTATCTTTATTATCAATCTAGTTTAATTAAACCACGTAGAGATCGCAGTAAATCTCAAGAACTTTTCTCTACGTTCTCCCTGTGGATTCGATATTTAAAACCCATTACCCCGGTGAAGTGCTCACCGGGTATCCGTGGCGCTTGCGGATTATCAATCATAATATTCTGTAGGCTTAACAAATACCAACAACGGCGACGGCGTCCGTCGATCGGGCGCCGAGTTACAAAGATTACCGTTTAAGGAAAGCTCTCTTTTGCTTTCATCACAATTGCTTTATCACACTCACAATAGCCCACAATACCTTTTTCAAAAGGCACAACTCAACCAAACTCACATACACAAAGAGAATGTTGCATGTATTTTGTACAAATCGAGTTATACTTGTGACATGAAAACTGACAGCGACGGTCAAATAGGGACAGAGGGAGTACAAAATTCAAAAAAGAAATTATGTCCTAAAATTATCATACTAAAGCAAATTTATTTGATTTTTAGGAGGTTGGTATATTTCGATACATGGGTACGATTAGGTGTCTGCGTTACAATGGGAAAGAGGCAAGGGTACCCGGTTAAAGAAGAGAGAATGTTAGAGTTATAAAAGGAGAGAAGAGAAAATGAGAGAATTTTCTCATATCAAATGAATTAACACGACCAAAATTAAAATTTTAAAGGCGTGCGAATTGAGGCGTAGAGAAGAGTCAAATTTCCACAAAGGGAGAGATCGTCTCGGCTTCTTCGCCGCCGTCGATGCCTCCCTCTCCATCCATCCTCGGCGTGGGCGCTGCCTCGCCGTCCGGCCAGCGTCCGCCTCGACCTCGACCCAACCCCGTCCCGGTGGGGAGTCCGTATCCCGACGCGGTCCCGCATCCCGGCGCTCTCCTCCATCCTACCCGCCGCGGCCTCCCACGGCGCGTCGCGCTGGGCGACGCCGACCGCCCGGCGTGCGCGCGGCCTCCGCTCGCCCACGGCCTACGCGGCGCTCTCGACGCTGCCGCGGCGGGCGGGCGGCACACCGATGAGTCGATGACCCGCTCGCCATCGGCTCTCGACACGCTCCTCTCCGCCGACCGGACCTCCGCCTCTCACGCCGCATTCCTGCCCCCTGTTGGCGGCGCTCTAACGCCGTCGTCTTCCACCCCGAGCTCCCCCCCGCTCTCCGGATTCAAGGGTCGTCCCGCTTGCCGTGTACCACGAGGCCAAAATCGTCGGGGGAAGCCGGTCCTCGCCCAGTGCCCGACCTGGCCGTCCCATCCCCGTACCACACGCCGGCGTCCAGCCCCCAGCTCAAGTCCTCGCCGATCGCAGAGCCCCACCGATTTCCCTCCACAGCGACTCGTGGTAGGAGTGCTCTAGCCGCCAGCCGAGCCACGTGCCGCGTGAAATCGACCAAGTGCACGGAATTATTGGGATCACTTTTGAGGCCTACTATTCCAAGATTTCGCGGATGCCCGCTGCGCGTCGAATGCAATCTTTGGCCGCGTGGTGGCGGTGCGATCTTTGCAAATGCCGTTTTGTCTTTGGATGAGAATGCACCGGAAGAAGAGGAATCTAACTCTTTTGGGTCCGTCTCGCCAATGTCCTCTCGAGGTTTGAGAATGGGAAGGAACGGAGGGCGAATTGGCGAGATGTGTATCAATGGAGAGAGCAAAGGCGGAGTTGCGGCGAGGAGGACAAGGAGGCGAGGGAGCCACCGTATGTAGAAACCTCGATACCAGTACCGTATGAACCTTCCAAATTACAGGGGCCCACATGTACTAATTATCGGTTTAACAACCTTTAATAGTCACACATGTGCACCTATAATCCGAAAAGTACTATTAACTTTTCCAACCGGGATCCGTTACAAGGTCATTGCGGTATTACAACAATTTTTCATACATTATCGAGTAAAACAAATGGAAGTTTTATATTACAATACTTTGACAACCATTTCTTGGAAACAAGTTTTACAACTTAAAGTAGGAGTAGGCGAAAGTTTATTATACAAGTAACTCCACTAGACCACGCCCACGGGTCTCACTTCTTACTCCTCATCACTCTCTTCCTGTTGAATTGTCATGCGGCACGATCCGGTGCAAACATGACTTCACAGTCCCGCAACGGGGGGTCAACAAACCCCGAGTGCGGGAGTACTCAACAAGGCTTACCCGACTAAAGAAAATAGGCGGAGACTTCGGGAATGCTGGTCTAATAGGAATCAAGGTAAGGCTTTTAGCAAGAATTAAGGACTCTTTTAGCAGAAAAGCTTACTAATAGTGAATCCTTACTTTCAATGTTTTAATCTCAATTTAGTATCTCACCTATTCTAGGTGATCTTATACTATAGCAACACTTATAGAAGTTCCTTCACTTATTCCATCTCTTTCTTGTTCCATAATTAATCTCGATGTAGTCGGAAACCGAGTCTCCATATCCGAGAAGCACGGCGATTTCGAAATCAATTAACCCGGTTTGGGGAGTTCTTTTCACCCGACATATGTAGCACTTAAGCTTGCATATATCAACCCTTTCTTGGATACTCAAAAGCGGAACCGCGTCCCTCGCCACCCGAGAATACCGTACACCTCCAATCCGGGACTTTAACCCACGAGGGTAACATGTACTCCCGCCATCTCTCCACTCCCGGTCGCGGTTGTATGCGTTTCCGATTTGACACCCCCAAGATCGGGCTTACCGGAGTATGCGTCAGGAACTAGGGTCGACTTGTGATGGGGTAACACCCATGACGGACGTGCCTTTTGGTCCAACGACCTCGGGCGCAAATTGCGTTCCATAGTCTCGGTCCACATGACTTACACATTTCAGGTCCTTAATCGACAAGTCGGAAATACTACACCGAGACTCCATTCTCGGTGCAAATTACCCGACCGGTCTCAATTTCAAAACCATATCCCATTATGGTTCCATCATATAACATCCTTTCTCATCAAATGCCTCTTCGGGCTATCATAAGAGAGACTCATCACATTTTGACTCAAAAGTCTAACTAATAAAGCCCGGGCTAAGCGTTCTAGTATTTTTTAGCAAAACAAGGTTATCAAGGTAGATATTGAAATAATCAAGGAATGGTAATGCATCAATTAGGTTGTCACTCAACTCCTATCACCTAATGCAAAGCATAAAGCAAGGTGATATAAAGCTTTGTAAAAACACAAGGAAAGTTTAAATGAACCGGGGCTTGCCTTGATCGGTGAAGTAACTTGACTCGAGCGACGGATCGCGATAATCGGAACTCGAATCAACAAGATAACCTTCTTCCGAGACCCGATCAACGACTTCCACGATCTCCTTCGTTCACTACACGAGAGAATAATGTATGCTTAACATGATGCCATGCATATAAACATGAGGTGCGAGAGTGCATCAAACGATAAACGCTTGAGTGCGACTTTCCTTCACGATAAAGTTGCAACCTAACAAAACCAACTTGTTGAACTACTCTACGAGATATCATCACCATTGCCTAAGGAGTTCCCAAGGACTACTTGATAACGACATGGTTTAGGGTTCACAAAACAATCCAAAAATCTACCCAAAACCCTAAGTTAGAAAGCATTAAACAAATTGTTTTACACATGAAATGATAGGGCATGAAATAATAAAAATTTTACTTTCTCAAAACAAGCTCAAAAAATTTTGTACAAGAAGGTCAGGTCATAAAACAGTACCAAAATAAATTTGATGATTTTTGGATAAATAAAATAATTATTAAAAATCAAGGAAGATGCATTTTTCAATTAAAATTTGTATTTTTAAATCATGCCAAAAGTATTCAAAATTCAAGTTTCAAAATTTTCATGGATAAACATACTCATGGGAAGGCTACACAAAAATTTTCAGAATTTTTAAAGCTATATTTGAATTTATATGAAATTTGGAAAATCGGACACTATTCAAATAAATGAAATTGAATAAAACATTTGATAAATGAAAAAAATGGGTTTTGGGCTGAATTCGGCCTGTTATCGCAAGGCGTGACTCGATTCATCGTTCACGGCCCACAAGGAACGAATGCGGACCGGCCTTGGTGGAACAAGATTTGGGCCGCCCGGTGTGAATGCGTGTGCGCCCGACATGTTCACGCAGCTAAGCGTATGCTCACCGGCGACGGCGCGCTCACCACCGCTACGGGCGGCGGCGGCCGTGTTCGGCGCCGGCGTGGTTCGAAAAGGAAAACTAACTACTGAATCGTGGCTAGGGGCTCACCGGGTCCTAAAACGGGCTTGGTCGGGGCGGGCGAGCCGAGATAGGTCGGCGACGGGAGGGCGGCGACGGCGGCGTCGGCCATTGCTCCGCGAGCCGGGGCTTCAACCGCAAAAACGGTCGAGCCGTTCACGACCACGACGTCCAGCGACTCCAAATGACTAGCCGGGTTGAGTAAAACTCTCACCGAGACGGTGACGACGGCAAGGTCAAGAAGCGGCGGCGCTCCGACCGGCAGCGAGGAAGACGACGTCGGGGCGATTCCGTTGGCGAGGCGGGCTACGGCTAGGTTCCGAGAGATGCGCAAGGAAGTTGCGAAGAGGATGGGCAAGATGGTTTGGCAAGAACTGGAACGACGCGGCGGCGTCGGCGGCGAGGAGGTCGGGTCCGGCGGCGGCGAAATTGGAAAAAGAGGGAGACGGCGGCGATGGTGGGCTATTTATAGGCATGGAGGGGTCTGAACAGTGGATAGCGGCGTCGCGAAGGTCCTCGGCCGGTCAGCTTCGCGAGGGACGGCCGGTGGACGGCGGCGCGACCCTCAACGGCGGCGGTGGCACTAGAGGAGTGGCCGGGTTACTGTTCATCCCCCAAAACAAACCCTAGCTTCAAACTTTTCAAATTACTCCCAAATTTTGAACTAAACTCAAAATTTCCAAAAAGTAACCCCCTTAATTTTTCAAGATCTACAATTTTCACCATTGGACCATTTTCAAAATCTGCCTAGAAATATGACTTTTTTGAAAAGCAGCTTTAAAATTTGAAATTTAAATTCAAAATTACTTTTAAAATCATATAACAACTTGAAAAACTTTGTACATGACTTTTGTTCCTCTCAACAAGATCTACAAACTAGTTTTTAAAAGTTTTCTCAAATTTTGCATAAATTTTGAATTATAGAAAAGGGGGTAATTAGGGTTTGAAAGAAATTCAAAAATAACTTCAAAATTTTTGAACTAAACTTTGAAAAATCAAAATACCAACTTTGTTCAGTTTTGAAAACTCTACAAAAGTGCTTTAATGACCATACCCAAAATCTTGATAAATTTTGAATAAAATAAAAGGGAACAAACTAGGGTTTGGAATTAGGGTTTCCTAAGCAAGGGGGACGATTTCGGAATCTGTTTCCTCTCGCGTCTTTTTCGACCGACATTACAATCAAGCATAAAATAAACTTATTTTAGTTCAATGCAACACATGGTGGGCTAATCATGGATGCTTTGCAATGATCATGATGACATGTCGGGTTTTAGTGGAAATAACACCGGGGGTGTTACTGACCCTTCCCCCTAAAGAAATCTCGTCCGAGATTTAAAGTTCTAGGGTTTGATAGCGGCAAAGGAAATGTGTCGAGCAAACACATCTCTAACTATTGCATAAAACAAGAAGGGGTCTTACATTTGCAAAGATTAAGAAAGTGGAAACTTGGGAAAATTTTTCCGTTAGGAAATCCTCTGATTCCCAAGTAGCTTCGTCTTCGAAATGTTGATTCCATTGGATCTTGTACCATCGATAGTTTTGCTTCGGGTGACTCGAGCTTTACGGTCTAAGATCCGAATAGGATATTCGAGTAGGTCAGGTCTGGTTCTAAGTTAACATTCTCAAAATCAACCACTTTCGATGCAGTATTCGCAAACATTTCTTTAAGCGGGATACATGGAAAACATCATGTACCGCCGACAAACTTTCGGCAACCTAAGTCGATAGGCAACTCGGTCCCTGTTTTTCCAGAATGGAAATGGACCAACATATCGAGGTGCCAGTTTACCTTAACTCCAAAACGATTCACCCCTTTCATGGGTGACACCTTCAAGTAAACATAATCTCCTATTTCAAATTCCAAAATTCTACGCCTTTTATCGTAACTAACTCTTTGTCGAGATTGTGCTTCTTTTAATTTGGCTTGCACAAATCTCACTTTCTCTTCAGCTTCTTTTACTAAATCTACTCCATAGAACCATCTTTCCCCGTGTTTACGACCAATGCGATGGGGTTCTACATCTGCGACCATCTGAAGCTTCAAACGGTGCCATTTGAATACTTTCTTGATAACTATTATTATAGGCAAACTCTGCTAATGGTAAACATTCATCCCACTTTTCAGAGTAATTGAGAATATATGCTCTCAACATGTCTTCTAGAATCTGATTTACTCTTTCCGTTTGTCCTGCCGTCTGGGGATGATAACCCGAACTATGATTTAATTTGGTGCCAAGTGACTTTTGCATTTGTTTCGAAACTTGGACATAAACAAAGAACCTCTATCTGTTACAATGTGCTTTGGTATCCCATGTAGACTGAAAATCCGATGAACATATAGCTTGGCATAATCTATTGCTTTATATTGATCATTTACTGGTAGGAAATGGGCTATCTTGGTAAGTCGATCAACTATAACCCAGATAGAATTAAACCCTTTCGATGTTCGGGGTAATCCAACAATAAAATCCATACTGATTTCTTCCCACTTCCAAGAAGGGATGGGCAAAGGATGCAATTGCCCTGCGGCTTTCATATGCACAGCTTTTACTCTCTGGCAAGTATCACACTCAGCTACATATCGGGCAATTTCAATCTTCATTTTTGTCCACCAGAATCTTTGTTTTAAATCCTGATACATCTTGGTACTTCCGGGATGAATAGAATATCTGGTTAAATGAGCCTCATCCAGGATTTGTTGACGTAACTCAGGATTCTTTGGTACCACTAATCGATCTTTAAACCATAGCACATCGACTCATCAATTACGAAGCAAGTGGGTTTTCCACTTCTAACTTTTTCTTTGATATGTGCTATGCCCTTACTCGATCTTCCGAGCATCAATAATCGATTCTTGATAGTTGATTCTCTTTGTGGCATTGGTTACCATGCCATGTTCAACAATTCCGATATTCAATTTCTCCGGTTCGACATAGGGTTTTATCTCTTAGATTGGCTATAAGACAATTACATTGAGGATTCCGACTGAGTGCATCGGCAACAACATTTGCCTTTCCAGGATGGTAATGCACTTCTATGTCGTAGTCCTTAATTAACTCTAGCCATTTTCTCTGGCGCATATTCAAATCTGACTGGGTAAAAATATATTTCAGACTCTTATGGTCCGTATATACATGACAAATATTACCCAATAGATAATGACGCCAGATTTTTAGAGCATGCACCACTGCGGCTAATTCCAAATCATGGGTTGGATAATGCTCTTCATGACGTTTTAGTTGGCGTGATGCATAGGCAATAACTTTGCCTTCTTGCATTAACACACAACCAATACCAATACCAGATGCGTCACAATAGACGTCAAATGGTTTCTCAATATCCGGTTGGGCTAAGACTGGGGCAGTGGTTAGTGCTTTCTTCAAAGTCTGAAAGGCATGCTCACACTCTGGTGACCATACAAACTTGGTCTGATTCTTTAACAACTCCGTAATAGGTTTTGCCACTCTTGAAAAATCAGGAATGAATCGACGGTAATATCCCGCCATTCCAAGGAAACTACGAACCTCATGAGCGAAATGTTGGTGGTTTCCGTTTGAGGATATCTTTTACCTTGCTCGGGTCAACGGCAACTCCTTCGACGATAACACGTGACCCGAAAATCGTACTTCTTTCAACCAAAAAGGCACACTTGCTAAATTTAGCATAGAGGTGATGATCCCTCAATCGTTTTAAAACTATTACGAGATGTTCTTGCATGCTCTTCTTCATTCTTGGAATAAATAAGAATATCATCAATAAACACCACCACGAACTTGTCCAGTTCTGACATAAACACTATGTTCATCAAATACATGAAATGAGCCGGGGCATTGGTTAAACCAAAGGACATAACCAAATATTCATAAAGACCATATCTTGTGGTGAATGCGGTCTTTGGAATATCCTCATGTTTAATCCTGATTTGATGGTACCCCGATCTCAGATCAATCTTGGAAAAGACTTTTGCTCCGGCTAGTTGATCAAAGAGTAAATCAATCCGGGCAGAGGGTACTTGTTTTTGATCGTCACTTCATTAAGTGGACGATAATCTATACACATCCTCAAAGTCTGATCCTTCTTTTTCACAAAAATAGCTGGACATCCCCAAGGTGAAGAACTTGGCCTGATAAACCCTTTTCCTAATAACTCTTGTAACTGAGTTTTCATTTCAGCTAATTCCTTGGGTGCCATTCTGTAAGCTCTTCGAGAGATGGGAGCAGTTCCCGGTTTCAATTCTATACTGAATTGAACATCTCTCTCCGGTGGTAATCCAGGCAAATCATCTGGGAATACATCCGGAAACTCACATACTACTGGGATGTCTTTAATCTCTTTGACACAGGTTGCACACACTTTTTCAACTGCCCTTTTAACAATTGGAAGTTGAATAAGGAGTTTAGAATTTTTCTCAGGTAACTTTACTTTGACAGTTCTATTGATGGTATCTATAATAGTACCGTATTGGTACAGCCAGTTCATACCAAGGATCACGTCTATATCTTGATCCTTTAGAACTATCATATTGGTGGGGAAATCATATCCACCTAATGTTATGGGGATCTGATATACCACCTCTTTAGTACTCATACGTCCCCCGGGTGAGTGTATAATGAACTCATCCTTCATTTCCCCAATGGCTATCGCATTTTTCTCCACAAATGTTTACTGACAAATGTATGCGATGCGCCGGAATCAAATAATATTACTGCAAGGTGTCTTGCGACAGGGAACATACCCATCATAATTGGTTCCCCAGCGGGAATGTCCTCCACATTGGTGTAGTATACTTTTCCTGTTCTCTTTTTAAGCCCTTTCCCTTCGAAAGCATTCTCGATTATTATTTTTGTTCTCATTGCGTGGCGGCCGACTTCCGAAGCTATCGATAACCCAGGTTGTACCTTCGAGGATTGGGGCATTCTCGAGAATAATGACCGAGTTTTTCCACGATTATAACAAATGGGTGTATGGCTTTGTGGAGTAGAGTTGCGAATGTCGGGGGCATTCGGTGGCGTGGGTAAGGAAGAGCTGCGCAAATAGGTCGAACAAACGACTGCCGTCTAGGTTGGAACTGTGGTGGTGGACGATAAGGAGGGCGAAAATGATTCACGGGATGGTAAATCACTTTCGACGCTTTGATTTGCCACCGAATAATATCGGAGGAGAAATTTTTCTTTTTCTTGTCTTCCTTATGCTCGTATTCCATAAGAACACGATTCTTTTCTTCACATGATATGGCCATATTTACCACATCATGATAAGAGTCTCGTGTCACGGATATTCATCATGGCATGAAGCTTTGGATGAAGGCCTCGGATGAACCACTCCTTCTTCTTTCCATCCGAATTCACAAGTTACGTGGCATACTTGTGAATTGATTAAACTTGCCCACATACTGAAGTACCGAGTCTTCTCCTTGCTTTAAAGCTAAGAACTCATCTAGCTTCTTGGCCATAACCCCGCTGGAATGAAATGAGCACGAAAGGCATGCTTGAATTCATCCTGGTGATTTGGTGTCCAAAGAGGCTGCTTTCGGCTTTGAAATTATTCCACCAAGCTCCGGCAATATTCGAAGCTGTTGTGCGAAAGAGGGGCTTCGATGATCTGTACAAGTCATCAACTCAAACTTTTCTTCCATAGCACGAAGCCAATCATTTGCCTCTAATGGCTCATCAGCTCTACTAAAGATTGGAGGTTTTGTGCCAGTGAACTTTGGATAAGAAGTTTCATCTTCTTCATCATCATGTCGATCCTTGTGGTCACGACGATTGTTCGACTCGAGCTACTTCTGTATCGACGAGAGTTTTTCGATAGTAGCTTGAACCGAGCCGCAATGGCATCGGTCGGGTTTGTTGGGACCGGTGGAGGGTTTGGAAGGTCACCCCTATTCCGAGAGTCGGGCGCTGTTGTTGTGCGACATCCGCTATTAAAACAAAACTATATAACACCCAACCAGTTTATTGAACTTCAAAAGAAAAACAAACAAAAACAATACATATAACTTATTCTTAAAAACAGGGGTTCCATTCTACATCTACCCCGGCTCGTAGGAGGATCTAAAGGTTTAGCAAGAACGGGATTGATATTACTTAACCCAAACCACATTAAAGGGAAGGTAATATTAACAATTGATTTAAACATGATGCATGAATCGAACCTACGTAACAATCAATAAAAACTTTTTGCATTAAAGATTTTATAAGTAGGGCTTTATATAATGCTACTCCACTTATATCCTTTTGAAATTGGATAAGAAAGTTTTTCAATAGATTAAGATAAGAGAATAAGCAATTTGGACCAAAGTAAGAATAAAATTAGTTTGACCCAAATCATTTTGAAGTTTTTTAAAAAGTAATGCTACAAGAAACACCGGTAACGGAGGCTCGATGCGGTATGTAATGAACCCGATACCAATATGTAATGTAACCTTCCAAATTACAGAGGCCCACATGTACTAATTATCGGTTTAACAACCTTTAATAGTCACACATGTGCACCTATAATCCGAAAAGTACTATTAACTTTTCCAACCAGGATCCGTTACAAGGTCATTGCGAAAGATTACAACAATTTTTCATACATTATCGAGTAAAACAAATGGAAGTTTTATATTACAATACTTTGACAACCATTTCTTGGAAACAAGTTTTACAACTTAAAGTAGGAGTAGCTGAAAGTTTATTATACAAGTAACTCCACTAGACCCTGCCCACGGGTCTCACTTCTTACTCCTCATCACTCTCTTCCTGTTGAATTGTCATGCAGCACGATCCGGTGCAAACATGACTTCCTGGTCCTGCAACAGGGGTCAACAAACCCTGAGTACGGGAGTACTCAACAAGGCTTACCCGACTAAAGAAAATAGGCGGAGACTCAGGAATGCTGGTCTAATAGGAATCAAGGTAAGGCTTTTAGCAAGAATCAAGGACTCTTTTAGCAGAAAAGCTTACTAATAGTGAATCCTTACTTTCAATGTTTTAATCTCAATTTAGTATCTCACCTATTCTAGGTGATCTTATACTATAGCAACACTTATAGAAGTTCCTTCACTTATTCCATCTCTTTACTGTTCCATAATTAATCTCGATGTAGTCGGGAAACCGAGTCTCCATATCCGAGAAGCACGGCGATTTCGAAATCAATTAACCCAGCTGGGGAGTTCTTTTCACACGACATATGTAGCACTTAAGCTTGCATATATCAACCCTTTCTTGGATACTCAAAACGGAACCGCGTCCTACGCCACCCGAGAATACCGTACACCTCCAATCCGGGACTTTAACCCACGAGGGTAACATGTACTCCCGCCATCTCTCCACTCCCAGTGCGCGGTTGTACGTTTCCGATTTGACACCCCCAAGATCAGGCTTACCGGAGTATGCGTCCGGAACTAGGGTCGACTGTGATGGGGTAACACCCATGACAGACGTGCCTTTGGTCCAACGACCTCAGGCGCAAATTGCGTTCCATAGTCTCGGTCCACATGACTTACACATTTCCAGTCCTTAATCGACAAGCCGGAAATACTACACTGAGACTCCATTCTCAGTGCAAATTACCCGACCGGTCTCAATTTCAAAACCATATCCCATTATGGTTCCATCATATAACATCCTTTCTCATCAAATGCCTCTTCGGGCTATCATAAGAGACTCATCACATTTTGACTCAAAAGTCTAACTAATAAAGCCAGGCTAAGCGTTCTAGTATTTTAGCAAAACAGGTTATCAAGGTAGATATTGAAATAATCAAGGAATGGTAATGCATCAATTAGGTTGTCACTCAACTCCTATCACCTAATGCAAAGCATAAAGCAAGGTGATATAAAGCTTTGTAAAAACACAAGGAAAGTTTAAATGAACCGGGGCTTGCCTTGATCGGTGAAGTAACTTGACTCGAACGACGGATCGCGATAATCGGAACTCGAATCAACAAGATAACCTTCTTCTGAGACCTGATCAACGACTTCACGATCTCCTTCGTTCACTACACGAGAGAATAATGTATGCTTAACATGATGCCATGCATATAAACATGAGGTGCGAGAGTGCATGAAACGATAAACGCTTGAGTACGACTTTCCTTCACGATAAAGTTGCAACCTAACAAAACCAACTTGTTGAACTACTCTACGAGATATCATCACCATTGCCTAAGGAGTTCCCAAGGACTACTTGATAACGACATGGTTTAGGGTTCACAAAACAATCCAAAAATCTACCCAAAACCCTAAGTTAGAAAGCATTAAACAAATTGTTTTACACATGAAATGATAGGGCATGAAATAATAAAAATTTTACTTTCTCAAAACAAGCTCAAAAATTTTGTACAAGAAGGTCAGGTCATAAAACAGTACCAAAATAAATTTGATGATTTTTGGATAAATAAAATAATTATTAAAAATCAAGGAAGATGCATTTTTCAATTAAAATTTGTATTTTTAAATCATGCCAAAAGTATTCAAAATTCAAGTTTCAAAATTTTCATGGATAAACATACTCATGGGAAGGCTACACAAAAATTTTCAGAATTTTTAAAGCTATATTTGAATTTATATGAAATTTGGAAAATCGAGACACTATTCAAATAAATGAAATTGAATAAAACATTTGATAAATGAAAAAAATGGGTTTTGGGCTGAATTCGGCCTGTTATATCGCTTGGCGTGACTCGCTTACTTTTCACGGCCCACAAGGAACAGTAACGGACCGGCCTTGGTGGAATAAAAAGATGGGCCGCCCGGTGTGAATAAGGTTCGCCCGACATCGCTCACGCGTGCCAGCGTATGCTCACCGGCGACGGTCGCGCGCCATCACACCGCGGGCGGCGGCCGTGTTCCGCGCCGGCGTGGTTCGAAAAGGAAAACTAACTACAGAATCGTGGCTAGGGGCTCACCGGGGTCCTAAACGGGCTTGGTCGGGCGAGGCGAGTCGGAGATAGGTCGGCGACGGGAGCGGGCGGCGACGGCGCGCGCCGGCTTCGCGCCCGGCGAGCCGGGCTTCAACCGCAAAAAACGGTCGAGCCGTTCCGCGACCACGACGCCCAGCGACTCCAAATGACTAGCCGGTTGAGTAAAACTCTCACCGGAGACGGCTGACGACGGCAAGGTCAAGGGCGGCGGCGCTCCGACCGGCAGCGAGGAAGACGACGTCGCGGGGGCGATTCCGTTGGCGAGGCGGGCTACGGCTAGGTTCCAGAGATGCGCAAGGAAGTTGCGAAGAGGATGGGCAAGATGGTTTGGCAAGAACTGGACGACGGCGTCGTGCGGCGGCGGAGGAGGTCGGGTCCGGCGGCGGCGAAATGGAAAAAAGAGGGAGACTACGGGCGATGGTGGGCTATTTATAGGCATGGAGGGGTCAACAGGTGGATAGCGACGTCGCGAAGGTCCTCGGCCGGTCAGCTTCAGCGAGGAGGACGGTGGTGGGCGGCGCGACCCTCAACGGCGGTGGCACTAGAGGAGTGGCCGGGTTACTGTTCATCCCCCCCCCAAAACAAACCCTAGCTTCAAACTTTTCAAATTACTCCCAAATTTTGAACTAAACTCAAAAATTTCCAAAAAGTAACCCCCCTTAATTTTTCAAGATCTACAATTTTCACCATTGGACCATTTTCAAAATCTGCCTAGAAATATGACTTTTTGAAAAGCAGCTTTAAAAATTTGAAATTTGAATTCAAAATTACTTTTAAAATCATATAACAACTTGAAAAACTTTGTACATGACTTTTGTTCCTCTCAACAAGATCTACAAACTAGTTTTTAAAAGTTTTCTCAAATTTTGCATAAATTTTGAATTATAGAAAAGGGGTAATTAGGGTTTGAAAGAAATTCAAAATAACTTCAAAATTTTGAACTAAACTTTGAAAAATCAAAATACCAACTTTGTTCAGTTTTGAAAACTCTACAAAAGTGCTTTAATGACCATACCCAAAATCTTGATAAATTTTGAATAAAATAAAAGGGAACAAACTAGGGTTTGGAATTAGGGTTTCCTGGCAAGGGGGACAGAGTTTCGAATCTGTTTCCTCTCGCGTCTTTTTCGACCGACATTACAATCAAGCATAAAATAAACTTATTTTAGTTCAATGCAACACATGGTGGGCTAATCATGGATGCTTTGCAATGATCATGATGACATGTCGGGTTTTAGTGGAAATAACACCGGGGTGTTTACGGCCACTTCCACGAGGGCGCCTCCACCCGATGAGGGTTCTTGGCCACCGCTTGCTTGCACCGCTGAACCCGGTCGAGGTGCGTGATGCTGCAGCAGAAGCAGTGAGGGTAGTCTATGCCTATGCGTGCCACGACCTTGTGCCACAGGCAATCTTAGCACCCTGAAGCTTGATCGAGCTTGACAAGAGTGCACGAAAGGCTGCAAAGGCAGCGACGGCTTCTGGGAAAATTGTTGCAGTTGGCACTGCTTGAAGCAATGCATCAAGCTCTAGGCCAAGTTCAAAGCCAAACACACCAAGCATGCAGCGGAAGCCTGACGCACTACTTGTGCCCAAATAAGATCAACTGTGCTGCGCTACATCCAGAAGAGTGTTTGTGTATGGTAAACAATTTCTTTCTGATGAGCTTCGTGTGTACTTGAATATTGGTGAAAGTTCAGTAGACCTTGCAATGCCTGAAATGTTTGGCGAATTTGGCCCTAGAAATGTTTCCCCACGGATGAGCTCATTACAATTATTAATCTAAACCATATCATCAACGATTTTCAGAAATCATATCTCAGTTTATAAGTCACTATAATTGTATAAATATGGCCACTGAGTCACTGACAATTGGATCTGGGGCATCATCCTGCTTACACATCATCCACGGAACACCTGACTGCAGACTTACTGCCGTTGACAGTGCCCAGTGAACATAAGGTGGCCCTTTAGAATGGAATATGGCCTCAACTAGCTTATGTTCATTTCCATCTGCAAGGTAATTGAAATTTTACACAACAATCACCTTATATAGAGTCAAATGACAAGTTTCTTTAGTTCATCTAACTGACCTGTGATATGATTATGATTCAAGTGGTTCATCTTCTCGTCATCCACAGACTGCCACAACTGAAAGGGATTTTACGATTTCGGGGCATGGGTCACCTCCAAACTTGTTTGCCCTTACTGGAATGACACACTTCCTTCTGCCTAGGCAAGCCTGAAAGAACAAAGACAGTAATTCAGTTATTAAGAATTTATGTTTTGTTTTAGCATCTTGGCAATACTATACCGCGTTGATGCAAATGTTGCACTGGGGTGGGAAAATTTTACATTCTTCACAACAAATTCAGACATTTCTGCGTGGCAACTTCCTTGGCAGCTCCATCTAGATTCCCTGCAGTCTTGGATGGGATTTCCATAGCTTGCAAATTCGATATCTGTTATGAATTTGCCTTTCTGGCACCGGAGGTGAACTGCTGGATGATTTTCGTGTGACAAGAGGGACGGGGTAGAGTACTCGCCGACAGTACCATAGATTCTGGTAACAGACATTTTGTTTACTGTTATCTGTAGTGGGTCCCTACCAATTTCCTCCATAAGGACAAGGAGGTTCTCTCCGGTCTTCAGAAAATATCGAGGTATATGGTACCTTAGAAAAGAGAGCCAAACAAGACATTTTACATTGGCCAGTCATGATTATACAAAAAGAATTTACTTTACACTGAACTAGTTTGAGTACTGACATGGACTGAGAAGGTTGCCCACTGGGGGTTGTGAAGGAGACCCAGTACCGTCCAATGCTCTGTCCATTAATCCATACTTCACCCTTTCCCATACTAGTTAGGTTCAATGTTACAGGGTCATTCCCCCATGGTGTGTCAAATGTTGTCTGTTAAGCAACAATAATTCTCCCAAGCTGTTAATTCAAAAACTGAGTAAATATGCAAGTCAAGTATATCAGGACCGGTGTATGTCTTGCATACCTTATACCAGATAAGTGGCAGGTGTATGGACTTGTCAACTGCAGTCCATTCTGCATGCGATGATCCTTCAGATGTGAAAATTTTATTTGTTTCTCCATATAAGCCCACCTATACATTGCACACTTGAAAATGAGCATGTGATGTTGATCCATTAATTCAGAATCAATGTTGGCTTGGATTGATTTACTTGGTGTTTCCACAGCTCAATGTTTATGGAGTGTGGTCTCTGCTGTCTTCGTTTTATGCTCACTTTTCGCACTCCAAAGGTTCTTCTCTCCATATATGCGCCGGAGGCCTTAAAGTAAGTGTATGAAACCCCAGGTTAATGCAAATTCTAGGTGCTGTGCATTCATAAAATTTTCACACATTTTAAATAGAGTGAAATGCACCATTTTCTGGGTCCATGAATTCTCAAAGTGATCATCTCGGTTCTTCAACTTTTCAAGCAGTTCATTCTAAATTCACTCCAGGTCTAATCATGGACTTAATTTCACACTTCGAACGAACCACTTCAAAGGGGCCCATATGATCACTTTGAGAATTATGAACCCAGATGAGAATATGGGAGTTAAGGGACCCACAATGCATTGCACTCTTTTAAATACTTATGTGGAGCCTTGGTCTTTCTTTTTTTTTTCCATTTTCCATTTTGAGCTATTAGTATCAGTTCAGAAAGTATGCAGAGTTCTGGCAATCTGCTTCTTTGTTTGGCTAACTGTTCCATTTGTTCTCAACCTAATTTACCCCCTTATCTATTGCTTTTCAGCTTTGTTCATATAAACTGGATCTGAATGGTATTAACGTAAGGTATGACTCTAGTTATTTATTTATTTCATTTCAAGCAACACAAACAGATGACAATAAGTTAGCTTTTGTTGTTTGTGACCATATGCCATATTGAATAAGTTGTCATTATACCGGTGAACCAACCATGGCGCATAACAGTGATATGGAGTTTTGTCCTTCCTTTAGTGAAATAGACGCATTAAGAACGATGTTGCCAGGTTTATCATGACTCCCGTGCACACTTCCTAATACAGTATGGAAAGTATATCAGACATAATATAATTAAGAAACTTTAATTATTTATTAATAACTTAGCCTAGACTGAATAACATTCCTTTTTCTACTTTTGTTTTGCACTCCATAAGTCCGTATACTTGCAAACATGAGTGTAATTTATGTCCTTACCAACATAATCATTGTTAATGAAAGCATGTAAAATATGTGCATGTGACTCAACATTAAGCACTAAGTCGCCATTCCCATTTCGTCTATAGTTGTACCTGCGTAATTTCATTATTACATGGTTACCAGGGCTCAAGAAAGTGGTAGAAACTAGAGGGAATGCCGAATGGTATAAACTAGGGAAGAAGCTAATCTTACGTGGCAAGGTACCAGAGATAATCTGTTTCATCTTTTGTAGTTGAGAGGTGTTCGCATAGCTGGTTTCCAACATGTGAGATTTTACTTGGTACTGCAGGAATTGGTTCTTTGAATATTTTCCACCTATCAGCATGATTGAGAGGCTGCACTACTTGTGCTGATCTTAAACCATGCTGAGCATTTATCTGCCATAAAATTTTCATGAAGCATTTAAGGTGTGCAGTAAGTGAACATTTTGAGTTTCATGAATCAACATGCACACCTTGCCTGTTTCAAATATTAGTTCCCTGCACTGTGAGAGGATACTGATTGACTTAGGAGCTAGCTGGAACACCTCTTCACCAAATTGAATGGTCGATACCTTATGCTTGTCAAAGTTTACCAGGAAAGCCACACACCCAGAATCTGTTGCAAAAACATGCCCCTACAATACACCGAAATTTTCTCAGTTAGATTGATGAAAATATAGTAATTTATTGGAAATATAAAAGGCGAGATTACTGTAGTTTCACCTCTTGTTGTTGACCAAATGAATGATTAGAATATGCTCCCCAAAGTAATGTCTCTGCAGATTGCTTTACTGCAGCGTGCAGTTCTCTGAGATGAGCCCATGTCGGTTGCCATATTAATCCTGGATGTATGTTTGTCACTTTCAATGGATATGATCTAAATGTTGATGTTCTAAGGAGAAAAATGTAATTACTAAGTATTTGAATAGAACATACTACTATTTCTATTGAATACGATTCTGTAGGAAACTCTCTATTCTTCCAAGTTCCAACTGCTACAAGATGTATTAATTGTACAATAGCTGGAGAAAATGGCGAGTAGTATAGATCAGCAATGCTGCAAATTCAGAACTTCTGCTTGTTGCATGTAGAGGTTCTGCACCAAAGCTACCATAGGGTAGTCCTAGAAAGGCTTCTGTGGTGGAAGGATTCTCAGTGTTATAGTATGAAGACAGCTAAAGTTGTCATCAAGCATCAATTGCTGACTAGATATGCTTTATGACCTGGCATATTGGCCTTTGTGTGATCTTATACAATGTCCCTTCTTGATCTGTGCGCCCATGCTATTAGGATATTTCATACAAAAAACGTACCGTTACTAGTTGTTAGTGAACGTTGGGCAAGTTAAATGAAGTTACCAACTTACCATATTCATCAAGAGGGGCTCCATCATAATAGCTTGTTGTTACATAGGAAGATGCAACCCTTCCAAAGTTTGTTCCACCATGGTACTACATAAACCTCAATTCATGTGAGAGGTGTAACAGAAGTAGCAAGAGATTCTTTTGAAAAGTAGTTTTGTCAAGTCTATAGCTTCATTTGTCTTTACCATGTAGTAGTTTACAAAGCTCCCTTTCTTTCTCACTATAAACAGTGCTACTGCAAAGGCAAGATCTGCTGCTGATCTATATCTTTGATCTTGACCATATAAAGGATAGCTGCATTCAGGGGAAATATTGTGTTAGGTGTTTTACCAAACGGAGTATATGGTAGAAATATTAGAAGAAAAACAGGAGTTATTGCCGCACCGAGATGTCCAATTTTCTGTCCATAAAGCTGGTTTGTTTGGCGAATTTGGCCCTGGAAATGTTTCTCCACAGATGAGCCCATTGCAGGTATTAATCTAAACCATATCATCAACATTGCACTGATTTTCAAAAATCATATCTCAAATTATAAGGCACTATAATGGTATAAATATGGCCACTGAGTCACTGACAATTGGATCTGGGGCATCATCCTGTTTACACATCATCCATGGAACACCTGTCTGCAGATTTACTGCCATTGCCGCTGCCCAGTGAACATAAGGTGGCCCTTTTGAATGAAATGCAGCCTCAACCAGCTTATATTCATTTTCAATCTGCAATGTTGATTGGAATTTTAAACAGCAACCACCTTAAATAGCCTTCAAAGGCAAGCGTTCTTTAGTTCCTGTGACTGACCTGTGATATGATTACGGGGCCTCCTTGTGGGTAGAATAGTTTTTCATCCTTCATCAGGTTCACTATTTTGGTTACAAACTTTTGCATATGCCTCTGCACGTTATATACGAATAATGTACCATGCCAAAACAACAGTGTAAAAATGAAATTACCTCTATCCTTCATTATTTTGTCATCGGTGAGTTTGTTCTCTTTTATCTATCTGCCTTTTCGTTCTTTTATTTTAGCAAGAGTTTTCAGCCTAGGTGAAAACATGTTCTTCTCACACCATGTATGACACACTGACATTCTTACTTGATCATAAAATGGGTATCTTTTTGTTGCTTGCTTAAAATTATATTGAAACGTTTTGGTTATATATGCTGGTAATGGACTGTTGGTAGTGCAGTTCTGTACTGTAAGAGTGAACGTTGAAACTATGCTGAGAAATGTAAGTTGAATTGTTAACCATGCAAGGGATGATCTTTCTGTCTCAAGTATGCTATTTGAAACAGGATACCTTGAAGGGTTCATTGTCAGATCTGAATGTAATGTTTGGGATGCCACGTAACCAAAAGGGTAAGCCTCTGCATGAATAGAAGAGATTCAATTAGGAACTTTGTTTTTTTCCTTGTCTCTGTCCTTTGTATGTTTTGAAGTACTGAATTCAGCAAATTATAATAACTATGCCTGGAGATAATGGAAATGGTAATCTTGCATTTCATGCTTTCATACCCGTATTTCCACTCTGACTCAACGAAGGGGCCTATTCTGAGGCTTACATAGAGACCTTGAGCATGGATTTCTCTGATGAATTTCACCAGATCGTATCTTTCCTCGAAGTTAAACTGATCCAGCAAAGAGAATTAGAAGAATCCATTGTTACAAAACGCTCCTATACTAAGTTCTCAATTTTTTTGGTAGTCTGACTTGTAAGTTTGGCATATGACATGAGATTTTATATGTCACCTACCTGCCCCTGAACAGGCTCGTGTGCGTTCCAGAAGACGTATGTTTGAATGACATCCAGGCCACCTTTCTTGGCTTTTGCTATGAGGTCCGGCCACATCTGTACAAGGAATGAAATTTTATGCTTCTTGCTTCATACGATTATTATTCCTGATATATAAGAATGAAATATAACGTTGTACTTTTTTTATTCAAATGTATGCAGTGCTGTGCTGCTGTGCTTGACTGTTCCATTACTAACCATCTCTGTTTTTCGCTCCTAATAATGTCTAGTTCACCTTGCATGTGAAATTACAATTGCTAGGCACTTTTGGTGTCCCAGATATGAGTAGATGTGAAGGCATGTAAGTGCAAACAAATATGTCACACACTGCACAACATTCTAGGCATATGTGGACCAAATAAGAAAGTAACATTTCATAACAAATATTTACGTGCCTGCCGTTTATATTTACAGTATGATCTCGTCTCTTTATTTTCCTTCTCTTTCTTGCATGCAGTGATCTCGTCTCTTTATTTTCCTTCTCTTCTTGCATGCAGTGACTCAGAGTTATATCGACAGAACACTACAATACTTATTCTGGGGATGCAATCTTCGAACTTCCATGCTGTTAAAGCAAAATAAAATCCTGTATTTTAAAGGTAGAAAAGTCTTGAATGGCTTTTTTGCATTGTCCTATGGTTTTCAGCTTCATATATGAATATAAAGAGTTATAAATTTAGTATCTTGTGCGCGCATGCATGGCCTGTGACCTCACAATGCTCACATGCATCTTACCGTTTCATCAAGCAAAAGAGAGCAATTTAATTGTTCAAAAAAAAAAAAAAAAAGTAAAGAGCACCGAGTGTCCGGTCGGTTGCAAGAGTGCAAGTTTGATCACAAGCAGTAAAGAGCAATTTAATTCTTCAAAAAAAAAAAAAGAGCACCGAGTGTCCGGCGGTTGCAAGAGTGCAAGTGGCCGGGAATTTTTATGGTGCAGTAAACTGGCTAAGATGAAGATATTCAGGGAATCACGAGGATTTCAGATTCGGAGAAAGCAAAATTCGGATGCAACACGATCGATGAGCTTCAAGACGATCAAACCTCGCCTGAGAGGAGATGAAAAAACACCGCAAATCGAAGCGGTGCACACACGATCGAGTACACGGCGCACGCATGACTGGCATGAGCACGACGTACCTCAGGCGTGCTGCGAGGGTAGTGCATCTCGCCGGAGAAGAGCATCCTCCTGGCGCCGTCCAGGATCAGCGCCCTGCCGTCGTACGTGACCTCTCTGCGTCCCGCCGGCGTGTTGCCTGATCTTTCATCCTCAGTGGCCCTTGCTCCTCTTCCCGCCGCCGCCGCAGCAGCCACCAGCGCCGCTAACGCGGCGACGACCACAACCATGGCCACCGTCGCGACGACGCCGGTCATCGATCTCTGCCCCCGTCTTGTTGTTGCTACGTGCTGCTGCTGCTGCTGCTGTTGATCTGCACGCCGAAGGTGCAGTGTTTATATACTACCGTCTACCGTACTTTTCACTGGCCGTGTACGGCTATGCGCCGAGGTAGGTTGTGAACCGCAGAGGCGGTAGGTTGCAAGGCTCGTATACATGTGCTAGTTTTTTTTCCTTCTTCTTCTTTGTGTGTATGAGCTTTGCCAGTGTTGTTAATCGATCAGTTTGGCATATTTGCCCAGCATTTTTTTTGTAACGAGCATAACCGTCTTGTCAGTTTTGGATCTCGTCTAGGTTATTACCGAGGTTTTCCAAAACTTCTAGATGCGTTCGGTAAAGATCACAAATAGGAGAGCGCACGTCTAAAGTGGCCGATCTTCGGTCGGCGCCGGGGCGTCGTCGCGCCGACCACCCTAAAGGCCGCGGCCCACGGCCCTGCTACGAGGCCCACGGGCGACGACGGGGCTCGAAGACGACGAGGCCGGGCGTTCGGCCCGGTTAGTGTCCAGCGTTGCCCCCCCCCCTTGTGACCCGGGCCGCCGATTCCGGCGGCCGGCCCGGCGCGGCCGTCGACACGACGGTGGTGGCGGTTCGGCCCGATGAGCTCGGCGGCGCCCGGCTGTGAAGCCGGGCGGGGCCGGCCTCATCCGGCTGGGTGCGGGTAGGCGGCGGGGAGGCGGAGGTCGCCCATGGCGGCGGGGTTCGAGCTCGAGGCGGCGGCGACAATGGCGCTAGGGTTTCTCGGGGGAGAAGAAAAGAGGGGGAGGGGAGGTGGCGGGGCGGGGGCAAGGAAGACAGCTTTGAGGTTGACGACGACGGGCGTCTTGGGCGGGCGCCTTGGGCCACCACTAGGTGGGCCGCCTGGTCGGCGCCCTAGCACGCCCCGGCTAAAGTAACCAGTGACAGAGCTTCGTGTGGTCATCGATGTGGTTATGTTGATGGTCGATCTGGCCTCCTCACCTAAGTCATCTATTTGCTAACCGTCGATCAGACCTTTACTCCCCTAGGTGTTTCCTTGGTTGCTTCCACGATGTGCCCACCAGTCGACACCAGAAGCCACGCTGAGCCACCACCCATCGTGTTCACCTCGACCATTCCACACCATCAGCCATGAGCATGGATGTATGAGAAGACAAGCGCTGATGGACATGGACACCAGGTGTGCGCGTGCGAAAGAAGATAGCTGGAATGAGAAAAAAAGAAGAGGAGCACTAATATCTACTAGGAAGGATATAATCTAAACACCTCTACACTGACACTAGTATTTTTTAACTGGTAAAAACTTAGCCACAATTAGTAATTAGTCTAAACACCTCTACACTGACACTAGTATTTTTTTAACTGGTTAAAACTTAGCTGATCCAAACGTGGTCCTTGTCCATTCAAACATGCCTGGCTGTCCATTCGGGCTCGGGCACTCTCTACACGGAAACAAACACGTTCGACAGATTTTCCCTGCAACAAACAAACCACGCGAGTCGGTCGGTTCTCCTTCCTCTCCTGCCACGGGTGGGTCGGGGGACGAACCGAACCCTTCGTTCCTCCTCTCCTATTCGAACTTCCTCGCAGCCAAAGCCCATGGCGGACACGGCCTCGTCCTCATCAGCAGCCGGACCTTCGGCGGTAGACGCGGCCTCTCTCGCCGCGGTGGCGGAGGCGGCGCCGCCGGAGGAGATGACGCTGGTGGTGAAGTGGCGCGGGCAGGAGCAGACGGTGCGGATGGTGGGGGACGATACGCTGGGTGAGCTCAAACTGCGCATCTGCGAGGTCACCGGGGTGCTCCCCAAGCGTCAGACGCTGCTCTACCCCAAGCTCATACTCAAGGACATCGACGACTCCACCCTCCTCTCCTCCATCCCATTCAAGCCCAACGGGAAGATCAGCATGATCGGGTAAGCGATGCGATTCCCCGTCCCTTCCTCCTCAAACCCCTCCCATCTCCTCGCCTGCGTGATTCCGGTTCAACTTGTGTTTGGCGTCGAATTGGAGAGTTGGTCTGTGAATATCTGCCAGGCCGCTGGGTACTGGTTGCGGAATGGATCGGGGTTCGGGGAGGTACACTTTGGTTGATCTGTCTTCGTCGTGATGGTGTTCGTTATCTAATCGTGGTGCTTGGTTAGGTCTGTGGATTGAGATAGTGGAGTGGAATTTTCTGGGGTTATGGAAACCTCCAGTCCCCTACTTCCATTTTTTCTGTGTGTGATTTGGGAACCTTTTCGAGGGTTGTTCAAGTGGATCGGTGATGATGGCAGAAGCATGTGCTAGGTTCAGTTTGGTCTTATAGAGATGGGAACGAGATGTCTTATGTTACTACCTGCACGAACAATAAACAATTGCAGTTTAATTACATATTCACATTTTGCTGTAAGGTAATGTCTGACGAGCAGTTCAATTTGATTTGGATTAGCTTGACTTCACCAATGATCAAACCATTTGTGTAGTATTTGATGTCATGTTACTACTGTCATGATGGACAATTCTCCGAATCCTACAAATATCGATGGTTATTTGAGGCCTATTGGTAATGGATGCCTTCAGTTGACATGTTACGTAGATAATATGATCTGATTTATTATTTCAGAGTGGCTTATTAGCCATGGCAGTGTAACTTACTACTCCCTCAGTCCCTATAGTCTACAGATTGTTTACTTGTGTTCTTGCTACTCCCTCAGTTCCAAATTATAAATCATTCTAACCTTCTTTGAGAGTCAAAGCATCTCAAGTTTGACCAAAATTATAAAGAGAATTATAAACATTTATGACATCAAATAGGTATATCATGAAAATATAATTAATGAAGAATCTAATGGTGTTTATTTAATATCATAAATGTTATTATTTTATCATATAAAATTTGGCCAAACTTGATATGCTTTGATTGTCCAACAAAGTTGGAATGATTTATAATTTGGGATTGGGAGAGTAAGTCACAAAGTTTTGCCAAATCTCCCAAATTTAGACCATTGCCTGTTGAATTTTGTTAAGATGCATCTGTGCTCTGCACCTTATGCTTAATCTGTACAGCCATCATATGAAGCTTTTGTTTTCTGTTTGGACTGTCTTTTTTATTTTTTTTTGAGTTTTTGGACATATGTGGACCATGAGTTCATGGCTATCTTAGATTCTTAGTGTACAGTGGGCGGGATGAGACAGTTTGAGGATAAAGATGCATCTTGAGTTCATGGCAGTGAGCCACTGACATATTTGCACACTTAAGTGAGCATTACTATTGGGTGAAAACCTTCATATGTGTAGCAGATAGGTTTTCATACCTGCTGATCTGGTAAGATATGCATAATTTTCACTTGAATACCACTCCCAAATTCGATTTTGAGTTCCTTAGTTTCAAAATATCTAATTGGCAGTTATTGCTATGGCTTTTAGTGAATCCTGTTTGATGCCTAAGGGTATCTCTGACTCTGAGAACCATAATACGCAATTCCGTGGTCATCCTGCCATAGTGAAGTATTTGTTGTGCACAATGGATCAGTTGTCTAGTTGTCTTATCTTTACTCAACGTACAGCAGGGTTATATAATTCATTTTCGGTCAAGAAAATGGTTATATAATTCATGTAAAGATTTTTAATCATTCCTTTACTGTGACCATTTATCTCAAGCCTTCAAAGGTTGCCTTGTTTTTCATAGTAATTTGTATGCATTTAAAGTTGCCTCTTCTAAATTTCAGTACTATTGAAGAAGAAATATTTGTCGGCCAAGAAGATGATCCGGAGTTACTTGATGATTTTGACTTTGAGCAGAATGAAGCTACAGCCATTAAGGATAAAGATGTCTACAAACAAAAATTAAAGCGGCGTGCAAGTCAATATACGGTGCATGTTATTACTTCTCAAGTTAATGCTATATGGTTTACAGTTTCTTTACCTGTTTTAAAGTCTATTATATTCACAATGTTATTGTTATCCGAGCATTACTTAACCATAACTAAGTGTCTCTTGTTTTCTCTACCTACTTTTAATACTGGAGTTGACAATAACATGAAGGAACAGTTAGGAGTGTGTCATGTTGCTTTTGTTGATGCTGTTGCTTATTGAGCTCTTAAATTAGGCAGTGATTGATATGCTTTTTGGTGTATGTTCTTACTTCTTATAGATCAAGCTCTTGAATCCTTGCCGGAAAGGAAAGAAGCTACTTGTCCTTGACATTGACTATACTCTGTTTGACCATAAGTCAACGGCTGAGAATCCTATGGAACTCATGCGCCCATGTAAGGGGATGTTTCAGCACCACTGTTGATCTACTACATTCCACTAGTGTGCTGTCATTTAAATTGTGTGCCATAATCCTCTTCACAGATCTTCACCAGTTCCTCACAGCTGCATATTCAAAATATGACATCATAATATGGTCAGCAACTAGGTAAGCTTTTTGGCACCTTCGTCTATCAGCTAATTGGTTTTGATTCTGATTTGAAACTGCTAAGGCAAAGTAATAACATTTGACCCTAACGCAGTATGAAATGGGTGGAGTTGAAAATGGAACAACTTGGAGTTCTTGGCAACCCTGACTACAAAATTACTGCTCTTATGGATCACTTGGCTATGATAACTGTGCAATCCGAAAATCAAAGTAGAAAGAAAACTTTTGACTGCAAGCCTCTTGGTGTCATTTGGGCTCAATTCCCTGAGGTTAGTGTTCAATTTCTGTGCTTCTTGTATTACCAATTTAATGTGACACTGTTGGGTTCTCATCCAGTTCTTTGCTCACTTGCTGTATCTTCTCCATATGCAGTACTACAACGAAAAGAATACCATCATGTTTGATGATCTAAGAAGGAATTTCGTCATGAATCCACAGAACGGTCTCGTGATCAAGCCATTCAGGAAAGCACACTCGAACAGGCATGACGATCACGAGCTGGTGAAGCTTACGCACTACCTGCTTTCGATCGGAGACCTAGAAGATCTCAGCAAGCTAGACCACGGTAAATGGGAGTCCTTTGTTGACGAGGGCGCAAAGAGGCGCAAGCGCTCTTAGCTTCCTTCGGTACAGGACTTTTAGAAAGAAAAACAGAACACCTATTTTGTTTTGTTTCCAGTGCTACGGATAGCACGCAGATTAGAGTAACCGAATGACCAGAACAAGTGAACATTTTGGGGCTTCAGCCTCGTCAGGTTACAGTACTTCCTGAAACTCTGCTCAGTTAAACTTGAATCTTACGCTGATTTTTGCCCCACCTTTGTGCCCCACGCTGACTTCATTCCAGCTTGCCTCAGCTGTTTTCTGCAAACAATTATTAGGCTGCTGAGCCATTCATGAGCATGGTCCTTGTTGGATTATGATGGGGACCTTGACTGGGGTGCTGAGTTGGGTGTACTAGCTGCTTCTGGCTCTTGTAGGCCACCATAATAGAGTGCTGATGGTGCTGATGCTGCAG
This sequence comes from Hyparrhenia diplandra, assembly GCA_015847255.1. Taxonomy (NCBI): domain Eukaryota; kingdom Viridiplantae; phylum Streptophyta; class Magnoliopsida; order Poales; family Poaceae; genus Hyparrhenia; species Hyparrhenia diplandra. Next base: position 226,331 of record JADLZK010012174.1, on the reverse strand, counting down.
GCTACTATATGACATGTGTTGTGTGTAGGAAACAGTGAACGTTATTGGTCCCGGTCTAGCGCTTGCAGCTGCCTGTTCATAATTCAGCGTGTCAGTAGACATCCTTGATAATTCAGGGTGGTTCTTCCGACAAGGAGCTCATGAAGGAGCCAACTCAAATGGTTGCACGGCTTAGGGTGTGTTTAGAGCCCTAACTTTCTTCCCAAAATTTTCTGCACTCCCATCACATCAAATCATAGCACCAAAAAACGCATGTCCGGAGTATAAAATGTAGGTAAAAAATAAACTAATTACACAGTTTAGATGTACATTGCGAGATGATGCTTTTGAGTCTAATTACGCCACGATAGGATAATATTTACTGATCTGCGCCGACCGAATTGCAAAAGTTTACCCAAAATTTGGGCTCTAAACACACCCTTAGATCGCTTGATGCCTGTCCCTGTCCGGAAGAAGAGCTGTCACAAGATGACGCATATATGAGATATCATATTCAGTACGTCTAACCTAATGAAAAAATAAGAACCTATAATGCATCTCTGCATTTTCTTAAGCTTTCGTAAGCTTTCATCATTCCTAATCGTTCTTATCGCACCTTACTCTTGTTGAGAAACTAGGATTGGATTCAAGTTAGACACCAAACAAGCTGTGCCTCCTACTCCAGTACCACGGTCAGCACATTTTGTGGGGCTGATATTGTGGATGTTCGTTGCTTCTTTAGACTTTATTAAAGATAGAAAAGATTGCTTAGGAATTAGAATATGAAACTAAACAGCCCTGGGGAGGTTAGTTGCTTCTTTAGACTTTATTAAAGATAGAAAAAATTGCTTAGGAATTAGAATATGAAACTAAACAGCCCTGAGGGAGAAAAACATTTATGCTAACTAGGAATAACTGGGGGTACAGTACAACAAGCAAGTCTTTCTATTTTCATAATAGAGATTAACTTGCCTTTTAAGAAAACCAATAACAGAGTTTTACAAATGGGCAAGACCAGTTTTACGGTAACGACCCAACGTCAAACCTACACCACTCTGGACAGCCGCTCCTACCATGGAGCACCGAACGGACTCTAGACAAGAGAGAAACAAAGAAAAGCACAGAGTGCTCCTACCTAGGAGTAAAGCAACTGAAATAGAGTACAACACGCAGGCACAATACAGAGTAAAAGAACTCAGAGCCAGCATCCTAGAGCTAAATGGTTGCAAACTCCAGCGACGGCCCGGCGTATTGCTCTTTCTTCATCATCGTCATCTGCTTCAAACAGCTTCTGTCTTTCTCCTTCTGAAGGTCGACCGAGAGCTGCATCAAGTTGATAATCATGTTAATCTCTTCGTCAGGAGAGTTAGGAAAGCGTTTCTCAATAGCCATTTTGTTTCTATTTTCAAAACCGCCCAAGTAATCAATGCAAAGATAACAAAACAAATCCTTTTGGGTATCCCAAGCCTCCTTGGCAGCCATTGTGATTCGAAATCATGAGTAGATATAGAAAAATCATAAGGCCAAATGCATCCCTAATGCAGCACCAAATGTATTGAGGAAAAGGACATCCAAAAAAAAAAAAAAAGATGATTAACAGATTAAATAGTAGGACAAATACAACACAGGGGCTCCCATGCCATCCTCTTTTTTTCAGAGCTAATGTTGTCTGAAACTTGTTATGGAAGACCTGCCAGAGAAAGACTTTCACTTGGAGAGGTATTTTACACTTCCATAGCAAGCTTCAGACAACACCCCCGTGGATCAGGCAGTTGTATAAAGATTTTGTTGAGAAACCCATAGATTTTTCCATCTAGAGACACGTTGTGCAAAGTACCCCTCAATAAAATGGCATGGTTTACTTACTTACTTGAAACAAAACATGCATGTCGAAGCACTTTCCAGCAAAACACTGAGGGATGATTCGTGTGTTTAAGTATCCAACAAGTTATGCAATGTGCGTGAGGGAAAGAAAGAAAGAAGTCAATCTTCATTGCCTTCCCATCAAGGCGCACATTATTATATCTCTTCAGTGATGCAAGAGCTTCACTTCTGCTGGTGAATATCACCTCAGTCGAACCCCATTCAACAATATGCATGAACATTTTTGAACCGAGGGATCTCCCACCACCCCCCCACCCCATTTCCATTAATTCAAAGATGTATAAGAGCAGCTTTAAATTCCTAGCACCCTCTAGACTGTGTTTCAGGTGTATGATTGTGACATGTGCATATCGTATGGACAACCACTCCTTTGTCAATGATATGATCAACCAAACCATGAAAAGATATTTTTCTTGGCTTTAGAGACAACAATATGCATGAACATGGATAAACAAGAGAGTAAATTTAGTACAGATACCACATTTGTTATGTTAAGCAATTACAATACCAATATATTATAATTATTGTTTGACAATCTAAAGTTTACAACCTCCTAGAATATTGAGACAACACCTCACTCCCATTAGGGAGGGGTGGATCTCAATATACATGAGCTAGACTTATGCATCTTAATATACAATATACAACCTCCAATCTGAAATATGGCATCTAGGTTTTCCAGATTTCAAACCATCACAAGGACAAGGGCTAATGGGTTGAAGTCACGTTCCATGACGTACCCTCGGACATTGTCCCCATTCAAGGACCAGGGTCAAACAGGGTCGCTGTCCCACTTTGTCACATATTGTCATTGCAATATATTTTCCAAATTTAACCATTTTCACATTTTTTTTTTCTTGAAGTATTCTTTTTAATTACTATATAATACACAAATGAAAGTTCCTAAACAAGGAAATTCCATAGAAGATATTGAATTATTCACTATCCCATTATCATTTCTTAGCATTACAGTGTCAAACTATATCAAGTACTTTTTCATGACCACGAAATGGACCGCAGACCTATAATTTGCAAGTATGAAATGGCATGTGCACTCATTAGAGCTAAATGTGAAAACCAAAATGCTCCAGCAAAACAAAGAGATTAAAAAAAACACCCCCTGCCTTTAGTATTAAAACCAAAGACACACATTGTTATCAGTTTACAGCACTTGAGTGGGTGACACCCTTCTCAACCGCACTCTCAAAGTTCTAATGTTTACCCAGTTCTAAAGACAAATTATTACAAGACAGTATCAAATCAGACTAGGAAAGCATTCAAAAAAAAAAAAAAAAAAGTTTTGTCATGATGTGGCCAAACAACTTACATGTTCATGAGAGACTTGAGTCGCGCTGCTGCCAGGCTGCGCTTCACTGAGGGACTCAGATTGGGTGACATTGCCATGGCATGGCACAACGTGACATTGGAGCCATCTGGACCGTTGAAAACACATCCAAAGGTCCGCTGCGCCGGCCCCACCTGCAGGCCTCCCACGGGACTCCGTTAGCAGCCCAAATCGCTAAGTCTCGTTTCCTGCCGACGCTCGGAAGGGAGCCGGTGGCGCCGCTCGGAAGGGAGCCGATGCCGCCGCTCGGAAGGGAGCCAGCAGGGTCGTCGCCGCGGGAGGCCGACGAGGCCGCCGCCGCGGGAGTTCGGCAGGGCCGTCACCACGGGAGGCCGGCGGGGCCGCCGCCGCCGGGCCGCCATTCGCTGCTAGCAGCCACGAGGAGCCGCTCGATTCCCCGCCGGCGGAGTAGACGACGTCGCCAGCCAACCCCAGCCCACCCTCGATCTGCCCGGACGCCGTCGAGGCCGCGGCGCAGCTCGTGGTCGCCGTCGAGCCTGCCTCCGCCGCACGCAGCGTCCACCTCGCTGCGTGTTGGAGCCTGGCGCCGCCGCCGGAGATCCGCGTAGCCTCGCTCGCCGTCGGGAGAGGGAAGGAGGACGACGCGCCATGGCCGCACTGCGCAAGCTGTGCGCTGCAGCCCCACACCGACCGGTTGGACCTGCTGTGCCGCGCTGGTTGCCGCCCGCCGCAGTGGAGAAGGGGAGGCAGAGGAGCACCGCGAGCCGAGGCCGCCATGCCCGCCGCGCCGCAGCTTCAGTCACCATGGCCAGACCCGCGGCGGAGCAGGGAGGGAGCGGGCTCGGAGCGGCAGCACGCCGCGATGGCGCGGCTCCGGTGCGGGACGGGGCGCGCGCGGGGCGGCGGAGCGGGCTGGGACGCGCTCGCGCTCGGCAGGAAACGGAGTCCGTGGTGAAAATTAAGGCCTGCAGGTGGGGCCGGCACAGCGGATCCTTGGATGTGTTTTCAACGGTCCAGATGGCTCCAATGTCACGCTGTGCCATGCCATGGCAATGTCACCCAATCTGAGTCATGCTCCTTGGTGACCCGGGCCAGCTGGGCATCCTTATCCTTGCTCACCCGTTCTAGCTCGGCGAGCTTATCGTTCAGCTGCTTGAGCTCACTTTCGCTCTGCCGCAGCTCCTTTTCGTATTTGCAAATCTGCGCCGCGACGAGGTCCCCGTACTCTGACGTCCCATTGATGCTGCTGCGGAATCCACCCATGTCGTTCCCCTGCTGTGATGAAGTAGGGACATCTGCAGGCGATTTGCGCTTCCCCATCGCTGTCGGTTCGTTTCTAGGCCTGTTGGCGGCGGCGGCGGCGGCGGCGGCTTCCACTTTCACCGCCCTCTGCTCCGGAGTGAGGGTTGCTTGCGCGCCGACCGGCAGATGGTGCCCGTGCCGCCTGAGGAACGACTTGAGATCAAGGCCGCCTGAGCCCCCCGCTCCTTCCAGCAGCTTCGTTATGGCCATGGTCGTCTCTTTCGTCTTTGGCGGCGTGCGAACAGAATCCCTACATGGCTTTGCCCACTTCACCGGGCATGGCCAAGGCATGGCCGACGGGGGACTTGAGGAGGAAGAACCTGGTCTTCCAGTCGTTGACCATAGGCTGCAAGCCAGTAAAGAGGCTCCGGAGGCCACTAGCACTGGGCTCACCGGAGTGCTCCACGGCGTAGTGCTTGAAATGGTACCACCCGCTTTGGTTGCATATGGAGAAGAAGAAGCGGAACACCGATAGCAACGGGTCCACGCCAACCTCGTTGCAGAGGATCACGAAGGCGACCATGTAACGCCAGGCGTTGGGCGCGAGCTGGCTCGGCGCCAGGCCATAGTGGAGGAGCACCGCCACGTAGAAGTCATGGAGGGAAGCCGCATGCCGGCTTCTAGCGCGTCGGCGTAGACGCAAATGAAACCCGGCGGCGGCGGCAGGCAGGCCCCATAGGCGCTGCCGGGGCGCATAGGAGTGTAACCAGCCGGTACCTCGTACTTGTTGCAGAGAGTTTGGAGCTCGCTCTGGCTGGCGGGCTTGGCATTGGTCTTCTCCGCCTTGGGCCAAAAGAAGCTCCTGATGGCTTCTTCGGCTGAGTCCTCGTCCTCTTGGCGGAAGTACCTTGCGGAGATGGCCGTGTCCTCCACGTCCGCCATCGTCCGGAGCTCCACGGACAAGTCCTCCATGGCTGCTGAAGCGCACTGGCTGGGTGGGTGGAGAAGATGAAGGAAGCGACGGGCCGCCTCTACAGCTGGTGCAGCAATGGAGATACGGGGAGGGTGATGGAGAAGAAGAGATGGAGAGGGAGAGGAAGAAGAAGAGCCTCCCCACAAGAACACGGGCGTGGAGGAAGCGTTGGGGAACCGGGTACACGCAGCGGCATGTCCCAGCTTTTACTGCCCACAGTGTGCTCTTGGCGGCATGCATAGCTTGAAATCCAAACGCGGGCGCTGCTGCTCCCAGCCGGCAGCGACACTATCGCTGCAGGGAAACAAACGTCCCTCTTTCTCTCATTTCAATGCTTGGAAACAACAATCGTCTTTCTCTTTCTCTCGTTCCAATACTGCAAGCAATGGACGGTAGACATGGATGTCCGGAGGCATGCACGCCGTGAACCTATGTTTGGATTGACGCATTGACTTGTCTACGGTTTATGTACTTCTTCATGTCTACTATACAATGAATTTTTTTTTCAGCGTGCAACAGCACGTATATCATTAAGCAAAGCAGTTTTTTCAAGTTACAAATAGGGCAATCCAAGGATTACCACCCCACTCACACGACACACAAGAATAGCAATAGGTTGTAATTACACCATAACAATTTGTGCGACAAGAGAGTTACGCGGCCATCAAACCGAGGACCCATCGTCCTCGAGCCCCAGCGTGTTTAAGTTGAGGGCAACCGGGTCAAATTGGTCTCCCAAGAGCGTTGTCGTGGCCGGCCTGCAACATTGATGGCTGGCGTAACATGGTCTTGAAAAGCCTCACCGTTTCAGATCCAATGGAGGGTGAGGGTGGAGCGATCCCCAGCTTCTGCAACAGGACCAGCTGGGTCTGCTTGGTCGCGTCCGCTTCACTATACAATGAAATCAGAGGCCTCAACGATCTTGAGGTATTGCATTAACAAATCTTGAGGTATTCCCTCTGTTAACGGAGAACAACACTTTGCAACATCAGATTTGCGCAGAAACAAAGCCATTTTGGCTCTGCAAATACATCAGATTTGCACACAAAAAGAAACATTTTAGTAAGCACACTTCAGATTTGGCTCTGCTGACGAGCTGCCGAGAGCTCGACGATGGGAGGCAGGCGCGGTCAAGCACAGGCGTCAGCACCACGCACGCCGCTCGCTGGAGCTCTGCACGTCAACATGCAAGATGCTCGCTGGAGAAGACATGACTATGCATGGACTGATGACACCTGAGCCTGAATGCTTCCAGGCCAGGGATGTCGACACCACATGTGCCATCGCAGCCCGCCATTTGATCCGACGGTTTTTGAGAGGCGCTGCTACAGGGTGCGGTTTCTGACGCACCTCGGCAAGACGTGGACTCCGGCCCAATGCTAATCGAAGCCGAAGTTGCTTGCTCTCAGTGGGTTGGGCTGGGCCGGTGTCGGCCATGCGAAAGGCCGAAATACTCTGGGGCGTGTTGGATCACCTCCTGCGATACCCTTGAATTAACATAGGCCCGCCACTGCATCCGAAGAAGCAGGCCCCTAAAGCTCCAATACTTTCATCACTCCAACCTCAGGCAGGCTTTGGGGCCGGCGTGACCTGAGACGCCAACTTCAGGCAGGGTTCGGGCCGGGGAGACCTGAGTGACCATAGAGTGAGTGTGCATGATTTTTTTTAAAAATGAATACCCAAAATTTTGGACAAAAAACAATTATATATTTAGTCTATACATGTATATGTATTATAAAAATAAAAAATAGAGTTAAAACGAGTATTCTAGACTAGAGCAGTCTATATTACTAATGCGTTGTGGTGATTATAAGTGTTAAAATTTAGGAAAGTTGAGGTTGTAAAAAAAATTAACATCCTCTTCTTAAATTGTCCTCTTCTTAATGAAGTCATATTGATTTTTGTGAATGAGGGAGGTTATGATGAGCTACAGCATGTTTGCCAGAATCTTAGTGACCAACTTGATCGAAGAGTTGTGAAGTTAGATAGGTTTGAAATCAGAAACCAACCTGGCACCATCAACCTTTGGGATGAGAGTAATGTAGGAAGAGTTAATTCTTCTAAGGCACACTGAGTTGTTGAAGAAGGCACCACACAAACTATAGACTCATCCTTAATAACACACCAACATTTCTTCGTGAATTCATTACTGAAGCTATGGGGCTTGGTGATTTATCATTTGGAAAGTTTCTGGTAATATTATCAATTTCATCACGGGTGAAGGGATTGTCCACACTGCTTAGCTGATCAATACTTTTAATGAAAAAGCCTAGGTCAACAGCAAACCCACTGAATTCAGAGATACCCAACCTTAATTTGAAATCTCCCCAAAGAAGCTGGTCTTTTTCCATATGGATGGAGACAGTCGAGCCACTGCTAGTAGCCTATTCACTGATCGAGTTCTCTCTGTGCCTAATGGTTGCATTAGCATGGAAAATTTTAGTGTTCAGCTTCGTCAGGATTTACTTAGAACATTTTGGAGCTTCAGCCTCGTCAGGTTACAGTACTTCCTGAATCTCTGCTCAGTTAAACTTGAATCTTACCCTGATTTTGGCCCCATCTTTGTCCCCACGCTGACTTGCCTCTGCTGTTTTCTGCAACAATTATTAGGCTGCTGAACCATTCATGCGCATGGTCCTTGTTGGATTATGATGGGGACCTTGACTGGGGTGCTGAGTTGGGTGTACTACTTAGTAGTAGGGGTCTTCTTCTGATGAGACTAGCTGCCTCTTGTAAGGCCACCATAATATCTGAGTGATGATGGTGCTGATGCTGCAGGCTATTAGCCTATATGACGTGTGTGTGGGAAACACTGAACGTTATTGGTCCCGATCTAGCGCGTGCAGCTGTCTGTTCATAATTCAGCGTGTCCGTAGCCGCGAGGACAGCCTTGATAAATACTCGTTGCTTGCTACGGTATGCTGAAAGGGGCAGCTGTACTGTACCGGAGCCAATATTTACGAGTTATTTACTGTGCAGAGACGGATCCCTGGTAGTGGTATATTTGGTGTGACAACTGTATTAAGGGTGGTGGTTGGGGTTTAATACCCGTATCAATTGCCAAATTCGTATTAGCAACATGTATGCACGGTTTAGAGCTTCGGTGCTGAACCTCTGTGGCCATTAAACCAAGCAGATCTGAAACATTGTTATTGTTGCAAGATAGAGGCCTGCCTGCTGCCATCTGCGTCATCGCCTGCCATCGGTCATAATAATCGTTTTAATTCTTTGCCCCATTGCCTCCCAAGTCCCAACCCCGCGACGCCCCACTGGTTTCACTGGTTACTACTGCACTTCCCAAGCTTGAGCGCGAGTCGCATTTCCAATTTCGAGCTACTCTACTGCATTGGAAACGTAAGCTTGAGCGCGAGTCGCATTTCCAATTTCGAGCTACTCTACTGCATTGGAAACGTCGCCTTGGTCTCGCCGATGTTTTCATCCTGATTTTGCGCTGTTCTTCTCTCGTGGTTACGCAATCAGTCTCGTCCGGTAGCGTAATCGGCAAACTTTAGAGCCTTAGGTCAATTCCAGCAAACAAGAAGCACCGTACTCCTACAGAATTGGTCATTTATGCAGCATTACATGATGGTTCAGTACAGATTACACGCACGGCGACGACTCGGAGGGAAGATACAGGTTTGTAGGAGGGTGGTCAGATTTGGGGGCTCTTTGGGCTTTACAACAGGAGAGGCAAGGATGATCCACGGACGCATACTATTACACGGCATGGCAGAGGGAGAGAGAGATGGTTTTTCTTGTGACGCACTTGGTTACACGAAATGACAGCAGGTACTTATATGCGAGTAAAACTGATCTTGTAGCAGTAGTAACTACTTAGGCGAAATGGTCGTCAGGCCAGGAGCCAGAAGTTCTTCTGCCACCGGGAGCTGACGAGGTACCCACCGACGCCCTTGCTCTGTTTCCTCACCGCCAGAGTCAGGCACTCCGCCTGGTTGATGCACTGCTCCACAAACTCTTCGCTGCTGCTTCGTAGCAAGCTGGAAAAAATAAAAGAATTACAGCATTGGAATTTCTCACACAACGGCTGATGTGTTCATTTGCCATAATCCAACTTAGCACCGAGGTTCAGATGCCCCTTGGCCACATATAATGTAACATAGGAGCAAAAAGTGTAGTAGGTAGCTGTGTGTATCAGTGTATGGTTGTTGCTTTATTTGGGAAAGGTGTATCTAGAAGGACAACCATGGCATCTGGGATTTTATGGATCGCACATGGCACTGCATCCTAAAGGGTTGTTTTCACCCAAAGGCATGGACCCTAGTATTGAACGGTGGTGAGCAAGGATTCTTTGCAAATAGTTTGGGCACCACTTGTAAGTAGGGCCTCTCATAATTGCATTCTTTTTTTACCTTGTTTTTAATTAATAGTAGCATCTTACAGAGAGTATATGTTGAGACGCAAACCAACTAACCAAGTGCCAATCAGCTCACTCCAGAGCCTTGACCTACTGTTTTAAGAACTGTTTACCTGTTGAGAGGATAAGCTAAACCTGATAACAGTCGAATATTCTGCTGACATGTATAGATAGTATAAGTTACTGGAGTAGTTCTGAAGTCTAAACTTGGGTTTTCATTTTTAAACGAACCACTATGGATTGGCATCATGAGAGATTCTATTACACCGCAATTTTACTGTCCATAGTTGACCTCTGAGAGCTTCACATGCATTTCCAAGACACGCGCATAGTGGATAAGATAGAAAGGGGGTATGGTGCTGAGTGCCTTACCAGCTTAGCCAGCAGTAGGGAGATGGCTTGCATTGGCTGAGCACCAGCACGGAGGCCTCCAGCTTCTTCACCTGGCTGAGCACGGTGCCCAGCTTGGGCCCTTGGATCACAAGCGCCTCAACTTCCACCTACCATCATTCACAGCCATTTCTCTTCGTGAGCCATCATGACTTTTTTACATTTTACAGGGGCCAGGGCACAACAAGACAAAGGAATAGTTGATGCACCTCTACTGTCACACTTAAGCAGGCAGGTGTACAGACAAAGAAATAATTATATGGCTTTTGATTGAAGCAAACAAAAAAAACCAGACAGGCAGGAGGAGATAAGATTGTATTTCATAATGCCATGGTTTATTATGATTTCAGATTTTAGGGGACCAGAGGCCACAGTCTATTGCTTTCATCCTTTGTAGTAGAAATGGAGACCCAGGTTGATTATGATTGAAATATATGGTATCCTTTTGGTCTGTCTGGGATCTAGATCCTGATCCATGCAGACACAAAAGTGGATCCTGATCTCATCTATGATCTCCCCAACTGGTTACAAGTCTAAAAAGGCAATCTCAAGGCCTCATGTCATGATTGACTTCTCCAGATTACCTAACAACCAGAATCCTTTTTTAAAAAAAACAAGAACTGTCATGAACCCATGAAGTACACTAAAATTATTGATCCTTTGTTGGTGTCATTGTTTTTAATTTAATAACTCCTGCTGTTGGTGTAATTGTTTTCAGTAGCTAACTACCAGTAGTAATTCTCTTGTGCATGGCTCCAAGCATATGCAACCAAAAGAAGGACCAAAGCTTGTTCAAATGTGCACTGCTTACGAGTAAAAACAAGTAGTAGGTAATTATAACTAAGCTTCCACTAATCAGCAAGTGCAAATGCATGTTATTGCAGATGCTCACCTCTGGCCTGGATGCCTTGCAGAGCGTGCCGAGCGAGTTGGCGAGGGAGGAGGCCTCCTCGCCCCTGCCGCTGCCGGAGTGCGGCAAGACGTGGAGCAGCGTGAGGAAGTCCCCCTTGTTGGCGACGTGGGTGAGCGCCCACATCATGGCGTGCTTGGCGCCCGAGGTCTCGTCCACCACCACCATCACCCGCTTCCTCGCCGCAGAGGCGGCCTCCGCCTGCTGCTTCACGCCGTACCCGCCGCCGGTCCCGTAGCCCCTCGAGGCGGCGGCGGCGGCCCGCTTCTGGACCACCGCCGGGAGCCCCCTCCTCCCCACCGCGCCGGCGCCGCCGTACTCCTGCTGCAGGCCGCCGCAGACCCCTTGGTGGTCGTCGCCGTTGCTCGCGCTCAGCTGCCTCAGGAAGCGGTCCCCCGCGCTGCTCGCCATAGTAGCTACCAGCTAACTTCCCGGCCGGCCGCCTACTGGCTACCTGCGTGCTGTGGCTGCGCAATGCAATGCGCTCGCCACTGTGCGGCGGTGCAAGTGGAGCAAGCTAAAGGTGGCGTGCTGGTGCAAGCTCTGCAAGGAGGAGGACGAGCGGTGCGGTGTGGTGTGATATGGCTACGTGCAGAGGGGAGAGCGCATCATCGTCAGCTATATGGATGGATGGCGAGGTGCAGGAAAGGACAAGGCCGCGTAAAGCAGAGGTGGTCACGAGCGTATGGAGTCAGCAGCACCACTGTCCACTGCAACCTTATTAAATAGGAGTACTCCTAGCTAGATACAGACACAATGCTAATCACACCTCAGCTAAAAAAAGGTTGGCTGTGAAAAACAATTGCCTGTGGGTGTGTTTAGCACCCTAAATTCCTCCCAAATTTCACTATGTAAAAAGAAAGATTCCACATCACATCCGGTCGGCCAGAATACATGTATGGAAAGCGAAATATAGGTAAAAAATTAAAATAATTACACAGTTTAAATGTCATCATTCTTTTGAAATTACGCTATGGTAGGATAATATTTACCACTAACAAACGAAACGCTACATACGATGTACGATGTGACATACATATCACATCTATCCAAAATTTTGCACTAAATTTTGGGTGCTAAACACACACCCTGTCTCAAAAATACTCATCTGTCAGAAAACAAACCTCGCCTTCAAGCTGTCATATAACTTAAATTAAATTAAGATCTATATAAAATAACAACAATTATGATTTAAAAAAAAGATACATCATTATGTTAATTATTTTTTAGTAAACCTTACAAACATAAATGTTGATACTATTCGATACATTTAGTTAAATTTGAGTGATACTATTCTCACTCATCTAGAATTTAGTTAAATTTAAGTTAGTCTCACTCATCTAGAATTTAGTTAAAACCAATCCTGCTAACTTTGGTTGAATTTATTGGACATAGTATCAAAATGTATAACTTTAAATAGATATTAATATATTTTCATATAAACTCAGTTAAGCTTTAGATTATTTAACCAAAATCGTATCTTTCCCGAGAATCAGGAGGTAGTATCAGCTAGCAGAGAACGCATGGGTAAATTAAACAGAAGAAATGCAGGAGCAAGCAGTAATTGCCGTACTGGCATATATATATCGTACTATTTGCATTTTCAATTCACCCATCAGTGCTGGCTTGATTTATTTTATCGTTTATTTACTGCAGCTGACGCAGTAAAAGTTAGCAGAACGAGGGAGGGAGAGATCACAGAATCTCGCTATCGCAGAGGTAGAGTATTCGTGTTTTTTACGGGTAGATTCTCCTTGGCCTACCAACTTCACATGCGTACGGATGTTTTCGATCGGTGCAAGCCGAGGGAATACGGCAGGTTTCGTTGGTATTGTTACCTCCAAAACCATAATGGATTGGTCAATACGGCATCAACCGCGCTCGCTCTGGCTCGCGATGTGCGGGATTCTTGGCCGTATCTCCACACGTATCATGTATGTATGCGTTTCAAATGCCACTTTTACTACTGTATTCTACAGTCCTAGTACCAGATAAATACAGTTTTACTCCTACCCAAACCTACGTACAGTAGTCTATGCATTTCAGGCGAGGTTAGCAGAGGAGCAAAGAATAGACACTGTTCTCAACATATCGAAATTGCCTAGAGATAACCCCCTCCCTCGATAGATTTTGGAGGGAGGGACCACAGCCTAGTACGCAAGATTAACGTCAGTGACATTTCTCGCACGATGCTGCTAGCTGCTGCACGCACACGACGCGCATCTATTCTATTCTACTATTCCTGTGACGGACGACAGGCTAGCTAGCGGTCGAGAACGTGGCACGTCCGGAATCCGGATGCCCCCTCTGCATGACCGCATGGCAGCAGCAGGCCATGGCTTTGCTTTCAGACAGCGTGTGGCACAGTGCAGATTCTGGACGAACATTGCATTGCATTGCCTTGCCATGCGTGACATGATGTTTCCGCGGCCTGCAAAAGATGGTCGCGCGGGCACATCCGCCGGGAAGGCACGAGGCATCCATCGCGAACGGCGCCGGAAAGCGCCCGATCGAGACGTGCCTGCCCCCGGTGCGGCGCGTGCATGCATGCGGGTGTGCAGCGCGGCGCATCTATTGCGAGGCCTACGATTGTACGCTGGGTTTACGTTGCCGATGCATGCTCTGTTTGATCTGCTCGTGACGAGCTACGGCCTATTCCATCATCATCAAAACGAAAACGGGCACGGCCGGGCCGGTGCTTTTTCTGGTTGTGGGTCCACAGAAAGAGCCACCAAGAGGGTAACCAGAAATGGAGGCCGAGCTGTGGCGCGATCACGTGTGCGCGAACCAGGACCCGTCCCGTCGATGCGTCAGGGTCTTGTGCGTTTCCTGTGGAAACTGACGGGACGGCGCGGGCAAATGGGGTGGTGTACCGGTGTCCGGTGGATGCACGGATTTTGGACTGTAGCTAGAGCTCACGACCCTCGTTAATGCCGTACTCCCTCCGTCCCAAAATAAACGACATTATAGGAAGCGTCTTGCCTGGCCAAACTTTCAACTTTGGTAACGTTTGCGAAAAAACGCCGTGCATATTTAAATTTTTAAATTAATTTGTTAAAAAACTAGACTTAAAAGATCTTTCCGATAATACTAATTACTTAACATAAATATTTATATATTTTAATATATAATTGTCGACATTTTAAAAACGCCGCTTCTCGGGAGCCGAGTAAGTTTTTTTATTTTAGACAGCGAGTATCTCTGAGTTGGATTGTCTCTCTTTTTTTTCCGATACTCTTTGCATTATTGTCTCATGATTTCTCTCTTTTTTTTCCGATAATCTTTGCATTATTGTCTCATGATTTCTCTTTTTTTTTCTATAATCTTTGCATTATTGTCTCATGATTCCAAGCATGGGTGAGATTTATCTAAAGACTCTTTCGGTATCGCAGGTGCTTTTGTGTCATCTCTCACTCTACTAGCTAGGGCAACGACCAACGACTCCTGCGTGTCTGCTTGTGCAGCCAAAGGGCTCCGCATTTTTGTGTGAAAATCACGTGCTACGTGGTTGCCGGTATTCGAATGGGTGACCTCCACCTCTCGCATGCTCTCTCCTTTGCATTTTTCGGTATAATCTATTTTTGTTCCCCATGCATTTTACTAAACTGACTGCAAATTGATTGTTCAAGATCCTAAACGAATTCTAATGAAAAAGTGGTCAAATATAAAGTTTTATAATTTTTTAAGATCTATAACTTTAGTTTAATTAGGTAGATTTTTCATCTGAAGTCATCTAAAAGGTCCATTTACAGGCCTATTTTCCCCGATAGTGCCCGAATATCTTAAATGAAATAATTGTCAACTAAATTTTTATAACTTCTTAAACTTTTATGTTGGTGGTTTCTCTCAAGGTCGTTTACAAAATTTTAATTTTAAAGCTTGGAAATTCAAGTGTGGCGTGTACATGTGCGTAAGAGTACGGTAGTGCAGTATATACTGCCACTAATGGAAGATCTGAGGAAGCCGAAGCCGAATCAAACGTCAACTCAGGGGAAGGACTGGTACAGTTACAGCAAGTAACAGTGCTACCCCCGTGGCCCAATTTATTAATTTATTAATTAATTTTCCTACCGGCACAAGCAATCATTCCGAGGGCCCGTGTCTGTGTGCCAAGCTCCCGTCACCGCGCCGCACCAGAAGGCAGAAGCCACACGCTGACACGCAAGCATGCCGCCGCTCGGCCATCAGGGCGCCCTCTATTACTGTACACGCGACATTTCAAGAGGCGGCTGTATGCTCAGTGCACTTTGATTAAATTAAACTAATCGTCTGACCTTGATCGGCAAATTCCCCAGGTTAAGGCGTGTGTCCTGGAGGATTGTGGAGCGCATCGCGTTTTGCGCCTGAAAGGCTGCTGTCGTCTTGCTGATTTTCTACTCGGATCGACGGATCGTACAAAAACACCGCTGGCGGTAATAATGATCTTGGGGTCAGCTTTTCTGTGACCAACACGCTAGACGCAGCGTGTGCGCCGCGCCTGTGCAGCCGGTCGCGGCAGCAGTATACTACCCTACGTGCTGTGCGTACTCCAGACGACGTGAAACGGTGAAAGCAAAAATACGCTCGGTATCACCCACCGACACCGCGCCGGCGCGCGACAAGAAGCACCCGATGCGTCCATCACGTCCAAGGGAAACCGACAGGGCGGGGCGTCTCGCCAGGCCTCCCTCCTCGCGCGTCCGTGCGTCGTCCCCGTCCTCGGCACTCGGCAGCGGCCCCGGCCCCGGCCCCGGCCGGCGGAGGACCGGGACCCGGAACGACGGGGACCAACCCCAACCATCGCCGCATCGCACGCACGATGCACGGCCAGATCAGAAACAGACGGAACGGGCGCAGGATAGGAGGAGCGTGCGGCCGCCAGCAGCCAGCGGAGCGGAGGCTGTGCCTGTGCCTGCGACGGCGGCAGGGCCTGACACGGTGAGCAGCGAACTTGAATGCACCCCGGGTATTTCGCTCACTCCACTGGAGGTCCTGCCTGACTACCACCCCGGTCCCGGATCGCGTCGCGCAGGCGCAGCATGGTCCCGGCCCGGGCCGGGTCCGTCGGCATCCCGGCCGCTCGTCCGAGCCCATCGACGGTTGGTTCATGGGTGCGGGTTGGTTGTCGTGCGTGGCCCTGTCACGGGCAAGGGTACTCGAGTTCGCGACTGTTTCGACCTGTGCAGCTTTGCCCAATACTGCAGGCTGAGTCCACTGTTGGTTAGCGTACTGTAGTACGTCGGGCTTGTGACAGAGTGCGAGCTGGAAAGCTGTACCACGCTAGTACTAGTACGTGTACCGCGGGTTTTGTTTTCAAATGCCGGAAAGGCCGAATCCCAGTTAACAATTCGACGAGAACTTGCTCAAAAAAAAAAAAATTCGACGAGAACCAACGATCGGAACTTTTTAAAAAAATCTTGAACAGATCGGTAATTAAGCCTTCAATGCGCAGGCACGCAGTCCAGGTTTGGCGTTCGATGGACTTTGCTACTCCTACTACGTGTTTGGAGAAATGAAACCGACATGTCCAGTACTGGTTCGTGCAACACAGATAGGGGACGGGCCTGCAGAAACGCCGCGGACTTTGGGCGGGGCGATTTTGGCGTTGGAGGCCCGATCAGGGTTTTTTTTACCGACCGGAACCCTAAAACCGCCGGTCCGAACGGTTTACCGGTCCGGTTACGGTAAACCGGCCGGCACGGACGGTTTGGTTTTGAATTCAAATGAATTCAAATTTTCCGCGCGCGCTCGGTAAAAATCTTTTTACCGGTCGGTTTGAGCGGTTTACCGGCCGGTATAAACGGTTTACCGAGCGGTTTGAGAGGTTTGAACGGTTTTTCAAAATTCAAAATTTAATTTTTTTATAAAATGCTAAAAAATTCCTAAAAATACTTCATGATTTGTAGAATCCAATGATGTCAAAATTACTCAAATTTGAGTGTGTTTAGTATGTTTTTCGACCTTCATGATTTAATGGGCCTTAATGGGCCGGCTGTGTATTTTTCTTTTTTTTTTTTTTTTTCAAACTTAGATTTGAAATTTTTTATACCAAAACGAACTCAAATTTGAAAAAGTATTGCACCGTTGGCTTCTATAAATCGCAAACTATTTTACAGTATTTTTCCACGATTTTTTTTCAATTTTTGATTTTGAATTTCAAATCTTTTATACCGGCCGGTCCCGATACGGGCCGGACCGACCGAAACCGTAACCGCGGTTTACCGCGGAAACCGACCGGTATAAAAACCCTGGGCCCGATGTGCTTGCTGGCGCGGAGCCCGGTAATCCCATTGTTTCTCCTAGTCGGTCCGTTATCACACTTTTCAGGCCGCAATGTCCCAGCCCACCACCACACGCTCGCGTGGACCAAAGGCGATAAGGCCGGCCCATCATACGGTGCCATGGAGGAGGAAAGGAAAGAAACACGGATCATATCTGGGCCTAGTCATGCTGCTAGCGCACTTGTTCGTCCTTTGATTACTAGTGATTTCTTGCGCGCCCACGCGCCGAAAGAAACGAATAACCACAACAAGTATTTGTAAAGAGAATGCACATAGATATTAGATGTCGAGGATATGAGAGCTAAATATTATAATACCAAATGTTCGGACATGAAGCAAATATTACAATACGGATGCAACATAGATACCGGATGTCTAAACATGAACTACATATTACGTAAAACATGATCTAAATATTACAGGGAGGCTAGGTAGATGTTCAGTCAACACAATCGTACATTTGGAAAGAGAATCACATAGATATTAGATACCATGCGCGAGAATTGGGCCAGCCAAATATTTGGAAAGCTTATGGCGGATTATAGATACCAAATGTCAACATTCGAAGTACACGCGCCATTGTTCAAACCACAAATACTACTAAACGATTCATTCTCCGAAACATGTCCGTAATATATGCTACATCAAGCATCACACATGGTCGCCGCTACATCACCGTTAGCAAAATAACATAGTGATTCATTGTCCGAAACATGTTTTAACTTTCGCAAAGATATCAGCAATATCTAAAGATAGCACGCGTACAATGGTAAGAAAGAATCAAAACATTCAGGCATACAGAGCATCAGAACTTGAGCATATAGAGGAGCACATTCTGAGCATATAGAGTAGCATAATCTGAGAATACAGAATACCAAAATCCTAGCATACGAGTCTCAACAAATGTTTGCCATTGGCATATAAATAGCATAAAGAGCAGTTTCTTTGCTGCACTGAATAGTCTCAGGGACGCACCCAAGCATCAGTCAGCACCAAGCTAGATTGTATGTATAACTATCATACCTATATTTAGCATAGTTAATTCATACCCTAGATCATACTGTGATCTCTACACCAGCATCTGTAATCACATCATCATGATCTAGAACGAGCTTGCGGCAGAGGAAATGTGATTGTTGCTTTTGGACGGGTCACTGTGCATTAGTAGCAGTTAGGCATGGATGAAAAGATACAGTCTAAATGTGTTAAGAGTTAGAGGTAATCTATTACCCTCTCTTGTGCTTCTTTGACAATACTGGTGTCTCAAGGCCATCAAGCTTGGGCGGTGGAGTCTGCAGGAAAGAAGGGACATGAGCATCATACATGCAAACTCTTGAACAATTGTAGGAAACAAGGGACATGAGCAGTGAATAAGAGACATACATCTGAAAGGTCTGGTGAAGATAGAGTGCTAGCTGGTGTAGCAGTAGCTGATGGCTCAGGTGAGCATGCTTTTTTAGACATTATTGCTGAATCTGGAGGAACAGACAGACACGGCAACACACTAAGCATCATTATCGTAACACAAAATAATGCTGAAATACAACGGCATCTATCAACCAATCCTAAAATTACTCTAAATCTCTGCACCTTTTCAGACATTATTTTGCTTATTGAGGCAGCGGAATTAGGCAAAACAAAAGACATGGTAAACCATAACCAAGATATAAGAAAGATATCAAAGCCCTACAGCATACACTATTATTATGCAAATTAACAGAGAATGTATTGCTTATTGAGAAACAGAGAATGTATTGCAAAATGATCAAGTGTTTACCTGCCCCTACTCTGGCTCAAAAAAATCAGTGCATACAGCTTGTCATTGGACACCGCTTTGGAAATATGCAAATTAACACTCATTATTTTTCATTTTTCAACAACCAGTTGGTATGCTCTTCATATGAGTTTCATCTGCTCCAGGGTTCTATAAATGTTGTTGCCTGTATGTATCATGGTACAAAACAGATCTTTGTACGCGTAATCAGATTTGTACTTTGGTTTCCTTATCCGAAATACGATATACGTTTTAAAAAAAAAAAAAAAAAAAAAAACATACTGAATTTAACAATGAAAATACAGGCCATTTCCAAGCTGTAGGGTAAAAATAACTTACTGAAATAAATTGACAGGGTGCATATGTTTTTTTGTATGAGTTAAAAGCTTGTGACAGATCAATGGGGATTAGATGGTAAACAAAAATTCTCTATATGGGAAGGAGGATATTTTCTGGCCCTTGATGTGGTCATCTAAGCTGACATGTCATTCGAAGCATCACCATGAAAAGCGTAAAATTCTTCTTGCTTGGATTAGTTCATGACATTCTTTCCAACCGAAGAATACCACACTACACCGTGGGGACCCCTGTCTAGTCTAAGATATAAGCTATCCCACCAACTTCATTTATAAAACCGTAATACATTTCAATGATAGCTATAATGCCTCTATAGACACAAAGCTTACCTTTTTTCACTGTATTGATATTTAGAATAAGCTAGAAAGTATCCATATTTCATTTCATTTTAGATTAACAGTCTTCTTTTGGGCGGTCTCGAATCACAAGTGTAGAACTAAATTTTCCATTTCAAAGTGTGTACAATGATACATCAATAGAAATTAGTGCATACAACAAAAAACGAGCTAATATTAAAGACAATCAGGTAGGACTACATTATACCTTTTGGACGGTCTCGAATCACGGTCTGTAACTAAAAAGCTCATGCTTCTATAATCCAACATTATCATTGTACATTTGCTTTGCGCCGTGTCATCCGACCGAGTATCCGACTTTATATCACTTATCACTTTATCGATGCATTTTCTTAATGTTATGTACTCCCAAAGAGGTGTTAAATGTTAAACTTGATAAATATATTTAGGTTTAGCTTCTTGAACTGCATCGCAAGAGAGATCTAGTGAGCTAAACAGGTGGACACAAGAGTCACCGCTAAGTTCACAAATCTAGAATGTAAACCTAACAGAGGCTCAAAGCTCAAGAGAATTGTTGCAATTTCGTCAAAGTACATTTCTCTTACACTTACACGGTGACATCGAGTAAAGAAAATGCTAAATGTAACAAGAAGTAAATCCTGTTTAAATCACACAATCACTCAAGCCTAGAAATGGAAAAGCAGACAACAATCCGGTCACCACATAAAGTGCAATAACACACATGGTTGCTAGAATAGACTGTGGCCGGACTTTTCCTAATTTGGTATAGGATTCAAGTTATGTAATTCTGTGCTACGAAACCGGAAATTTGGGTCGGACTTGCGTGATTTTTTTCCCAAAGAATCAGCCTTACGTAGTAATAGATCCTATGCGCTAAAAAACCACAAGAATGCACAATTCGAGCTAGTGAAACTGTGATAGGATGAAATCAGTGGCAACTAAAAGCTATGTATACCAGATTTTCTATAGCTACGAGTTAGATTGGAGCGATATCACAAAGAATCGTACTTAATCCGTCTTTAGAATGCGGATCTCCGCAAGGAAAAAGAAGAGGTAGTATCTAAGGATTAAGGACGAGAGGGGTCGTTTTCGCAAAAGATGACTTGGAGAAGATAACAACGCCGTGGGCGGAGACGGTGGACTTCACGAAAAGATTTAGGCGAGGACGAGGCGGATCCGAACGCAGCCGAGGGCGATGAACGCGGCGGCCGCCGCCACCCCGATCCGCCGGCCAAAGATCGCCACCATCGTGATACCCGCCGCCGGTGAGGTCGAGATGCCGGAGGATGGAGACAAGGAGATTTTGGACAAACCGAAGAACGCGACCGGTGAGGTCGAGTGGGGACGCCGCCACGCCACGCCGCTCGCTGCCCTCGTGCCCACCACGGATCCTGTGCGCCGCCTGGCCGCCGGTGCCAAGCGCCGCCGCCCTCAAGCCGCCCGCGCCGGTAGCCGCGCTGCTGCCGGACGCCAAGGCTTCGCGCCCAGCGCCCGCCGCTACCGGGCCGGCCGCCAGCCGCCGCTCCGCTCCTCCCGCCGCGCTCGGCTGCCAAGATCTTGGCTGGCCGCCCACGCCAGCGCCGCCACGCGAAGGGGAGAGAGGAGGGGAGAGGGAGGAGGCGGCTATGGCCGGGAGAGGCAGAGGCGGCAGGGCGGGACTAGGTCTAGGGTTCCAAATGATGATATATATATATATGAGGCGGGGAGGCAGCTCCACCGCTGGATTGAGAATCGAACGATCCAAAATAATCCGAATGATGTGGATAGCCTGTGGTCGCGTTTTCTCACACCAAATATAACTCTTTAATTCGTGTTGCTGTTCACTGAACCGGACCATCGGAATCTTGCAACCAACCAACTGCGTGTTGCAGGTAGGATTGTCGATCGTGTCGATCGAGAGATGCGAGCGGTGGTCAAAACCGGAGAGAGTCACCAACACACTCAAGTAATCGAGTGCTTTGCATCAGGATCTTTGCACAGGAGTTGAACAAGGCTGGCGATTGCTGGCAAAGCATGCATGCATTCGCTGCGTCGTGACACTTTCTCTGCAGTCACGCTCATGCACAAGAGCCAGAACGACGCGGGGGAGGTGGGTGGTGCGCTAACGCCAAAATCGCCAATGCAATAGGCAATGCAATGGGCAACGGCAGCCAGCAACGAGGCGACCGCGACCGGCATCATGCATGGCCGCGTATCCCCAGCCCGGCGCCCCGGAGCACGCAGCGAATCATGCGGCGCCCTCCGTTGGATCCCGGTCCATCGTCCCAACTCGATCGCCGTCGTCGGACACTGCTAAGACAACGTCCATGCCATGCCATGCATCCTGGCGTGTCGTGTCCGTCCCCGTCCGCGTCCTGCTGCCGGGTGCCACCCCTCTCCGACTCCGACAGAAGGTAGATTTCGCTCGCCCCAATACTGAACCGCATCATGGCCCGGCCGGCAATCTGATGCATCCGCAGACGCTGCCGCTGCACCCGGCCGGGCCGTTCCATCCATGATCCACCTGACACGCAGAAACCTCGCGTCTCCTACTCGTGCTCCGCGATCGGTCTTTACAGCCTAGCCATGCATGCAGCTGCCCGGACTGTGAGTGAGTGAGTGACCAAGGGCAAGCGACTGGGCGAGCGAGCTAAAGCTCCTCGCAGTCGCATCCGGTGCCCTGGCGACCGGTCCGGCGCAGATCATTATAATAGTACTACTGATTCTCAGATGGTGTTGGGCACCGGCCAGGACAGGGACAGAGGGGCGTATTAAAATCGGGGCCGGCTGAGTTAAGCCGGGGCATTAGCCATCATGCCATGTCCAAAAAGGATCAGAGGAAATAATCAGGCGGCAGCCTTTTGGGGCAGCTGTCTAGGACGAGCGCAGCACCATCATGAAGCGCCTCGTACCGCCACTCCACCTCTCTGATTAGTGCTGCTGATTGCCGGTCAAGACTTTGGATGAGCACATTATTGCTCTTACTGTTGCTGCCTATGAATTTTTAAATTACATAATTTAAACTGTGTGGAGTTGTAGTATCTGATAACTGAAATTAATCATACACTCGTTTCTTTTCCTTTCCGTCAAAAAAAATCATACACCGTGTTTTTTATTCTAACAAACAGACATTGGATGGCCAAGTCATTTATGTCCTATATATATATTTACACATAACAAAGTTTTGTTGGGTGTGAAAATTTAACTGCACAAGTATATTTTGGACAGGAGTCAATAATTCTGGACGATATATAGATATGGCCTCCATTAACGTTTTCTTTCGAAAAAGGAGTGTTGCCTGCTTTGGGCTTTTGGGCAGGCATAATTGCGGTTATAATTACAGCCATGAGTGACCATGATGGGACTCACTTGAGAGAGCAACAGACTTTGTCGCTTCATCCATGTGGCTGCTAGCTGGGTGCAGATGACCAAATCTCAGGGCTCCACTCGGCACTATGTATGCATCTTCTTCTCATCTTAGAGCCAAAAAGAGAAACGACGCATTATTCAGATGCATTGTATATACACACTACACGCGGATCTGCTAATGCGTTTTGTATATATTAAAAAAAACAGAGAGAGAAACAATGGTCTTGCAGCGGAGATTGGCAACACACAGATGTCGTTTGGGCCAATTAAGCACACCGCCTCATTACTCATCGGCGTATTATCAAATTTCAAATTATAGGAAAAATACAAACACGGTATGTTCTCGTGTTTGGATCACATTGGCAGAGACAAGGCAATCTCCCCTGATTGATTTTAAAATACAAAGCTTCTAGTAGAGTATATAGACACCTATCACATGTTAGCATTGCCATAATTTTCTATTAGATTACGCGAGATCACGGTTTATCAGGCTGTTTGCCCAATGAGCAATTGAGCATATCTCCACCACTCAAAAGGTGGTTTGTTTATGGGAGGCGCATGCACGCTGTTTGTTTAAGAGTTTCGCTGATCACCATGGAAGAAGAGCATCACATTCCCCGAGATCCCACGGGCAGATCGATCATCCATAGTTAGCGCCGACCGGCCCCTAACCTAACCACACCACACCCAAATGAAATCTCCTGCTTTTGCCAAAGATTTATCCATGTGGTGTGAGATTACGTGTGTCCGTCCGTCTGCTCGCTTGCTTGCTCTTGCTGATATGAATGATAACACCTCGGTTCTTGTATGTTTGTTTATCAAATCAAATGACAAAGGGAGGCGTCGATAGATAAAGTAAAATATAAAAGCAGAGGAATATATCAACTGGAACGATCGATTTGCTCCGATGCCGCTCTTAGTCAAAAGCGTGGATCAGGGGGACCTCAGGCTTCGATACCTATTTGACCATTGCACCGATCTTTGATCCTCCAGTCTCTTCTACCTCTCCATATCTTTTATTTTGAGAGGAAATCACGTCAGCCGTTCAGCTGATGTGAGCAGAGCAATTTGTATTTGTAATTAACCGGCCTCTAGACTGACGGTGCATAGCTAAACAGTCACCTGTTTGCATGGTTTAGAACTGAAGTTTATGTGCCTATAAGTTTAGTCCTCGTATCAAACAAACCTATATATGATGATCAAAGAAAGAAATTGGCTTCAAATTAAACTAGGGTACCGGTCATGATCAATAAGGTGTACTGTGTGTAGACAAGATACGGGAGCCGGGCACAGACAAGGTGTACGGGCCTGGACAAGAAAACCTGCCGTCCAGTGCGGTCCTCAAGCTCGGGAGCACCGCTGCCGTGCCTGCCATAGCGTGCGCCGTGATCATGCGTGTTCGCTGCTCCGTGCTCCGCCGGTCTAGGAGGAGGAGTACTTCTGGTCAGGGTTTTTTTTTACCGACCGGTTGAACCAAACCGCCGGGCTCGGTTTTGATTCGGACCGGTTACGGTAAACCGGCCGGTTACGGGTCGGTTTGGTTTTTGAATTCAAATGAATTCAAATTTTTCGATTCATCGGTAAAAATCCGGTTTACCGAGCGGTATTTAATTTATACCGCCCGGTTTGAGCGGTATAAATTAAAAACCGCTCGGTAGTTTTGTTTTTTTTTAAATTTTTTTGAAGGAATTTTTGATAGTTGGTTTGGACATTTTGATGTAAAAAAGGGCACACAATGCGGAAATAAATAGCATAAGTCAATACGGATACAATAACCAAATGTGATGGGAACACCCCATAGTCCCATACCCGCATGATCGGGCATACAAATAATCAACGGTGCTACGCCATATACGGAACCCCCATATCGGCACGACTCCTCATACTCGGCGGTAGACATAATAGAGATACCTCGCTGCTGAAGCAGGCTAGCCTTGTAATCTTGCCAAGTCATCCCCGACCATACTGCTGTTGTCTCCCATTCTTCAACCAACCGATTGTAAAAATCGGGGTCTTGCCATTGAAACACCCATCTAGTCATAGGTCGGGCGGCGCTGCGTCGAATGGGATAGGTGTAAGAAGCCCGCGAGGTGTCGCTGCATTTGAGGATGAGGAGGACTGTGGAGTGCCGTAGTCCGCCGCTGAACCGTACATCCTCTCGCGATTCGGTTGGCCATGGTCCCGGTCTTGAGTGGCATGTGTGAACGGCTCTCGCCGCAATCAACCATAATTAGTGGGGTTCGACGAAACAATTGTGCGTATGTAGGTTCAAGTGCAATTGATACCGTGGAAATGAAGACCTCCACCGTCACCGCCATACCCTCCACCACCAGCACCCACTCCCACTAGCACCGCCACCGCCATACCCTCCACCACCGCCACCGCCATACCCTCCACCACCGCCACCGCCCGACTCTCCAAAGACCCGGCTTCATCGTTCCCACCATTGTCGGTCGTGTCATCACCGAGGAGCCTTCGTCGGTGGTGCCATCGTCATCACCGTTTGTTTTCCTTTTCCTTGCCGCGTCGAAGGAGCCACGTTGAAAGACACATGTTGCTTCCTTTTCCCCAAGTGAGTTTCACCCACATTTCTACGGGCCCAATCACGATACAATCATCCCCGTCGCCTGGCGTAGATCCTCGCTTGCTATGTGGTCACCGCCAACACAAGCAAATAATAGCGTGTCGTGGACATACATTTATGTATATATATATATATATATATATATATATATATATATATACAAATATAAATTGTACCTGACAATATTTGATGGCAGAGGGACGTCCGCTTCTTCAGAATCATCATCAAGAACCGGTGCCTGGTTCGATCGGCCGTACTCCATCCATTCCCTAATCGGATTGCTCCGATCATAGAATGAGAATTCGGTGAACCGGTCGGTGAAGTCATCATCATCATAATTCCTTGGTGGGTTCACATCCGCAAGTCGCAATTTCAAGGTTGTAGTTCACATAAACAAGCTTGTCCAATTTTTTGTGCGACAACCTATTCCGAACCTTGGTATGCGGCAAGGCAAATGTACTCCGCCCGCCGCATCCACTTTGGAGGAGACACATTGTGAAACAAGCCGCAAAAGCAAGGCGCCGCAACATTGGAGTACTCCGACCAAATATCATCCACCACTGGGCTGCAAAGGCACCACATTATATTAGCTATATGTTTGAGTTTAAGAAACCTATTGGGCCACAATATATGAGGTACAAAGGCACCACATTACATGGGGATGTCCTTTTGTCAAGTGCCATTTTCCGTGCCAATTCCGTGCCAAACTCACCACGCTTACGGGCGGAAAACTCACCACGCTTACGGGCGGAAAAACCTCAAATTTTCTGGCGGAAAACCTCGACCATGTTGAAATTCTCTTGCAGTCGGCTATCATACCTGCATGATCGGGCCGCTCACCAATGTCCTTCAACATCAAGTTGATGGTGTGTGCAAGACAAGGTGTCCAAGCAATGTGAGCCCACTCATTCTTCAACGCCTTGCAAGCTTTCTTGTAGTTCGAGCCGTTGTCCGTGACCACATGGACAATATGTCAGGCCAATCTCAATCACCACCTGCCGAATCTCCCCGCAAAAATGCACAACATTTATTATTTATATACATATATGTAAACTAAAAAGAACAAAATGACAACTATGTTTACGAGGTCCACTTACAGCGTTCAAGAACTTAGCATCTTGACTTTTTCCAGTTGCATCAATTGACTTGTGAAACCATGTGATCCCATTGCAATAAATCAAGAAGTTGATCACACTCATTCTAGTTGGGCCAGTCCAAGAATCACACATCAAAGTGACGCCATAGGTGGGCCAGTCCTTCTGAAAGTGGAGGTACTTATCCTTCAAGTCTTTGACATTCTCATCTAAGTACTTGCCATCGATCTCCTTTCCAGTGGGTGACGTGACGCCTTCACCTGAAACAATAAGGGAATAATAAGAACACGAAAAATAATGAGAACACCTCAAGCCATCAATCTCCAAGTATAGGTACTTACCCCACTTCTGTGTCTCTCGGATGGCACCAATAAAGTACGGATTGTCGGCATGACTACCAGGTTGTCCTACATTATGGAAAAACTTGGACCAAGCTTTACCAATAGCATGCCTGGCTTGTTTGCCCTTCTGCGTCCAGGACCCTGTATCAATCCTTGGTTGGGTCATTCCTCTGCTAGCACCGCGGGCCGCCTGGTAGTCCTCCACCACTACAGGCGTCTCCCTGGTAGAAGTAGATCTCCTGCCCGTGAACATCCTTTGAAATGGATTGCCACGTGCACCACCACTGCCACCTGCACCACCACTGCCACCTGCACCACTACCCCCTCCACGCTCATAATGTCCCCCTGTTTGCTCAACCCTCTGCTGGTACTCATATTGAAGTCTCGACCGCTCGGTTGCTTCGCGCATCCGAGCCTCAAATTCATCCTCGCCCATGGGAGCGTTACCCTCTGCGGCAAAGACGCTCACGCGTGCGGTCCTGTCACGAGTCCCATCATCACGACTCTTCTTGGATCCGCGTCAAGTTGTCGCCGAAGTAGTCACGCACCTCCGTTGGCACATGGTTGCAATGCACCACCTCGGACCAGCGGCCAGCCCAAGTGCTTGCTTCAACCTTGTGCGACCACCGGATTTTGAGGCGTGACAGTGGTTGCACCTCCAACCTGGAGCAAGGTTTTCACCGTGCTCCCGCATCGGGTCTCGGTCTCCCACTCCCGCACATTGTGTACCGCATAAAAAATACGGACAACACAAAGTCACGAATAATATATATATTTTACAATATATACCTACTATATATATATACAATATATGTACACAATACAAACCAACAATGTATTCCTACAATATACATCGTACCACAAAAATCCTACATCAAATCATAAATCCTAAGGCAAAAAGTTGCCTAAACTAACCTAAATATTTCCTAAATCTATGAACCCTAACTCACAAACTAACCTAACCTAAATATTTTGTAAATCCTAACACAAATCCTGCCTAAATCTATGAATCCAACCACAAAAACTAACCTAAATCCCAATCCTACCACATAAATCAACCTAAATAAAAAAAAAGGAAGAAAACTCACCTCGGTCGGTTCCCGAATTTCCCGGTCGGTAAACCTCCCACTGCGACCGGTTAACCGCTCCTCCCGGGCGGGACGCCGCTGCGAGCTGGCGCGGTCGGTAAACCGCTATTCCCGAAGCTGGAAACCGCTCCTCCCGGCGCGGGAGAAATGTCGGCGCTGGGCGGGCGGCGGCGCGGGCGCACGCGAGGCGGACGGGAGCGGATAAGATTCGGGGGGGGCGCTTTGCCCCCCCAGCGTCGCCGTGCCTTATCCGCTCCCGGGAGGCCAATGGGCCTGATGGGCCTTGACGGGCCGCCCGTGGCGCTTTTTTTTCAAACTTCAATTCAAATTTTTTATACCAAACGAACTCAAATTTGAAAAAATGTTGCACCGTTGGCTTCTATAAATCGCAAAACTATTTTACAGATATTTTTCCACGATTTTTTTTCAATTTTTAGATTTTGAATTTCAAATCTTTTTACCGGCCGGTCCGGATACCGGGCCGGACCGGTAAGATTCGATAACCGCGGTTTCCGCGGAAACCGACCGGTAAAAAAACCCTGCTTCTAGTAGTACATGCGAGGCTACGAGTGTTTACTATCACTGCAACTGCATGTCTCTCTCCAACAGGCCGGCAACAGGCGGCGCGTGTGACGGGCCTGACGGGACGGGATGGGAACACGAAACCTCACCTCTTTGGGTGCTCAGAGACCAGAGAAGCATGCTGATCCCATGCATGTCGGGCTACTGCTTCCCAGTCCGGGGAGACAAGTGGTGCTCTGGCCGCAACAAACACTGACGACCAAATCCCAGTGAATTCAATGGCACCTACCATGCCATTGCCATTGCTATCCATCCCTCTGTCAGTGAGCTTTACCACCCCCTCTGCTTTGTTTTGTTGCCTTCTTTTTGCTACAAAGATGGGAGAATTGGCTGATAAGTTGGCACTGCAAATCCCTTTGTGAAAGGCAGCTTCGAAGATGGTCTTTCATCCGGGAGGAGAAAAAAAAAATAGAAAACTTCGACGATAAGCATGATTATTTGGACTAATCGGATCGGCATCCCCGGCATTTCTGGAGATCTCTACATCTCTACAACTAGTATAGCTCCTTGCCAACAGGAGCTGGAATGAACTGTGAAGGAATTTTGGTGGTGGTGGTGGTGGCATTGGCAGGATAAGATTTGCATCTCTGAGTTGGAAAGGGGGTTAAGGGAATAAAGGGGGTGGTCGTATGTATAAGATTAAGATAGAATCGAATAACGCGAGGTTTGGAGGGACTGATTGGACTGATGGTACTAAATATCGCATTGCTTAATGTAATAAACCTTGCTGGTGAAGTCTGGTCCAGAGGAACCTATCCAAGGAGCTCCCTGCAGTGCAGTGCAGGAGAGACTATATTATTTTGTACATCATTTCAGAAGGACAATATTCTTCTCATAAACCTCCTAAAACCAGTTTAAGAAAGTGAAGTCCCTTTTTTCTAAAAAGAAAAAAAATCAAAGATGATAAATAAATAGCTCAAAAGATTCAGAGACAGGGACCTGAATAAGCAGGCAAAGAGGACAGGGAAATTCAACGAATGGTGCCAGCAGGAAACCTCCAAGGGACCCACCTGGGGCTGACAAGGAGCCACACCACACCGCTTTCTTGGTGGTAAACAGCTGCGGCGCGCGGTGCGGTCAATCCGATGACTGCGGTTAGGGTCGGGGTTAACCGTTAACCACCCCACCCCAGCACACGTTAAGCTGCTCGCTCTTGGAGCACGAGGCAGCAGCAGCCAACAAGAGCGAGCAGTGATCGAGCCGCGACCATGGCTCTGCTGCCGCTGCCGCTGCTTGTGCCTCCGCCCGTCCTCATCATCATCACCCTTCCCCCTCCCGTCTAGACACGCATCATTGCGCTACTCCTCTCCTCGCTGCACTCCTCGTCCTCCCTCCCGTGTCTGTCGCCGCGCTTGCCCCCCTCCCTCCTCTCGCGCTCTGCTCTCCCTTCCTCTCCCCTGCTGGGTGCTGGCTGCTCTGCTGCTCCCCCGGCCTCTTCTTGCTTGCCGTGCCGGTCCGGTGCACCCACCCGGCGCCCGAGCTCTTGCTGGCTAGCTAGCTATATATATATAGCCAGCCAAGCAGGCTTTCCTTTCCCAATTCAAACAGTGCAGCGGCGTCCGGCGACGGCGGCGCCATGAACACCTTCTTCACGTCCCTGGCCCGCGGGCTGGACGACCTGGGCCGTGCCGGCGGGCTGTCATCGCTACCGGCGCTGCTGCGGGCGGCGGCGCTGCTCAGGGGCCTGCACTCGCAGCTCACGCTCATGGTCGGCCAGCTCCACCTGCCGCCTGGCGGCCGCTGGCTCGACGAGTACATGGACGAGACCGCACGCCTCTGGGACGCCTGCCTCGCCGTCAAGCTCGGCCTCGCCTCCGTCGAGCGGTATTGCGCCGCGGCCACCTGCGCCGCCGCCGCGCTCGATGACTGGCTCCAGGATCCATCTCCGCTCTCCACTCGACAGGTTGGTTATCGATCGCGTGCTATCGATCGTTTCCGTTCATTCATGACTCCGCTCTGTTTCTTACTCTGTTCGCTGGCTGGCTGTGCGCGTCATCATCGTTCATCATCCATCGCTATGCATGCAGGTGCTGCGGGCGATCTCGGTGTCGAGGAGGGAGGCGATGGCGGCGGAGGAGGAGAACCGCGCGCTGTCGGACGCGAGGATCGCGCCGCTGTCGCTGCAGCTCGACGAGCGGCTACTGCTGCGCGCCACGGACGCCGCGAGGCTCACGGGTTTCAACGGCTTCCGTGGCCTCCTGTACGCGCTGCACAACGCGAGCTCGCTCCTCCTGCTCATCCTCGCCAGCGGCGCCGTGTCCTGCGCGGCCGCGACGGCGGCCGGGGAGGCGGCCACTGCGCCGCGGACGATGCCGTGGCCGCGGACGCCGGCTTCATGGCGTCCATCGCAATGCTGCAGCAGAGGATGGCGGAGGAGGCCGAGTCCGACGGCCCCCGCGCCGGGGATCAGGATGTGCGAGTTCCGGTGCGCGCGCGCCGCCGTGGAGGCGGCGCGTGAGGAGGTGGAGCGCGTCGCCGCGACGGGCCGCAAGTGCGAGGGCGGCGTCAAGAACAAGGTGGAGGAGGTCAAGGCGTGGCTGGACGTGCTCCGGACCGGCACCGATAGCCTTGTGTGCCAGCTGGACGACTTCCTGGACGACATTGTCGAGGGCAGGAAGGAGCTCTCCGACCTGTGCAGCCATTGATGGATCGATCAGACCTCGCTCCTGCCCTGCCCTCCCCTCCGATCGAGCCAGCCTCGGAGCTCCACCAGTCCCAGCATAAACATCATCAGAAATTCACATGAACGAATGAATGATGCTCGTTGCTTGCTTGCACAAGCAAAGTCAAATACTACGTACTAGCAGTGTCCCTAGCATCGAATAGCCTGTTGTTGTCCCTCTTAGCTAGATCTCTGTCTTAGGGATGGATGGAGAGAGTGATGGAGCCTCGTGTCACTGTGGTGGTCACGCAGCATAGCATTTTGGTTGGCCATGATGCTGTTCCTGTCTCATTGTTGCGTCTGCTCTGCGTCTGTGCCATGAAAGGAGGAGGCATGATGGGGATGAGACTGACTACTGGAGCGCAAGCAATTGATCGATCACACAGACAGAGCCAAGAGATGTTTGGCTCAGGGAATCGGCGGCGGCACACTCGCAGCTGCGCATCGAAAGGTTGCTTTTTGTTGGTTCGCCTGGGCAGAAAACTTTGGTAGAGGAAGGTCGGGATCGCTTTTGAATATCAACTTGGGTTTTTTAAAAGGAAAAAGTCCAATTTTCCTCCCCAACTATCATCAAAGTTTGAGATACCTCCTCCAACCGCAAAACCAGATAAAATCGCCCCTTGAACTATCAATACCGTGCAGTTTACCTCCCTGCACACATTTGAAGCTTTGGTTTTCGCTGACATGGCGCAGATATGGTGGTGGTTTTGATATATCAGTGGCTGACAAGCAAGATGAGTTGGATATTTAGTGGCAGGTGAAGGCGAAGGTCGCTATGGTGGAGGTCCAGTGCATGGAGCTCGATGGCCATGGCGGCGCGCAGAGGTCGATGGCGTGGCATGAGGGGCCGGGCGGTTGCTAGCAGAGGCCGGCGGCGAGGGAATCCCATGAACCCATCCCCTGCGGGCGGGCCATTTACACCGGGAACGGGGAGGAAGCCAAGCCCGGACGCACAGCAGCACGACGAGCCACGAGGCCCACGAGAGCTTGCTGCACACGTGGAGGTCGTCGGGTCGTAAGTTGACGCGGCGGCGAGCGGCGGCGAGCAGCTGCGAACCCAAGATGAATCCCTCAGGCTCGGGCTCCGCACCATCCGCGCTCCCCACGGACGCCGTGCCCAGGTGCGGCCCACCCCGTGCCTGCCGCGCCCCCGTCGATCGCACCGCCGCGTCAATTTAGCATTGGCCGTCTTTGCAGCTAGTGTCAGCAGCAGCAGCATGGCGAATCCTGTAGAAGAATGAAAATGAAAGCCAACAGTTTTCCATTGATCTCTGAGTACTATATAGTACTAGTGTTACAACTCGCGCTGCTTTAGCAACCGTAGCCTACGGAGTGTATTTGGCATGCATGAGTGCGGGTCTGCGGGAGCACGGTCATTGCGCTCGCGTCGTGGTCACAGCAGCCACTGCGGTTATCTGCCGAAGCCTAGGCAGCTATCCTCATCAAATCCATCTGAGGACATCGCGCGCGAGTTGAACGCTGGACGAGCTGCCGGTGTTAATTTGTGGCCGCGGTCTCCGACGTCGCGGCAGCTGTCGAGGCCTCGGAGCCCACCGACGGCCTCAGCTCGTCACAGATCTCCTGGGGCTCCTCCCACGCCTTTTACAAGCTCCTCTGCAGAGATGCAGCTATGACAACATCGCTGCCGGCGCCCTGCTCGACGCCGCCTACTCAGGACCTCGACCGGTCACCTTGAGCATGACCCTGAGTTCGTCGATGGTTGAGTCCGCGGCGAGCTGCCTGCATGGCCGCCAGCTCCGACTGCCACAAGAGCCGATCGGCCGACGAGAGCTCGGCGAGCTGCGCCTCGTAGTCGCGCACTTGCACGGATGACGCGATGGCCTGTGCCTTGCGTTCTCGGGCTCCTACAGGGCCTGCTTTCTGGAGAGGTGACGTTGCTCGGGATGATGTGGCAGCCACATCAGTCGCTGATACATCAAAACCACCGTCACATCGCGAAAACCGGCTTCAAATGTGTGCAGGGAGGTAAAGTGCATGGTATGGATAGTTCAAGGAGTGATTTTGTCTGGTTTTACGGTTGGAGGAGGAATCACAAACTTTGATGATAGTTGAGGGAGGAAAATAAGACTTTTTCTTTTTTTAAAACTTTTTGCCACCTCGTTTGGCTGGCCTGGTATTGGAGTGGATCAGGCCACAAACCACGTGTGTTGTGGGCCAAAAACCACGTCGGGGAAAGCTCCCATGTTGGGCCGAAATGTGCATTTGGCTGCTCGAGTATCAGGGTGGGTGAGAGGCTGAAACACGTCGATACACCGGTAAAATAAAAATCTCCACCCGACCCGAGGCGTGGAACTCGCATCTTCGCTCGCTCTCTCGCGTCTCGTGCGAGTGACAACGCCGCCGCCGCCGCTCCGGCCACCGCCGCGCCGGTGCCGCTCCGCTGCCGCAGCGCCGGTGCTGCTCTAGCCTCCATCTCGTCTTCGCCGCGCGGACCGCCGCCTCCTCATCGTCCCCGCTCCTCCACGTCGCCCCTGCCGCCGGTGACATCGTCATCCTCACCGGCCATCCGCACCTGCACGCTGCCCCTGCCCGTGCGGCCGGCGAGGAGGGCCTCAGCGCGGCACCTGCACGCTCCGCCGGCGAGGAGGACCTCAGCGCCGCCCCTGCCCGTGCAGCCGACGAGGAGGGCCTGCACGTGCTTCTCCCCTGCCCAAGGCTACAGATTACAAGGTAAGATGAACATTGCTGCACATATTCCCTTCTCCATTGGAATTTTTGTATTCTTTCTAGCGGATAACAATGAATCCTAATGTATTGCTACCTGCATCCTAATGGAAACGCTGAGCTCTACTCTGCCGTGTGTGGCACAATAGTCAGAACTTGCTACAACATGTTCTCTATATCATGACAAAACTGGAAACTGTACTAGCAGTCTAGCACCATACCAATCCTATAACACACTAAACTGCAGTCTGTTACAGCCTTCAGATATCGATATTATTCAGAAAATCCCATGGGAATAATCAAAGATTGGGGCGATTTTGACTTCCTATTCACTTCTATGGTCTTGGTGTTTTCTAAGGGTTCAGAGGCTCATCTTCTGCAGTCATCTCCACGGCTTCTGTAGAAAAATTATCATAGTTAGAAACTGAGATCTACATCTGATTCAAGATTGCCCTATTTCTAAGATAGACAGGATGCAACTCAATTTTCCCCCTAAAGTACTTGATCTATATGTGCCCGTATTTCAGACTTCTAGCTTTGATAGAAACTCTCTTTCTAAAATTTCCAGATTAAAAGAAAGGTGCAAGAAGGAGAAGCTGATCTTCATTTATTGAAGTTGTCACCTGACCAAGTATCAAGTTTGTATTTGGTGGATTGCCACTTTCTGGTGGTGTGTGCAGTATGCTCTGTGTAAATTGCAAGAGTCAACACCATAGTACTTTTTCTGAAAAAATATATATTTATAACAGTAGAGAATATATTTAAGAGTCAAATTTGAAGTGAAAAGAAAAGATTGCTAAATTTGAAGCGATAACACTTTCTGGTGGATTTCCACTTTCTGGTGGTGTGTGTAGTTGGCTACTATTGGAACAAGTAAACAACCAAATTAATTTTCTAGTGTTTGGTTTGTACTGCCTAGTGCCTTGCCTATAGGCTTATGATAAATCCATGTTACTTTCGGCAAGGTTCCTTGTGTTAGGTAGCAAACACAGAGAAGCTAATTTGTCTTGTGATTTGTGATAACTGTGACATGAAAAGCACATTTTTAGCAAGGTTCCTTATGTCACTTCTCTGAACCCTCCTTCCTTGTGTTTACTGTGTTGCCAACTGGTCATGTTTTAGATTGTGGAAGTTGCCTGTGTATTTTTTTTATTACTCGGTTTGAATAAACCCATTGTAATTGGAGTAACTACTCAACCATGCTGTGCTGGTCTGATTAAACAAATTAGAAGGCTCCGGAGTCTGTACTATGTAGTGTAGTGTTTTGTGATATGTGGTATTAGGCCGTGGCTGCAATTAGAAAGTTGAGTGGCATTAGCATGTGGATTTCTCCATACTTACTTTTAGTAAGCATGTACAATTTATAATAGCGGCAATATTGCAAAACGGTTGTTTCACCGTCATTTCATTTTGAATCATATATCATAAATTTCATTTTATTCAATGAGCTTGTGTAAACTAAAACCAAACATAGGAATTAAACGACTTTGACTTTAATAGTTATACCGTTTGGCTTGACACCTCAATCTCTAATTCTCTATGCTAATATGTGGTTTTTCATTGCATATGGCAGGATGGCAATGGCCACATCATCATCGTACCCTCCACCTCCTCCATTTTACCGACTTTACAAGAATTTTGAGCAAGATCCCTCATCCGCACCAGAACCACCACCGCCAATTGATGGACCATTCAAAGCCTTGGGTGTTGATTACACAGTATGTTTTCTCATAATGCCTTTGCTAATCTGCTATCGATGGCATTAAATTGATTCTGGTTTGCCTCTTTGGTATCTAGGGAGATGTTGTGATTCCAAGCTTGGAGAGTCATAATGTTCGTCAGCTTTATCCAAAGGGCCCTAATATTGGTGCGTTGATTCTTGCGAAATAGATATGTTTATCTGCATATGCATACATAACTCAATTCTTTGTCAATAGTTGGGATTTTTATCAATTCTTTGTCAATAGTTGAGATTTTTATGTACCAAGGATTTAGCTATGGAGAGGAGTGCGTGGAGACTAGCCATCAACGTGCCTGAACTGTGACCTTTATGTGTTTCCCTGTTTCCTGTCTCTTTTGGGTTTCTTCTCGAGCCTACCCCAACTTGCTTTGGGACAAAAGGCCATGTTGTTGTTGTTGACTGTTACTTTTGAGGACTTAGTAAGTTGTCCTTGATTTAATGAGCTGACTGTTTTTACAATTGTTAAATTTTAGACTTCAAAAGGAGCTGAGGACCCTCAACAGAGAGCTTCAATTGCATATTTTGGAGCTGGCAGATATTTTAGTTGAGAGACCATCTCAATATGCTCGTAGGGTAGAAGATATTACACTCATATTCAAGAACTTACATCATCTTCTCAATTCCCTACGACCTCATCAGGTGTGAGCCTCAGATTTCGTTCCACGTGGTGTATTTTTTTTCTGCTATCTTTAATAATGTACTTACATTCTTTAATATTAATATATTTTAGGCAAGAGCCACAATGATTCACATGCTTGAAAGCCAAATTCAGCGCCCGCAAGGAAGCAATTGAAGATATAAGGCAGTGAGTGACTAGTCTTTATTCAGCTTGGCTGCAAAAGTTTGGGATTTCCATCTGATGTTATTCTTTGATGAGGACCTCTGTTGCCATGCATAGTACATTTTTTGTATAGTATCCTGTATGCTTGCTTTGCTTTTGCGAATAACCTTAGTCTTGAGAAAGCTTTGCTTGCACATCTTCTGGTTTCATTGTAATAAATTGTAACTGCATAAATGCTTATATCTTCTAATGCTCCTGAGTATTTTCTTACTTCATCAGGAGGAGAGAGGAAGCACAAAAGCTGCTTGGGGAATCACTGCTTATCTTGGATGGAAGCCAAACAAACTAGGCTGATGCCAAATTATCTGTTTCAAGACCGATTCTTCTATTAGTTAAGAGAGTGTTAGTAGAGACAACGTAGAGATGGTGCTGAGATATGTCTGAATGTTGTGGTATCATCTGTTGTGGCTTGTGGTATTTCCAGCTTTGAGAACTGAATTTCTTACTTATTTCCATGGTCGATGTTAGCAAACTCTGGCTACTTAATGCTCAACTGTGATTTTCACGTAAATGCTTCGTAACTTCTCTCAGATGCATGATGGATTACTTGTCGTGGAAGTATAGATTGTGAGATTGATGATGTCTCGACAGGCTCGTGGTCAGCTTAACTTAAAGGTTGTTACTCCGTATACACTAATATGTTATTTTCTAAAGATTTCTCGTCTTATTTTTGTTAGATTGGATAGAATTTGTCGATCAATCAATCTATATCTATACCTACTAATAAAAAGAGAATTTCTGGTTCATTCTTTTTTCTACCTCCCGTTGTATGCTCATTTTTGTTCTTCTGAATGGGGGGTTTTATGTTCCAGTTTTAACACACTATATTTTGGAAACAATGTATTTTCATCAGTGCAATGCAATCGAACGAGTGCGCGGCGCCTCGCCTCCCGGGCGGTCATGGCTCTCGAGCACCAGCACGTCCTGGCCGTACCTCGCTAGGAGGCCGGCGCAGCACAGCCCGCCAGCCCGCTGCCTATCACAACGACGTCCACCTCCGGCCTCTCCACTGCCCTGGTTGAAACCAAAGCAACGCAACAAACGGCGACGCGATGAGTGAGGAGGCGAAGTCTGAAATTGAATGGGCAGTTGGTTTGGTGCGCTGCGGTCCGTACCCGGAAATCCCGCGGTTTTTGGCCCTCGGGGAACGCGGGGTCGGCGGGGCGCTCGTCCGCAGCCACCGCGCGGCAGTGCGCCCATGCAGCGGTGGCGGCAGTGGTTGCCCAGCGCACGCGGACGCGGCGAAGGGGCGGCAGCGTGGCCGCCGTGCGGAGGCCGCAGCGCGCGGGAGGCGGATCAGTGCAAAAACCGACAAAATCGAACCCGAGACCGAACGGACCGAACCTGAGCCCGAACGGTCCTCGGTCCTACGTTCAGACTGAACCCGAATAGACCGAACTTCACCTCGCTTATCAGGTTATTCTTTCGGTTACCCGAGAGACCGAATAGACCGAACTCTCAGCTTTTGCTAGTAAATGTCTTCCCAATTTAACAATATACAAGCATTTGCTAGTAAATGTACGCGTGATTTATACTCCTCCATCCTAAGGCCAGTCACCGATGGATAGTTTCACCTCCCGATTTTCAAGATATGAAACTTTGGCGTGAAATAGACGTCTTCCTCAATGTACAGTTTCATTGCACAGTTTCATAGGCTCAAGGGTCCCACAACCTCTCTCTCATTGCATGGTTTAATTGCATAGTTGCATGGTGAAACTATTTTTGTGTCTCAATGGGGATTTCATACGATTTACAACGCATGTGAAACAAATAAGCCTAAAAGGTTTCACCATGGTGAAACTCTTTCCTTCTCTCTCCTAAGAGTTTCATGCAAAAAGTGAAATTTTCATTGATGTGGCAGATTTAACGCCAATGTCATTTAAACACTCGTGAAACCCCATTGAGACCGGCCTAAATTGTAAGTCGTTTGACTTTTTTACTCCAACTTTGACCACTCGTCTTATTCAAAAAATTATGCAAACGTCATCAAATTTAAGTTATTTTGGAAGATGTTATATTAATAAAGCAACCCAAGAAAAAAAGAAATGTAAATTTACACAAATTTTTTGAATAAGGCAGTGGTAACTTAGAAAAAAAAAAAATCGACTTATAAATTGGGATGGAGGGAGTACTTAACTGTGTCTAATCATTGCAGGAAGAGGCGGTCGAGATCAAGAACTCCGGTCAAAAGGAGATAACAGACATGGAACTTTTGCCTAGGCATTCCTCTGAAACAACCTTAGACATATTCGCGGCAACTTTGGTTGCTTCTGTCCTCCTCCCGTTCACTCACTCTCAGCTTGAGCCTCAAGAGTCCAACCCAGCGGCTCTTTTCTGCCTGGCATCTATACGAAAACTACACCGGTTAATTAATTCTTAAGACACTAGTTCAACCTAGCAATCAGTAGCAGCAGCTCGATCCCGTGTCCACACCATGCATGACAGCCAAGCCTTTCCTTGGTTTTAATACTCATTGCCGACACGACATGGATATCCATTAACCATCGCCGTCGCCTCGCCGGCAGAAGGCGAGCCATGATGGCAACCTTTCCCACGGTCAGGTGCTCTCGCTCAATCAAACTACTGGTATGGTAGCAAACAAAAGCCGGGCGGTGTGCATTATTAGTAGGGTTTAGCTAGCTTAGCGCCGTTTCATACATATCCACCGCTTCCGCTTCGGGCCAGGCACTAGTGTTTCCTTCTCCTCCGTCTCGTTAGAA
The DNA here is from genome assembly GCA_015847255.1 of Hyparrhenia diplandra. Taxonomy (NCBI): domain Eukaryota; kingdom Viridiplantae; phylum Streptophyta; class Magnoliopsida; order Poales; family Poaceae; genus Hyparrhenia; species Hyparrhenia diplandra. The sequence continues at coordinate 186,878 of JADLZK010012174.1, read as the reverse complement.
AAACCTGAAAGAAAGAAAGAAAGCAATGTGTGAAACGCCGAGGATCTCGCCACTTGTTTACTCCTACTAGTGGCGACCTCACTTCCGTCTCGCCCATCATTACGGCCTCCACCATCGCAAGAATAGGGAAGGGCTGTCGAAAAGCGACGCTCCATCAGAAATCAGATTCCTTGTACCCCCTCCCCCTCTCTGGCACGGCACTGGCCGAGGACGCCGAGCACCGGCCTGCCGAGGCGTAGGGAGATGGATGGATGGATGGATGGCAGCGCAACACATGACCGGAGCGAAAAACACTGTGGTGGCTGGCGGCCGGCTTCCGTGCCGTGGCGCTTGTCGGGGTTAGATGGACCGGCCGGCGGTGTCCCGGGCGGGGAAGCTGCAGCGCAGCGGACGGTCGATCGCAATGATTAAAGCGCTCGTTTTCTGGACTGACTGACCCGGGGAGCAGCGCGGCTTTCTGCTGCGCATTCAAGAAAAGGACCTCTGGACTGGACCTTTGCCGCCTCGCCTGTGTGTGTCTGTCGCTCGCCCTTGCTCCGTCCGTCGGTCGGTCGGTCCATGGATCCATGACGGGCCATCATTTCCCTGGAAGAAGACGAAGCGGACCGAGCGGGAGATCGGCTCGATTGAATCGGATCATGGCCAGAAGAAAAAGGAGGAGCTTGGTGTCGCGGTCAGGTACAAACGAGGTGCGTCGCGGTCTTGGTTGAAACCGGAATTAGGCAGCTATACTAGGCACCAAAGTTTCATCATGTCTTTTTTTTCTTTTTCCCTCAGACAACGAGCATCATGAACAACGAGCATCATGATGTCAGCGGCTAAAAACTGATGATATCAGTGACAGTGTCGGTACTCAGGCCACCAAAATATGTCTTCTCCTGTTACTTGGTTTGAGGTATATGAACTTTCTACAAACAAATGATGGTTCAAATATGAGAAAACGAAAAAAATAATCAATTGGCTAGAAATTGTATGTGAACATATTTTTCACTAGGGATGAGATACTGCAACATGTGAAGAAAAAAAAAAACGCTGGCCGCTCATACTACCTGTACAAATTGATTTCCACGTTACCTTGAACATAGATTTGTACTGACAGTTTTAAACGTGGCGCCAGGGTATGACAATTTTTAGTAGCGCCAACGTAAATACCTTTCACATAGGCGAACGAAATCACCGTCAGTACAGATCAAACTCTACCACCAGTACAAAGTACAAATAAACCGTCCCTGTGCTAGTGGACAGCACACACAACAAGGCCATGAAAGCAAGAGCGATAAAGCAAAAAAATCTAAATAGTATCGCATCTTAATAGTTGATGCAACTATCAAACTTAGGAAACTGGTTGTGCGCCCCAGTTCAATTTACCACATCCCATCGTCTAACAGTGAGCCAGAAATAATATGGTTAGAGCTTATTCGGCCTCGGCAACAACAGGTCTCAAAAGGTAACAAAGGGTTCTGTTGTAGTGACAAGAAAATATCTCCTATAGTAACCCGTCATACCAAGGTTTACTACATTACATAACTCATAACTTGCTGTACATAATTGCTTGAATCAAGAGTCAAGACCCATCTACCAACTAATAAAAAGAAAACTCTCCTAATCATTGTGCAGTTGAAAGCAATGGTTGCTAGTATTGGAGGAACTTAAGGGATGGCAATGTTGCTGTGAATCTGGATAATTGCTGACTACAGTATATATGCACACTCACACATCAAAACCTGGCATCGCAAACCGTGACGCAAATGCCTCAACCTGATTTCGGAGTTCTATAATATCCTTATTGTTCTGTAGGCCTCTTAGAAACTCCTTTTGCACTTTGCCATGTTCTTTCAGAACATTGCTAGCAATCTGAGTAGCCCTTATGAGGAAGTCTGCGATCACGTCAAAGTCCTCTTCTAAGCAACCTCTAGTAGTCATTGCAGGTGTTCCTATAGCAACATGATATCAAGCAGATCAGTAAGGAGAGAGGAACAAAAGGCTAAAAACAATAGAGATATCAAGTTGAAAGAACTAACCAATCCGAACACCACCAGGCGATATCGAGCCGTTATCCCCATAAATAGGTGTCTTATTGATAGATATGTGGCATGCCTCACAGACTTTCTCAAAGATCTTGCCTGTCCATAGTTAAAGAATAACATCATAACCAATACGCACCAGCACTTCACACTATATCACACTATAATATATAATAATAATAATATAAACTAAAAGTGCACAAGATAAAAGGTACTTCCTGGCTTTTCTAGATGCAATTTTTTTTTATGTATCTAGACATAGTGTATAACTAGATGCATAACAAAAGCAATGTATCTAGAAAAGTCAAAAGTGAACTATAATTTGGAACGGAGGGAGTAGAAACATTTAGACAAAAGTAAACATTTGAATGGGCAGACACAAAGGAAGCAGAATTATACCTGTCAAGCCAAGAGTTCTGAGGTCCCAAAGTACTAAGTGATTATCTGTGCCCCCAGTAACCAATCTGCATTTTCTTCTGAGCAAAGCCGATGCCAAAGCCTGAGCATTTTTCTTGACTTGTTGAATGTATGCTTTATATTCAGGAGTTCCTACTTGCTTCAGAGTTATAGCCAAGGCAGCAATATGATTGTTATGGGGTCCTCCTTGCATTGAGGGAAACACACCAAAATTTATCCTATCCTCGAAGTCATATTCATTCTCATCTCCTTGAGAAAAAAGATCCAGCCCGTTTCCTTAAATTTTTCCCTTTCCTGAAGAATATAATACCACCTCTAGGACCCCTAAGATTCTTGTGAGTAGTTGACGTAACAACATCACAGTAGTCGAAAAGGGCTACGGCATTCCTACAAAGGCACAGTACTCCAGTATCAGCAGACAGTTATCCTCAATGATCAGTCTATGGTCTCTAATACAACCATAAAAAAAAAACAAAAGGGCAAACAGAAACAATCTATATACCATATGAAGGACATCAAAGCATTAAACTAGAGTGTACATATCACCCAACCAAACATGAAATTTAGAACGGTTGCAATAAAAGTTTTAAAATCAACATGGTGTACAAGTGAAGGACCATAATACACAAGTCGAATGTTTCAAGTGAACACGATTTACGTCACCTGGAATAACCACAGATGACATGCTACATTCAACATGGAAATAAGCAATCTATATATCTTATTTCAATAAATTCCTATATATGTTATAATCATAAACCCCGTTAGCCTTCTATTTTAACATGCAAGCCATCCACATCAAGAGCCCACCAGCACATGCAATTATGACATCTATCTATCTATCCATGCCAACAAAGCCACAACATCCACAAACATGCACTTATTTACCACGACAGCATACCACACCATCCATTTATAATAGTGTATCCCTTTTAAGTCATTTAATTTCATTCCATATCATCCATGATCCACGCAGCAACAAGCGGGTATCCTTTTAGAATATGATATGCTAGAGCAAAAAAAAAAAAAAAAAACTTATTTCAGCTGCGGCATTCTTAGTTATAAAAAAAGGAGTTGCACAAACAAAAGATGTGACTATCTATTAACTTACTGAGGCACAAAGAATTGGGTTAGGTTTCTCATTGCACTGTAAAGTAACAAACATGTGATCATGATTCATCACTAAAAAAGGGGGGGCAGACCCAGTGCCAGAGGCTCACCCACATGAGTGGGGTTTGGGGAAGGGATAAACCGAGGCAAGCCTTTCCCCTGCAAAATCTGCAGAGAGGCTGCTTCGAACCCACGACCTGGTGACTCAGTGAGACATCTCTCACTTTAGATTCACCACTATGGTAAGAAAATTCAAAAACACCTTAGATTGTCATTTGCAATTACAAGGAAAGTTTTCATCATAGACAAAACATGACGATGGATACTAGCCATATAAAGCATCTTCATCGTTCAGGTAAACCGAGGGTTCAGCAAACATCAGGTACTAAAACCAAATTCAAATGGAAACGTACTTTATGCATTCAAACATCAAATCAGGCTACAGTGCCAAACTGCCAACCTAACCAATTGACCACGTACCATGATCCATCATGCATTTAGTGGTTTAAAATTCCTGATGAATAGGATATCAACAACCTTGGACAAGGGGAAAAAATGGGAAGTCACAGTGACTTAAATTTTGTCAAGGAGAAAGACCAATATAGTAACTTCCATTTAACTGAGGAAGTTGTGTTTTAAATCTTCCAAGGTTAGTTCAATGAATAATTTATGAACTAAAAAGAAATGAATGTTGTGTTCTGCGGTCTTTATCAAGTTTTAAAGGATTTACTTCTAGTCAAAATAATCAACACAAGCTTTTGACAAAAATCTTCTAGCAGGTAATAACGTTACTAGGATGAGAGGTATCTCTAAGACGCTGTTTAGTTGAACTATTTGTAACGTTAATCAATTACATGGGTAACAGATGACATTAAATAATGTTTGTTTAAGTCCAGCCGTCACGCCAGATGACGCTGGGAACTGATACCGGTCTATTCAAACTCGTTACCGCTCCCACGTGTGTGAATCATTACCGTTGCCATTTACGTTACAGTTCTGAGTGTACCATTCAACCAAATTGTTTAGCAAGATTAAATGGCAACAAAAGCCTTCTAACCTTTGGAAATAAAAAGACAAGGGATAGCTGGTAACTGCAATACTAGCCCATACAAGTATACAATACAATTCCGTTTGATGCTAAGCAGTATACAGTCATAGGGTGTGCTCGGTTACACGCCACGGCAAGCCACGCCGTAGATCCGGCAGCACCACAGCTCAGACAAAACGACAAGCCAAGGAAGCAAAACAACAGCTGTGGCGGCTAAACTTTACACGGCAACCAAGCAGCAGCCAAAGTTGCCGAACTTCTGGCGGTGTGAGCTGCGATGTGCAACCAAACATGTGGGCCTAAATGTACTCGTATTACTCTTGCACGCATTGTTAAGCAGGATACAATAAATTAATTGTATTGGAAATAAGAAGACAAGGGGTAGCTGGTAACTGCAATACTAGCCCATACAAGTATACAACACTAAGAGGTACAATTCCATTTGATGCTAAGCAGTATACAGTCATAGGGTGCGCTCGGTTACAACCACGGCGAGCCACACCGTAGATCCGGCAGCGCCACGGCTCAGACAAAACGACAAGCAAGGGAAGCAAAACAACAGCTGTGGCGGCTAAACTTTACACAGCAACCAAGCAGCAGCCAAAGTTGCCGAACTTTTGGCAGTGTGAGCAGCGACGTGCAACCAAACATGTGGACCTAAATGTACTCATATTACTCTTGTGTGCATTGTTAAGCAGGATACAATAAATTAATTGTAAGTTAAAAATAAATGCTTCAGCATAGATATGTACCTTTGCTGCGACAAGCCCACTGATATGTGCCATGTCGCAAAGAAGCACTGCACCACACTTATCAGCAATCAATCTCATCCGTGCGAAGTCCCACTCTCTGGGGTAAGAACTCCCACCACAGATGAGAATTTTTGGGTGGAAATCCATTGCTCTCTCCTCAAGCTTGTCATAATCAATATAGCCAGTCTGTGGGTTCACCTTGTACGACATGCTCTCGAAGAAAATAGAGGCACCTGACACCTTCTTACCACTGGGCGTGTAGTAACCATGGCTAACATGGCCGCCCGATGGTGGCTCCAGCCCCATGATGCGGTCCTTGGGTTGAAGGAGCCCAGTGTAGACAGCCAAATTGGCAGACGTGCACGAGTAGGGCTGCACGTTGACGCCCCAGCAGGCAGGGTCGAGACCGAAGGCAGTGAGGGCGCGCTCATGGCAGAGCCGCTCGATGGCGTCGATGTGCTGATTCCCGCCGTAGTAGCGCGCACCCGGGAGCCCCTCGGAGTACTTGTTGGTGAGGTGGCTGCCGAGCGCGTCGAGCACCGCGCGGCAGACGAAGTTCTCCGACGCTATGAGCTCGATGCCTCGAACCTGGCGGTCCAGCTCCTGCTCCATGAGCGCGTGCACATCCGGGTCGGCCTCCGCCAGCGACTGGTTGCCCCAGGCGCGTACCGCGGCGCGGCGGCTCTCCAGATCCGTGCCGCTGCCCTCCCCGTCGCCTGCCGCTTGGCGGGGCGCAGCGCTGCGGACGTGGACGAGCAGGATGACGCCTCTCCGACCCCGGACCCGCCCCCACCGCCGTTGACGGCGCGGCGCGGGCGCTTCACGCAGAGGGAGTGCCCGAGGAGGGAGAAGTGCTGGTCGCCCCCGTCCTCGTCATCCCTCTCCGCGTCGGCCTCCCCGGCCACGACGCGCTCCGGCTTCGCGTCTTCCGCGTCGTCGAACAGGCGCAGCGGCGCGGCTGCCGCGTGCACGCGAGCGTTGGCGTGGGCGTGGGCGTGGGCGTGCCCGTGAGAGTGGAGCCCGAGCGAGAGGTCCGACGATGCGGGCCGCGAGAGATCCATAGCTTACCAATTCCCGAATCGATCGGCGAGAAATAACGAACCCTAGCAAGCTACGCGTCTTCAACAACAAGAGCAGCAACAGCCAACGCGACAGGAGCAGCAGCGGAGGTGGGCGACGCAGCAGGAAGCAGAGGCAGCGGCGGTGGCTACGAGAGAGGCGACGCGGCGGCGGAGGAAACCATGGACCTTTGGGGATCAACCGGGGCTATGGGAATTGGGAAGCACGAGACGAGATGACGCGGTGGAAAAGGTGGAGTCGAAGTCGGAGGCTCGCTGAGGAGGAGAGGAGAGGGGAATGAATGGGCGCCGTGCTCCAATTGATGAAGGGAAGGGTTGGTGGTGGTGTGGCGTGGGATGTGATGTGGTCGATGGGAAGGAACAGGGGATCGGGGTGAAGGGAGGAAGAACCTGGACGGGGAACCGGCCGGAGACGCTGACCGGTGGGTGCTGTTGCCATCAGGACGGGAGGACGGGCACGAGCCCGCGAGGGCCGGCTGGGCTCAGGCCCTCTGGCCGACTGGCCGCCTCATGTTGAACCTGGACCCGATCCGTCGTGGTCGTGGGCGACTGAAAGTGGGCCCAAACGGTCAGTCACCATGAATTTCTAGTTGCCCCAGTGACGTTGCTGCTATCTTAGAAGAATATGCAACATAATCTCAAAAAAAAAAAAAAAAAAAATGCAACACAGCACATACTATGTGCTAGGCACACACTATCCACAACGTTCAAAAGTGATTTGAGATTCGTGTTGCAGCACTCCTCCCCCAAGTGTTTAGCACACTTTCTTCCAAGTGTTTAACACACAATCTCCTAGTGCACAACGGTTTGTAATGCTCTAACAATTTTTGTCAACTTCGATTGCATGAGCGACTCTACAAGTGAAGCTGTTGTTGTTTAAAATGTCGACAACAGTTGCGTGAGCAATTGTGTAGTGAACTTGCTGCTAGTTTAGAATAATCGTTTGTAATGGTCTAACAATTTTTGTCGACTTCGGTTGTACGAGCAGATGTGTTAATAAAGTTGTTGCCATTTTTGAACAAAATTAGGTAGTGGCCTAACAAATTTTGTTGGTTTATGTTGCATGAGAAGCTACGGTGAAATTGTTGTTTTAGAACAATGTTTAAGAACAGTCTAACAATTTTTGTCGACTTCGATTGCATGAGCAAGTTGTGTTAGTGAAGTTGTTGTTTTAAAACAACACTACATAATGGCCTAACATTTTTTGTTGACTTTGTTTGCATGTTTTAGAACAACGTTTCATAATGATCTAATGATTTTTGTCTAACTTTGGTTGCATAAGCGGTTGTGTTAGTGAAATTATTGTTTGTTAGAACAACATTACGTAATGGACTAACAATTTTGGATGGAGACATCGGGCGACGAGTCACGCGTCCATGGAACGCACAACCATGTTCCTCGTTGCACCACGTGGCCTTCCTCCCCACCCCACCTCATCCCATGTCGCCTCCAGTTGTTTTTTTTTTTTTTTTTTTTTTTTTTTGACTTTGGTTGCAAATTGAGCAGCTATGTCAACTTTGACTAAAGTTGTTGTTGTTTTAGAACAACATTTCAAAAATGGACTAATTACGATTTTTTATCTAAATATATAATTGCCGTTAATTCCATGAGCAGTTGTGTTAGTGAAGTTGTTGTTGTTTTAGAACAATATCACTAACGATTTTTGTCTAATGGCATAACAATTTTGGATGGAGACATTGCACCACATCGGCCTTCCTCCCCACCCCACCTCCTCCATTGTCGCCTCCATTTTCGCCTCCGCCTCGTCGATGACCCCGCCCTCCGATTGTCTTTCTCCCGATCACCCCGTCGTTGGCCACTACCCCGTGAGCGAGCCCTAGGGTTCACCGAGACTCCGACAAGCTAGGGCTGCGATGATCGCCATCTTCCCCTCCCCGCTGGAGGTCCACCATATCCGTCGAGCTTCGAGCTCCGACGGTGGTGCCCCCCTCTCCTGGCCTTGGCTGTCATGGGCACCGCTAGGGCCTCCTAAGCCGCCCGTCCTCTCTATCATTGCCGAGTCGGCCTACCTTCCTCCGGATGGTCGGGCCCTTCTACACCCACCGGAGCTGGGGAGGAGCTTCCCGAACACCTAGCCAGTCGCGAACCCTAGGCGGAGTTGAGAATGTCTAATGTCTTTTTTCTTCTCTCTATTTTTCCCTCTCTATAACTAATTTCTCTTCTCTTCCTTTTCTATCTCCACTTTATCCTTCTCTTCCTCCACCGCATCGACCTCTTCTTCCTCCTTCGACTTTGCGCGCAGCTCGTGCCCCTCGGCGGCTTTGCGCGTGGCTGTGTCTCGGCTGCTATCCAACGCAAACGTCAGTCTCGCACCTGCGTGCCCCTACTCCGGCCCTCTCAGAGCTGGCACGGAGGCAAAGTCCACTGTCCGCCTATCCTCATCCAATTCTCATGGGAGCATGCAAAAGTGAGGTGAAGCCATTTTTTTTTCTTTAAAAAAATCCTCCACCTTTTCTCTCTCCTCTCTGAAAAATCCGCAGCTCTATGGTGAGACAGTTAAAGCCATGTCCACGTCTAGTTCAACCTATCTTGATATCTTATAGTATCAGATTAGATTTGATGCAATTAATTCAGCGTGAAAAAAAGCGTGCAATTTTCTTTTCTTATCTTATGATTCAAGTATCAGATTTGCAACGTCTGTGCTTACGTCCCAATGTAGTATTATAAACAAAGAATGTACAGTGCTAGCGCACTGCTACATTGTCCATCACATCGGTCGAGTGGACATCAGCTTGCGTAATTGGCTTCTTGCTCGTGCTTTTGCGCTTTGAACTAAAAGAAAAACTCAAACTCCTGTTGTACGATTCCAGCTCAAGGACATACCATTTAGCACCTGAGTAAGAGTGTACAGTATTTTTGCAGATGGATACGGTGTTTAGTTGGTGAAATATTTTGGGTTGAAATTCTTTGTAAGACTTTTCGTTTGTATTTGGTAATTAATATTCAACTATAGACTAACTAGGCTTAAAAGATTCGTCTCGCACTTTTCAGCCAAACCGTGCAATTAGTTTTTTTATTTACCTACATTTAGTGCTCTAAAAATACGTTAAGAGATTCGATGTGACAGTGAACTGTAACACTTTTTGGGTTACTGTAGTACAAACTAAACACCCCCATTATACAGTAGCAGTAACATCAATACACTGTCTTGGTTCGTGCACTAAAAAAAGCATTCTCCCTTCCAAAAAGTCAACAACTTTTAATTTTAACCAAAAATATTAGTATCATTAGGTAGGTCTTTGAATATAATTTTACAATAAACTTTTTTACAGACGTAATAGAAGGCGAGAAAGTTTGAGTAAACATTTTACTCCATGGAGTAGCTGTCTACTCTGGCTTCGCCAGAGACGTCACAGAGTACGTAGTACGTACGTTGAATGTCCCCGTCCTCAGATAATCTAGGCCAGGTTCAATGAACCTACGCCACCAAGGCACCAAACTGTGGATATTTCAGAGATCGGATTTTGGTACGATACGTTGCTTTGATTTCATGCCAACGCCGGAAATGAGAAAGTTCGTACATGTTTGGTTGATTATTCTGGGAGAGCCAAACTGGCTCAAATGACGGCAAAGGTAAAACTTGCCCATGCAGGCATGGTTAGCCGCTAAGCAAGCATTGCAAATCAAAAGAAAACCTTGTCCTCAGCCTCACTTGGCACAAGCAACGAAATCCTTGCCTGGCCAGGTGACCGCTTAGTTCTTGGTACGCCTTTGCCTCGCTTTCCCCCGCGGTGTCGGTCGGTCCATTAAGCCTCTACGCGCCCAAGCTGTATGAGGCCATATCCAGGGTGGGCAAGACAAGAACTTTGAAGGGTGGCCTCTTTCAGAATCGATGGGCACGTGATATCGAGGGAGCGCCAACTGTCCAAGTGATTTGTCAGTACTTGCGGGTTTGGAGGATACTACAGGACGTGGTGCTTGACCCTGTGCAAGAAGACCGTTTTGTCTGGCGTTGGACTGCGGATGGATGTTACTGATCGTCGGCTTACAGAGCGTTCTTCAATGGGGTCACATCCTTGCCGGGCGCCAAGAAACTCTAGAAGACGAAAGCACCGGCGAGGGTCAAATTCTTTTACTGGCTCGTCCTGCATCGGCACATTTGGACTGCCGACAGAAGGTTTAGGCATGGCTTGTAGGATGATGATTCGTGTGCGCTATGCAGCCAGGAACAGGAGACGTGTGATCACCTCTTCCTTGATGTGTGATCGCCAAAGAGGTCTGGTTTGCCTTGCTGCAACCGGTCAGGCTGGGGGCGATGGCTCCAATGCGGAATGAATATCACCACATGGTGGCTGGGCCAACGGCTCATGCTTGATTCTACATGGCGACCAGCCTTCGACTCATTGATGCTGCTAGTCACCTGAAGGCTATGGAAGGAGCGTAACAACAGGGTATTCCAATTATCAGCGGCTTCAGTGCGCGAGATCATCCAGCAAACTATCAGAGAAGCAGAGGACTGGATCTCAACAGGTTTTAGAAGTTTAGAGGTGGCAATTCCTATCTGGTCACGGTATCTCTTCATAATGTAATCATTTTATATTAGATCCAGTAGCTAAGTGCTCGTCTCATGAGATTGCTTGCCTCCAGGAACTTGTATTGAACTCTCCCTCTTAATGAAACATGGTGAGTGTCCCGATCGTGAAAAAAAATTGCCAGCACAGTCCATGCTAGTCATCTTGGCTTGGCAAGTCCACACGGTATCGGGCAAAGAAGTGGTCTTACAATTTGCCCCATCTAAGTCAGCAAGAAAAATCTTGTAGTACATCCAAATACCCTGCTTAGTGTCTAATCCATTGAACACCCTGCAAAAGAAAACAAAAAAGGAGACAAAGAAACAATTTATCCAAGTTTGGGTTCTGAACTTTATGTCTCTGCTGAGGAGATCGTCGATCATGCGAAAGTGAAGGTTGGCATCAAAATCATGCTCGCAGCTTAGCCTGGCGAGAAGTTGGCCATACTTGGTGAGCGAGCCGTCCTCCATCCACAGCCTCCTCCAATCTGATGGCTGATTTAAGACTTTCACTTAGAAACTTGATAGCTTGAAATTTGTCGTACATACCAACTGCTTCATATGGCAGATACAGAGAGAACCTGATCACTTTTGGCTCTTTAGCCTGAAGTGAAACCATGCCCAATCTACCATAATCTCATTGTGTAATCAGATAGAACAGAGCCACTAACAATCATTTCATAAGATATTTTAAAAACCATGATAAGGTTATGCATAATTCATCTTCTCTCCTATTTCTCTTCAAAATGAGTGTACATCAGACTACCGCAAAACAGCCATAAAAATTAAGACAATCATTTTGATGAGGTAGAAGATGTGCATGCACATCCCGCGCTCTTACTTCATGAAGTTAGATACCCAGATACCCTTATAGGTGTTTGTGTTGTCAACGCTATCTGCTTAATGCAAAAACACGCCGATCTTGGTGGGAGTGGTCTTAAAAAAAACCCTTATAGGTGACATCTCTTCACGTGACGAAGTAGTGGACAACGATATTGTACCTATGCTGCACAATGATATTGGGTCTATGCCTGTCATGGCACGATAGTGCTCAACGCACGAATGCTGCTATGATAAACCTTGCCACTAATTTGATTAAAGTAACAAAACAAGCTGAATCATTAAACTAACTTTAAGTTTCAGCATTATTTTCCAATAAACACAAACGGGAGTACATTACATGCTCCTCTACCCCTACAAACCTTGATCTCCACCCTAATAAGAATAACACCTAGGTTATTTGTGTGTCAATCACCATTCGTTTGCTTAAAATTTGCACTTTCCTGGTGTCCTAGCTGCTACTATGTACACAACCGCTAAGAAGGAAAATGGACAAGGATAGACACACACAACACAAAAATGAAGCCATGAAACCAAGGGAAATTTAATGCTAAAAACATATGATGCCGACATGCCGTACTGCTCAATGGATAGGGAAATAACCATCGACAAAATGATCTCTTAACTCAAGATAAGTTCAGCCACCAATGCCAGAAAATGATTGGGCCTCAAAACTCAAGCATCTGGAACTGATAGAAAGTATTGTGACATAAACGCCCTGAATCTTATTTTGTACTCCCTAGGCGAAATTACAGTTGGGGATAGATTCTTTGGAACGAAAAGAGATGTCTTCACCCAAGATTCCAGCTGTTTGTCCCAGGTATATTGTCTCAAATAATCTATAATTCCAAACACAAGCTCCTTCTTCTCTTTGTCAACTCCAACAAGCAAGGAGTAATCCATGACAGTCATGCGCTGCGAGCACAAGGAAATACAAAATATAAGATTGAGGGCAAAATTACAGAAAGTCCTATAAAATGAAGAATCTAAACTCAATGCAAATTATTTGCTGGCAATAGGCACACATACACTTAGGAAAGACGTGTCGCTTCCAAATAGCACGTTCCATGAGTTTTTTTTCGTTTTTCCTTCAATGTAGACTGGCTTGGTACGCATGTCTTCAATAAAATTTTGATCCAGCAGTACCTTTTCAGGATTTTCTGAATCAGGAATATATCGTGAGAAAAGAGCACCCTTCAGATCATATCTGCGTATTATATTACGTCCAAACAAAACATTTTCCATAACCATGAAGTTAACCCTTGTCTCCTTGCCATTCCTAGTTTCCTTAACCTTAAATAGTATAAAAAAGAAATACATCATAATATGCTAGGAACAGTATGTGCCATGGAGTTTCATGTTAGATTCGACATACCTGATATATTCCCAGAATTTTCGCAAGACATGTAGGGTTGCTTGAAACCTGAGATACACCAAAATGCTTGAAGTACTCAAGACCAAACTTTAAGAATGAGTCAAACTCAGTCTTCTGGATTTGTTTTATGATAAATCTGTCATCCATTGACTTCGCAAAGAAAACCTTACTCTTTCCACCCTGCGCATTCCAGTTTTTTTTTGCAGCGGCTTATTGATGAAATATATGCAAGTTCTGATGGGCAACATATCTTCCGAAGATCATGGAATTGTTTTGCATATATACAAACGACAGTATATTTGCTTCTCAGAGCTATCTTTTCATTGTTCAGATCAATTTCGTGATGCAGATCTTTTAAAGCTGACATAAATGAATCATAAAAGCCTGATGTTGCTTCCTCAGGTGATACTAGTGATGCAAACCTTGAAAGTTTATCGTTGTTTTCTAAAGGCTCATTTGTAGACAACATGGATGACAGCATAGAAGCATTTCTATCGAAGTTGCTAGAGGCAGCTTCAGAATAGAACCCCTTGTTGTTCAGATATAATTAGAGCGTAAGCAATAATGCTAGAAACCTCTTCCTCAGAAATTGAAAAAATATTACCACCACGGCCAGCTATAAAATGTCCCAAGTCCATTTGATGCTTTAATTGTGCCAATGATGAAGAACATGGGGTGTATTTGTTGATGAAGTAAAATTTATTCAAAGAACCACCTTGGAGTTCTTTCTTGTATTCCATTTCCAATTGATTAAATCGATTCCAGACCCATTTTCCTGCATCATCACTTGGAATGACAACATGATGCATGCCATTTACATTGGATGCTGCAGGTTGTTCATCATTCATAAATGGTATAGTGTTTAATTTCTCTGAACAATTATCATTAGCTGCCTCGACAGAGGTTCCAAAGTGATTAGCAGCTTAAGCCTAAAGAGGAAAGAGTTGATCTTACATCATGATCTTGATAAATGGGCAAATCGTGCTCTTTGGTTATTAGTTTATCAGTAAGATGAACCTTGTCCAAAATTGTATCACCAAATGTATCTTCAAAGCAGTCAGAAGAATTTATAATTGTTTCCTTTCTTTCTGTTCCAATTTCCTTAACTGGCAGTGTGTCCTGGATTGCAATACTTCCCGAACTCTTCAGCTCATTCTTTGCTGTGCTTTCATGAATGGAATTGTCTGAAGATGCAGTATTAACTTTAGTGTACTGCAGAATATGAAGCAACCGAAGATCCCAAATGTGGAATCCGAGAAGAAGTTGCTGGTACAGCCAGTTCAAACCAAGGATCCCATGTGCAAAACTCTCGGACATGGCAATTTGGCTAAACTCCCTCAGAGAAACCTTATACACAGAGAATATGTTAACATACCATAAAATAATCTGAAATCATTTTGCGTAAGGAAATCAGCTAATAGACAGCAAAATAGAATTGATGCAGGATGATTACCTCAACTTCATTTTTCTCTTGTGTGAGCATCCTAGACACCTCCAAAAGTAATCCCTCATCTACTGAAATGCTGGTGTCTTCCCCCATGGCTTGACTAGAGTATCTTGATCTCAAGTCTTGCATTACATTTTCAACTTCTATGAAGAGTTGCTTCCATTTAAGAAGGACCTTAAAGAATAGAATGATGTTAGCATGCAAGTATGCAATTGGCTAAAAGAAAATAAACAGCAGCAGCAGAAAATATGTTGCAGAAGCATACATTCTTCACTTCGACATCAAGCCAATCCTTTTTTGTTTCGGTTTATTGAACTCCAAACTCAATGGAGGCTTACAAGCAGAATATATTTCTACAGATGAGTATCTGAACATAGCAACATTGGATCCAAATCTGCAAGGCATAAAATGACGAGGAATATCAGTGAAATTAGGGGGAAAGAATCCCGGTTTCATCTAAAAAAATCCATGTTCATATGTATAAGAGCATAGGAGACATTTACCCAAAGAAACGTAGGCAGTCTCTATGAAGTAAATGCCCACATGTTGGTAGCTTCTTGGCAGCAGAGTGGGTTGAGAAGCTGAGTTCCAGGAACTTCCCAAACGACAGATTACGTGCAGAGGAAGATATTATAACCCTATGGGTCGGCTTAGCATTGCATCTCAAGCATCTGGTCCACATCCAAATTCTTCCTTGAGTTTCCCCAGAAAGTGTCAACTCCAAGGGAAGTCTTTTCACAAGAACAGTGAGAGTACCATTATGGTGGGTATAAGAGTACATGTGAAATTCTGGAGATTCACCACATGATAGGCAGCTGTGTTTCTGTAAACAGTTTAATTATTATTGGAGGAAACAGCAAGAAAAATGAAGGATATCTTAAATTAACAAATATTAACAAATAGTAAGATGTATGACCTCATTAAGTAAAGTGTCTTGCAAATATCGTCCAAGAGATGTATCGAAATACCCATAATAAGTTATCCGCGAAAGGTGACTCTGCTCACAAACAGCTTGGTTCCTGATATGTTGGCTAGACATTGAAATCAAGATGTCCTGAGTATTCAAAGAAGCTCCACTCTCAGCACGAATCACATCAAAAGTTCCCTGAAAATTGTCGCTAGACAATTGCTTTTTCTGCGCCTCTTTGGAAGTATCAGTGAATGGTGACCCATCAAAACCATCAGATGTGTCAGACTTAGCACAATCTGGTGATGACATGTCCTGCATAAAATTTGGTGAGGGATCTGAAACAGGCAGGGATGAGTATGATTGAATGCCTTTGCTGTCAACATGCTCTTCACCAGCAGGATCTTCAGATGTCGCAGTTTTGGAATCATGAAGATGTAATGGTATGGATTTCTCAGTATGAATGAGCTTTTCCTGATTAGGATATTGATCACCACAAGATGGAGTGTTATTCATGGTGTCACTGTTGTTTGAACTATCATAACAGGGACCAAGCAGTTCTGGTTTAGTTTTAAAGCACTTCTCTTTCCCTGTGATAGTTTTTCTCTGTCGTAAACAACTTTTGATCAGCAAAAATGAAGTTTCAAGGATCAAATGGTAAGCTGCAAAGACAGTGAAATGAAGCACACGCTTAATCTTCTTAAGTTCTTCCCTTGTTGCTCCTTTCAGCAGTATCTGCAGAACAATGTCAAACTAATCAGCACTAGCACTAGCACAACCTATAAAACTCCAAATAGCAGAAAAGTATGACGGACAGGCAACATTATTAATGTAGTTCAATGCAATACTAAGTAAAATGAGTGGAACTGAGCGGTGTTACCAACAGTGAATTTTTGGTCTGTTACAGCATAGCATAGCCATTGTCAACTCGTCTTGAGCTCTTGCCAGCTCATACCTAACAGTGAGAACTTTTTCTCTCCATATTCTACTCCAGCAGAGCTTCTTCTAGATGTAAACTCACACAGCGAATTAGTTTGTCCCATCTCACTAAGTCATAGATCATCAATAAATGCCAAGGTAAGATCACATGCCCCTATTTGCCACATGTAGGATGGACAAGGCAAGGTGGTAACATCTGTCTACATGGACTAAAATTGTAATAATGAGAATGAGAAAAGGCGATCTGGGTGTGAAAGCCTTGGGAAATTGAATGACAGTGCGCAAATGATGGTGGAGACATGAAAATGAAGAACAAACATGGCAGGATATTATTATCAAAAATAAATACCTCCAGGGGCAGTCCATATGCACTGTGAAACACAGGCAGGAAGAGTCCCCTGTGTGGGCAGACCTGCTCAAAGTAAGCTGCGCCTCCAGGGGAGGACAATTGATACTAAAAATGGCCAAAAAACTTTTTTAGAAGGACACCTTGCTCTATCCTGAACATTTATGTGTAAAATTTCAAACCAAGTACTATTGTGTGACCAACACGATATCATCATAGAATGTTGCTTTTCAAGGAATATAGATCTATCTTCCAGTACATGGCTCCCTGAATAGTTCAGATCACAGTGGGATGTTGTGTGTGAGAAAGTGAGAAACTTTCCATTCAAAACCAAATATATCTGGTTGATGGGGAATAATGCAATTTTCACCAAAGATAGCCTGACTAAAAGAAACTGGAATGGAGAGCCTTCCTGTTATTTTTTTGTGATCAAGATGAAACAATTTCACCTCTTCTTTGAATGTCCAGTGGCAAAGTTGGTATGGAGTGTTGTTGGACATTGTTTTGGTGCTAAGAACATACCAATGGATCTTGCACAATGCTGGGTTTGGGTTAAGAATTGGTTACCTAATAGGAGCAAAGTACACACATCTGGAATAACACTAATTTGCTGGGCTATCGGAAAACATGAAACAAAGTTGTTTCGACGGAAAATTTTATAAAAACAGCTGAAATCATCTTTAAGTGGAGGCTGATGAGTATGGGTAGCTCCTTTCATTATGACCAACAACAACAACAACAACAACAAAGAAAACAACCACATAGCCTTTAGTCCCGGGGGTAGGCTAGAGATGAAACTCATATGAAACAAGTATAAAAGAACACACACACACAAAAGGCATGAGACAAAAGGTAAAGATGGTAGATAGAAAAAGAAACAAAGGTCACGGTTCAGGGCATCGATAGCTAGGTTTCTCTTAACCGACTCGTCCCAAAATCGGTCTAGGTGGACCTCTACCTCTCTTTACATTATCTACCCGCTCTAAAACCCACTACGCACCGGCACCTCGGGAGGCCTCCGTTGAACATGTCCAAACCATCTCAACCGATGTTGAATCAATTTCTCCCTCGATAGGAGCCACCCCGACCCTATCCCGAATCTCTTCATTCGGACTCTATCCCTTCTAGTATGCCCGCAAAAACCAACGCAACATACGCATCTCTCGCACGCTTCGGTTGTTAGACATGTTACCTTTTGTAGGCCAACATTCAATACCATATAGCATCGCCCGGCGAATCGCCGTCTTATAGAACTTCCCTTTTCGGCTTTTGTGGCACCCTCTTATAACGAGAGGATGCCCGGCTTGACGCCACTTCAGCCAACCTTTTTGCGATTCTATGTCTAACATCTTCATCAATGTCGCCATCCTTCCTCGTAGCATAGATCCTAAATACCGAAAAGTATCCTTCTTGGCCACCACTTGTCCAAGGCTAACGTCCCCATCCTCGTGGCTAGTCGGACTGAAGTCGCACATCATGTACTCGGTCTTGGTCCTACTCGGTCCCGAACCCTTTCGACTCTAGCGTGTGCCTCCACGGTTCCAACTTCCTATTTACCCCCGCTCTACTCTCGTCCACTAGCACCACATCATCGAAAAAGAGCATACACCAAAGGATATCACCCCATATCCCTTGTGACCTCATCCATCACCAAAGTAAATAAATAAGGGCTCGATCGACTCGATGTAGTCCTATGTTAATTGGAAAGTCACGGTATCGCCACATGTTCGAACACATGTAGTCGCATCTTTGTACATATCCTTGATGAGGGTAATGTACTTTGTTGGGACTTTGTGTTTTTCAAGGCCCACCACATGACGTTTCTCGGTACTTTGTCATACGCCTTCGAGGTCAATAAAGACCATGTGCAAGTCCTTCATGCGCCAAACACACAAAAATGAAAAATGTAGGCAATTTTTTCAGAAAATGTCTCAAGCGAACCAGCGAACCTTATTTGAAAACCAAAAGAGAAACACAATCCGCATGCCAAATGTAGCCCAAGGAGGCCATTAAAAGGTATATCTAACCCATGCACTCAACCAATCAAAAATCCGGACTACATAAATAGAAAAGATAACACCGGACTACATAAATATAAAATATTATACATACAAAACAAGTAAGAAAGAGAAAACATACCGTGCATCCCAGAGGTCTTGGAAAACCCTCTAGAAATAAAAAAATGTTTTGCATGATTTTTTCCATCTTCACTAATATTATGCTCTTCAAGAAACTTTTCAAAATGGAGAGATTCACACTGCTTAATAATACTGGTTTTCGTAAGAACACTCGCAACGATATAATCGGAGAGCCAATGCAACGAGCAATTCTTTCCCAGCCGATGGGTATTCATGTCACTTACTACCGTAACTCCTTGTTTCTGAATATATTCATTTACGTTAACGTGAAACTGCTTTCTCGACCAATATAACATCTGGCTGGCATTTGATTATCACTTCATAGAGAGTTCTCTCCAGCTGATCGTTTTCCTGGTCAATGAGGACAAAGAGGAATTTTGTAAAACTCGCCTACTATGTGGTGTTTTATCTATGCGATGTAAAAAAAATTGGCTAAGAACATATGAGTATGAATGTAAACCTGTTTCATTGAATTTATTGATGATAGCCCTGTTGGACGAATGGCCAAGGGCGCCCTGAAGAAGTAACAGTTTTGGATGCTTTACATTGGTACGCATCTGTTTGTGTGCAGCACTCTTCTTAAAAACAAGACCATTGATCACTTCACTATCAAAGGAACAAAAGAAAGGGAACCAAATTGAAAAAAACATGTAAGGATAAGGAAAGAACACTACAATATCAATTTGTTACCTCTGCTGGTAAGATCCTGAAGCTATGCATTTCACCTTCACATATGTACCAGGATCCATTGCATTTCCAGAATTGGCATCAGGTTTGACAAGTAGTGCAGCATCCCATGACAATGACACAACAATATCGAGCCAATTTTTATCAGTGCATCCATCAGATAAAGAGAGCCCTTCAGCAGCCAAGAAGCGACTTACTAGGATCTTGAATTGCCCATTCATGACTTCTGACATTACTTTCTGCAATTGATCTTCACGGCTTTCCTTGTTTCTATCTGCTAAGTTATCCTTGAAACTTGACCTACTCCACCCAGTGCTGTTATTTCCACCCTCGTCGTCATCATTAGAAACAGTATCAAACTCATCTTCCTTATTTTCTGGTTCTGGTGGTAACCAAATGTGAGGATCTGTATCAAAACTGGGCAATACTAGTGGGTATAAGCATTCATTTTCATTTTCACAGTGAGTACCATGTTTCATTTCAGGTTCGGTATTCGATATGTTGTTATAAACTATTGCATTCTCCACGGTACTGCCGGGTCCATCCATAACTTGTTCATTCAATGGAAAAATATCACCACCTGGCATGGGAAGGCTAGTGATCTGTTCAACAACTATCACACTTGATTGTTTATGATCAGTATCTTCCACTAGAACACCACATTTCGTTCTTACCAGTTGATCATCGGATTGGATCTTTTTTTCTATCCTCAGAAGATACATCCCTAATCCAATGAAATATTAGTGGCATCAAAATTTCCCTTGGTGGAGTCATCGTGTCTCTCCAACTGTTGTTCAGTTGATGAAATATATTGTTTTACTGGAATGGAAAAATAGTACAGTCATCAGCAATATCCTTGAATTGACATTCTTCCACTCGTAATGAACTTTCATCTTGCTCGATAAAAACATTGCTTAATAGGTTATCATGATGAAATTGACCAGTATCATGTAGTTCAATCTCCTCTTCAGAATCAGAATCTGTTAGAGAGTCACCTGATGAAGATAAAAGCCATAGAGAAATTATTGTTATGCAAGAAAATGATGTTAAATGATACAAATAATCATATTACTTATCTAAGAGAGGAGTGCTCCAACACTCACCAAGGCTTGAAAAGCAACTGGCAAAGCTTGAGAAAGAATTTTCTCGGGTAAAAACAGGGGTGCCATAAGGAGTGCTTGAAGGGCTCGAGTCCATGGTCAACCAGTTGATCTCACCAGTAACAATTGATGATCCCTCACCATGGTCACACATATTGCAGCAAGATGTACTGCAGGTCAGGTCCATATTAGCTTCATTCATGGTTGTCTCTCTTCTGATGCACATGCGTGACACATTTTACTCATGGCACAACTTCACTGCATTATTGTGCTAGCATGCCACCTGCACATAGAAATAACATTGGAGCCATCCACTCAGGTAAACCATAACCTGAGAGACTAATCGCTAAATGTCCACAGGGGAACGAGAATTATTTGTTTTCTTTCGAGCACGCGGACCCGATCACTCTGTTAAGTTCTGAGCTTACTGGACAAATTGCAGTAAAATTCTACTCGTAGTAACAAACTGCACTGAAGTGGGTCAAATTGAAAAATTATAATAACGGCAAGGAAAAACACTTAAATTTCAGTGAACCAGGGATTTGACATCACAAGTAAACTCGGAGACATCATGAGGATTACGGAGATAATATACAAGGCGGAAATAATAAAATGTTCGCCGAACAACTTAGATTATGCAGCTAACGCCAAATGCCTTCCAATTCATAACACAACAAACACTAGATTAAGTTGTATATTCACCTATTAATGGGAGGAGGGCGGGCAGCAGCCTCTGCCCACATCGACGCGGCGGCGGGCGACGCTAAGTCTAGCGGCGCGCGCTGGAGAGGGGCCCTACAGGCTACAGGGCGACGGCCGATGGCCGAGGACGGAGGGCGATGCGGCGGCAAGCAGGCAACGCCGCGCGGCTGCGGTGGAGGAGGAAGCGGTGGCAACCAAAAACAGTGCCCCAAAAAGCACGCAGATGGCCAAATGCCTCGCGATCGCCGCCGCCGCCGCCGCCCGAGAATTCGGAAGGTTTCCCCGATTGATTACCTTTCATCATCAAATAGCCAACCCGAGAAACAACGCGATTTGAGACGAAGGGGAAAAGCATCAAAACTTACTTGTGCATGCCGTGCAGAGAAGGCACGATTCCAAATCCACCGGAGGTGAATACGCCCCACCGAAAGCCTCGACACACGCGGAGGGCGGGTGCTCGCTGCCCGCCGGCCGATTCCGAAATGACGGAGAGCAAGACGGATGAATGAATGAATGAATCCAAGAGCCGCTGGATTCGAAGGCTCGATGTGTGGGATTTTTTTTTCGGATTAAATTGGACGCGCTTTTGAAACGGGAAGAAGAGAAATGGGGACGGAAAACAGCCAAATATGGGGGGAGTGGCTTGGATGAGCTGTATGCCTGTGCATCTGCATATACACGCTCCTGTTACGTTAATGCTTCCGTGACATGGCAGGCGCTGTTTGCTTCAGGTACACGCTGTCTGTCTGCCTGTACGAGGTATGATTGGGTTCCGGCTTTTTTCCGAACAAAATCACGGCTCGTCTCTTTCGGCAAGATTAGTGCATTTCATCCGGTGGTATAAACGTAAATCTGAAATACCATTATGCGGTGTGGTATAGATTCCATATACGAGCTCCAGTACGTCTTAACACATTGAGTTTGAGTTCATACAGTGCTCAAGAATTTTATTTCATCGAAACCTAGTAGGTATATGCTCGCCAGTTTATATAAAGTGTATGTCTGGTTAATATAGCTTCAACAATGCTTTAGCACTAGTTGTTTTGTTTTAGACGTGAGCTTTTATTGATTGAGAAATATCACAACAAAGTTGGACCAAGTGGGCAACAAAGTGGAAACTTTGCCTCAAATCAGATAATAAGAACATTTCTCTCCTTTACAATTGTGCTAACAATTTACTAATTTTCCATCTAATTTTGATCACTTTTTGCAACTATAGTCTGTTGGGATCCAACAACTAATAGTTAACTACTAAATGATACTTCATGTGGATTCAAATGGATCTAGTCTAGCTAATAGGTCAACTGATTATTAGTTGGACACTCAGCTAATAACTCTTTCATTAGTTATCCCAATCCAGCTAATAGCAACTAATATATTACAAAAAAACAATTTTGTCCTTCCATTTATCTCTATTCACGTGATCTACAATGGTTAGTGAATGGAATTGAATCATTCAAAGGCAAACAGAAAATCACACATGAAGATGACCCAATCTGACAACAACAACAACATTTTGTGTTGAATAATACCCCTGACTATCAATGAATATAGGAGGTCAGCATAGTCAGCGAAGATAGCGATGGCCATCAAACCATCATTGAGGAGCGCCGGAGTGACATCAAGGATAAAGAAGCCATAGGCCTATGTTTTTATTCAGAATCAAAGCTGTAGAGTACACCAAAGCTCTAACTACATTATAACACTAAGCACCTTTTATAGTTGAGAGAAATATTTTCGTGTCCATGAAAAAAAGTTCGGTTTACTTTTTTTTTGTCCCTTTTATTGTTTGAACTTACCTATTTCACCCAAAAGCTATCTTTATTTTCTTATATGATCCTTCCATTAGTTTTAGGACTTATAACAGTGTTAAGTCAAGCATAAAGGACGATTTTGCCCTGAGCAAAAAATGACTCAGCTCAGTTTATCTATTTTTAATTTTGATTTGAGGAATATTTCACATGGTTTATCCGTATGCTTCTAATTTGGTCTAATCCTTTATATAATGGAATTCTCATAATCTTTGGTTACTTATTGTGCGTTGCTAACGAACACGCTCGTAGGGGATGATTATAAGAGGCTAGCCGTTAGCAAGCCAATAGGTTGCTTGGACCAGGAGGAAACGCCTGGCAAACGGACAAACCAATTGCCTCCCCTCTATGACTACGACGAGAGATTCCAAAATTGGCCGCCGGCCGCCGCCCGCTACCTAACGCATTGCTGCCATCCGTGTTTCCACTTCAGTTCTAAGGTAACCCATTGCGTCGACACGCTGGCGCTAGATACATCGCGCTTGCACACGGACGCGGCGCGTGCGTTATGTGACCGCACCAACGGACGCCGCCGCCCACCGCCGGGACGTCCGGCCGCCGCCCGTCGCACCTTCACGTCGGGTGGCGACGCGGGATTATCTGGCAGCAGCTCCCGTGTAGTGCGCGGGCCGCGGAACGCACGGCGGATGCCGCGCGGCCGGGCGCGGCGGCCGCCCAGCACGATTCCAGGAGAACAAAGCTAGAGGGGCAGGCAAAACATTCTCCCTGGGGCTGGAGTTGGACCGACGACATTCGGCTGTCGGCTGAACAAGTGCGCCCGCCATTTGTTTAGGCTTCCGCCTTTCGGCTGCATATGGTAGTAGAGTATTGCCGTGTCATGTGAAATCGTCTGACGCATTTGCTGGGATTCCTAGTTTCCCTAATCCTAGAACGCGACGAGACGGTTGGCAACAGCACATGGTGTGGTGACCTGACCGGTGAGGCACCGTCGCACCGACACGGCAGCCTGATGCTTCCTATGTTTTCTCGAACACACTGAGCTCTGCCGTTTAATTAATTTAGATGAAAATAAGTTTATTAGTTCACAGGTCCTAACTGCCCGCTTAGGGATTATACCTAAAAGAAATCTGAACACAGTACTCAGAGATTTATTGCTTCAGCTCTACACCACAAGGATCCTTCATTTGTCACAGCTTAAAGAACCAAGAAAACTCCATTGATAAAACTATGGAGTATTAAGAAATAGGTAGTATTAAGAAGGAATAGGTTGTATTAAGAGGAAATAAGAACTCAAATTCCCCTCAATGAGGACTTGAACCTAGGTGTTGTGGTGTATGTCCACACCCGGCCCTCAACCAGCTGAGCTAGGCTCAATTTTTTGTCTCTTTTTGTGGGCTCTATGACATTCCTTGTACCTTAATGTCCTACTTAGTGGCTAGTGTTGAGTTGAGGTCTTAGAGGATCATAGAACTTGGTACTTAATGTTGAATTGATGTGGCTACTTCAGTCCCACGTTGGGTAATATATTAGCATAACAAATTTTTATCATCAACTTCAGGTGGGCGTCAGCGTCATGCTTTCATAGGTTTAGGCTTCCGGGAAAGACCTGAAGCATATGACTTCCAAGCTGCTCTACATGATCATATGAAATATCCTTCTGTTCATTTGAAACATATTATGAAATCATACTTTGCAAAATCACGTGATTTTCTTTTCCCAAGGATTCCTCAACGAATAGGAGTTCTATAATTTTTTATGTGGCCATTGATCATTGATTTTGATTAGCAGTACATTATAGATTGTTGCCTGATGGCTTTCAACATCTCATTATTTGATCTTCTACCTGTGCAGTCTGATCTTTTATTTGGCAATCATGTTTTAATGTGAATTCCATGAAATATTTCTATATTTTCAAGAAGGATTCAGTTCATTTTCTGCGATCATCATTTTCTATGATTTGTTCGTCGGCGACCGCCATGGGTGCCGGCCGCCCAAGAGATGATTCAGGGAATCCCTCGCGTGAGCTGCTCGCGACGAAAATGTAAGATGGAGCCCTTCTTTGTTTTTTAGAATATTAGATGTGGTGCCGCATTAGCTGGAAACGATTATTGATATTTGCAATAAACTGCTGGATCATGGGATCCTTTCCAATCTATGTGTCTGAAACAGCATGGTCAACATATGACGAGTTTATCTAGAATATTTTCATATAATTCCGTTTACACAGAGTAGTTCCTATCTAGATTTTTTTTTTTTTTTGAAAGATCCGGAACCCTTGCTTTGGTTATATTAAGAGAGAGCAGCAAAGTTTTGTTACACGCGCGAGGTGCGCTCCCCGACCCGCATTAGCCTAGGCTAAATTAGGGCCTAAAAATTGAAAAGACTACTTGCTAGCTAAAATTACATCATTTATTTCCCGGAAAACGTGAAAACGGCATCCTGCCAGTGACCATTGCCTAGCAGTGTCCATGATATGTGCCACCAGCGCCTGCATCGTCTTTCTTTCACCCCTGAAAGTTATCTACTACCTCAGTCCCATTTTATAAGTCGTTCTGGCATCAGTAGTACTTAAGCAGAAACGACTTAAAAAAAGAAATGGAGGGAGTAGATTCTTATGGCATTTAAGCAGCACATCCTTTGCATATCTGAAGACATTTAATTTGAGGCTTTGAGCTACTCTTACATAGGAAGGAACCTGAAAAAAATGGGGTGCTCCTGTACTGCATTGAAAGGGTATTTGCAGTGATGTGCCAAATTTTGTGTAAATAAAGCGTTGCAGTGCTGTGCCAAATTTTGTGTAAATAAAGCGTCTGTTCATAATTTTTTATAGCATGCATCCCTGTTCATTCAACCTTTATATCTACATTTATCTTTGTGTAATTATTTCCTGAGTGTTTGGCTTCTCTTTTATCCTGTGCAGAAAGGAACCGGCACCAAGACAAAATCTGCATTTTTGAGCAAGGTCTAAACAAGCTCTCGTTGAATGAAAAGACAAACACCAAGGAAACTTCACCCACCACCACCTTCGGCCCCCGTGTCCCTTTAAACTTCACCCACCACCACCTTCGCCTGCCTCTCCAGATTCTGGAGTCGCTGCTTCGCCTTTCAAAGCAGAATTTCCTCTCCAAGAGCAACCAGCTGCTGAACCCACCAGCAGAACGAGCACCCCCTTCCAAAGGTGAACCTGCTTCGGAGGTACCAGCTGCTGCTGCGGAGAAGATGGAGCAAGAAACTGTGGATGATGACTTCGGGGACTTCCAGGCTGCTGGGTGATATCATGCATCTTGTACATACAGATGAATGTTACTGAGACCACATTTTCATTTTTGGTTTATCTTCTTTCAATCAGTTGTGACTTCTGCTGCCGGCAATCTGTGTTCTTGTATAGAGAGCTTTCATCTCATAACCTATATACGAATACATGAACAAACGTTGTACCTTTTCTTTTGACGTAGCATGTCATATTCGGGCCATGGAGATATAAATACTCGTGATCAACATTATTACATTCGTCCCTTGTCTCCGTAGATGAGGAAGAGAGGAATTAAGAGGATTCCCCTTGTTTCCGTAGACGAGGGAAGGAGGAGGAAAAGCCCCAGAAGCAATGTCTCCGTAGACGAGGAAGAGTAAGCAAGGCGAGCGTTACACGTTCAGTTATCAGTACATCTCCAGCTCTCAATTTAACACCGAGACAAGCAGAAACAAACATCTAACCAACTGAAGTAGACATCGAGCCAAGCAGAAAATAAGTATTTGGCTACGCTTGTTTTTGTGCGTTACAAGTATATGAAAGCTGGCATCGTGGTGGCTGGATGTCAGAAGTGTTTATACGGTGGTTGCTTGAATGTCGTATTGTTGGGACAAGTCATTCCATTCCATGACAATGCCATTTCGCCATGTCTTGTATCAAATTGTAGGAAATGATATTTACAGTAGTCAAAACCATTGTCATATATCAGACCTCAACGAAATCGTCTTCGTCATCAGTTTCATCTACCCACTCGACCTGTGAGTAAGATGTGGATTTCATCAAGTCTGTGAGGCCAGTTAGGTCTTCCAGATAAGTTGGTTCATTGATCACTTGCATCACAAAGTCCATTCCTCTCCTCCGATATTCAGACAATACCTGTGATATTTTGCATGTAATCAAATAACAGATAGGTAGCATAGTTTTTTTCTTAAGAAACGGGAATACAAGAGCGCATAGCTGTCACTCTGTCAGCAAATTTTAGTATCGTTTGCACTCTCAGAACTAAATCAGACACGAGAGCAGAGGTTTTTGTGGTGACAGCACGGCTTTTCTCTGTATTTCTCAGTTAAAGCAACGAGCATGCCGAGTACTGGCTTGGATCATATTCCAGCTTACTGCTTACATGAGCAAGGGAGCCTGTATCAATTGCCCTGATCTTGCGCATGCCGGTTCCACATCAGCTTAAGCCGCAATGAAATGGTCCACACGTGGTGCCCTGATCAAGCCAGGTCTCATAACATGCCCAAACGCACACCCTTCTGACTAGCGCAGGCTAACAAGCTAGCTTGTACTGTACATGCAACAGACATGCAGTGACTCTAAACGTACAAGACAAGTATCCACTACTAACTCATGTAGAAACTCTAAAACTCGTACAAGTCACGGAAAGTGCTAGCATACTGTTGTGCAAGAGTAGAAAGTATACATACCGCATTGGAACATGCTGTGCAATTACTCAAGAATAGCCCAACAGGGTTAACAAGTTGTATTGCGATAGTGATCCACGCATCTGGTGAGGTAATAGGCCATGCTCATTATCACTGCTTGTGCCAGCAATCTCTCCTAGAGCATGTATCCTGCAACAGGTAGAAGTATTTATCAGACTTATTTGCTTTTTGTTCACTGGATGCAGTTAGCATCTCCCTTGGAAATGATAACACAGGAAATCGTGGTATCGTTCCAGCTTCCAGCAGGTGCCCAGTTGCTTACCCATCTGTATGATGCAACATTCTTGTGAAAAGGTCTGCGGCATGTCCAGATGCAATAGAGGCCAATCCAGGTCGTGTCACTGTACATTGTTGATCCAGTGTCCGATTGGAAACTGACTGCATTAAACAAAATGCCATGATTGTAGTAGGTAACATATTAAAAGCAAAACAAGTACGATTTCCAAATCATGGAACATTACATCAACAGGAGCAATGACGTCATTGCAGAAATAACACCCCAGCCTTTGACGGCCAAGGGTATCCTCTGTGGACAGCTTATCTGTGGCAGTGGCCACATTGGAAGCTTCACAGCTTATGCCAGGACCAGCCCCATGTCGCATGACAAGGTAACTATCATACCCTAATGCTGCAGTAATAGCAATCTGCAGTGCAGAGGGGCATTAGCATATAACATATTCAAGGTTTACATTTATTCAAGGATGCCTAGAAGGTTCACCTTGTTTTCATTAGAGCAGAGGAGAGTTGGAAGCCACCTACTTTCTCTTGTGTCGGTCAACAAGAAGACAGCATCGTGGGAAGCCACTAATTCCTTAAAGGCGCTCACAATCCTGGAGCACACCAGCTGCTTCACCAGGAGACACAGGATGCCCAGGCATAGGTATTTCCATTCTAATGCCTTGTGCATCCTACATGAGCGCATGGCACATATTCATTAAGATGAGAAAACAGTAAAAGGGAAGAAAAGGAACTAATATAGTTTCAAGGGCACCGAAATGAAAACTCACCACTGAAGGACATCTCTCCACTAGATGCCTAAGTATTGCAGTTGCTTTTGGAGCACCACGATCATCAGAAGTATAGAGTGATTGTCTCGCTAAATTTGATACAACTACACGACCACTATCAACTACTGTTAGCTTCCGTACACCACAGTCCTGCAAAGTTGGTTTCCACCCGAGAGTATAAGTAGATGTTGTATTTTAACTATTTTAACATACAAGTAACATCATTCACAATACTGAGTCACTGACCATAAGAATGCGAGCAACATCACATCCAAGAGTTCCAGCACCCAATAGTAGACATCGGACATCAGAAATCTTGTCTGAATTTACTGAGATTTTAGTGCAAGTATATGGCTTTTTCAAATCAGAAAAGCCTGTAAAATCTTTCAGATATGTTGGATAGTTGATGGCCTGCATGACAAAATCCAATCCTCTTCTTCTATACTCTGACAATACCTGGAATGTTTAGCAAGGAGTAACATTAGAAACCATAAAATTGTGAGAATGTAATGTTAAAAGGTAGAATTTACTTACAGCAGCAGAACATGCAGTACAATTGACTGAGGAATTGCTCAGTTCCATAGATAAAACACACTTCGGGAGTGATCCTCGTAGCTGATGCGGCAACAGACCAAGCTGATGTTCTGTTTCCATACCAGCAGTATCGCCTGGGGCATGTATCCTGCAAAAGGTATGATACTTACGGCACCACATGGAATGAATATTTTTTCTAACTTCCCTACTACTTAGCTTACTCAGGTCTATAAAAAAAGTTAATATTCACTATCGATGCCACACAAACTATAAGTTGGGCTCAGCAATAATCTTTAAGGCATCTTACTCGTCAGGGTGATGTAACATCCTAGCAAAGAGCTCCACTGCTTTGCCAGATGCAACTGAGGCAAGTCCAGGTAGTGCTTCATAAGGAACTGGCTGCAAAAGAATAAAACTGAACATGAAGAGCCAACAATGAAGTATAAAGCAGAAACAACAGGAAAACATGTACCTCAATAAGGGAAGCGGCATCATTGCAGAAACAACAGCCCAATCTTTGATGACAAGGAGCATCTTCTGTGGACAAATTTTCTATCTGAGTAATCACTTCATCTGTACCCCTAGTTGTTCCTGGTCCAGCACCATGTCGCATGACAAGGTAACTGTTGCATCCTAATACTGCACTAATAGCTATCTGCAGTGGAAGCATAACACATCATTAGTAAATAGCAACGGTATACACAATGAAAAAGTATAGGTTCATAGTAATTTTGGTAACTAAGACATGTGTGGTTAATCTATCTGGACTCCCTCCTCCAGCCACAGGCTAAGTACTTAGACATTGCTGTACAAGAACAGCTGAAAAGGTCCTTAGCCAACGGATACTGTGTTCAAGCTTTACCTTGTTTTCACTTGCACATAGAAGAGTTGGAAGCCACCTGCTCTCCCATGTGTCCGTTAACAAGAAGACTGCATCATTGGCAGCCACTAATGTTTGCAGATGCTTGCAGTCATCAAGCACACTTGCCATTTTGCTGGAAGAAACAGGATGCCCAGGCACTGGTATTTCCATTTGGATGCCTTCAACCTCCTGCATGGAAGCAATCACCATCATTTATCCACAGCAGAAATTTGAAAGCATGTGTTTCAAGGAGAAGGCTGTCCTCACCACTGCAGGACATCTTTCTTTTAGATGTGGAACTATTGCAGTTACTCTTGGAACTCCACAGTCCTTATCTATGTAGAGTGATTGCTTGACAAGGTCAGATGTCGCAACACTATTACTATCAACAACCGTTAGTTTCCGTACACCCCAGGTCTGAAAAAAGAATGGTTGCCACCATAAATTAGAAGCAGGATATAAAGACATATAATCTGTTAGATTATTACAAACAGGAATCTATTACCAACTCAAAGCACTAACCATAAGGAGGCGAGCGACTTCACATCCAAGAGTTCCAGCACCCAAGAGAAGAACTCGAACATGAGATAACTTGTCTATATTCACAGGAAAGTGGCGCCACCCCATAAGCTTTAAGTGCATCAATTGTTTTTCTTCATCCTGACTGTGCATGAAATAAACAATCAAGATACATTTTTATGCACTGTTGATTATATCGAAACTCGAAAGCAAAATATACAATAAAACCCACCTTGCTGGATTCATTGATTGAAGATCTATTTCTTTTGGTTTCATTTCTTTTGTTCCCTTCCCTGGGTTTATTCCCTCCCATCCAATAGCATCAGGTATAAAATCAGGGTCATCCCAACCTGTAGTAACTGCTATAGTGTTACAAATGGACAAATCATAGATGAAAGTGCAGACTGACATTTAAATCCACCATATTTATACCACGAGGTGATGGAAATGATGCTTCACCAATGAGGGACTGTTCTAGATCAGGGTTCCCTTTATATTCACGGTAGCAGAAAAACTGCACTTTCTCAATCTTCCATCGGATGCTCAGAAATGCAACATAGTTTCTAATAGCCCAACCAGGGCAATCTGAGCGACATCCATGATCATAAAATCCAAATAGTAGCTGCAACAGCAAGGCAATGAATTTACTTCAGGCAAAGATATACATGAAGAAGGGTAAAAAAAAAGGATTTATCAAACTTCAGCTAGTCTAGATGAACAAATGGATGGCACAAACGTTACCTTTTGATAGTTCCCCTGGCAAGCTTTCCAGTCCTTAAGTTGTCTTATAGAGGCAGAGGAATCTGAGGATATACTGACCACAAAGAATGGAATAACTGCAGAGATGTTAATCCATTAACACAATTAGAAAATCAGATCAATGTATAACAAATTAATAATATGATGTCAAGCATATGCATTTGTTGTCGGGCATGGTTCTCAAACCTGTTGTTTCACTAGAAGCGCGCCATTTTTGCAATGATGTGTAAACGGATGCTGCCTGCAGGAACAGATCAACAGATTTCAGAACAAACTGACAGCATCAAACAAGGAAGGTAGTGCTGTTGAGTACTAGGTGCACATGAACATGACCTCTTCTTTAGTGAGCACTTTTGAGGCAGGTTGCAGGTTGAGCAGGGTCATTCTTGAATTAAAAACCAATGAGGGGAATGCAACATTGTAATAGACCTTCCAATTCTTCAAATCGGCAAATGATGTCACAAGGAACCTAAGTAGAACAGAAGGATCCTCTTCTACTTTACCAGACACAATGTCATCCAAAATCTGGGCCCACATAGAAATTAGAACAAGACAAGTAAAACAAAATGCGTAAACAATAGCAAAATCAATGTCAACCATACCTTCTTTGCTTCTGCTTTCAGAAGCTGTTCTCTATCTAGGTTTTGGAACCCCCTCATGTTATTAGTGTTTATGAGGGTCCCTGGGACTGGGCAATTGTTCCTGTCGCCAACGGAATTTTGAGACTGAGATGGCGGCACTAATGATCCCGACCGCAGGTTGAAGAAGCTTGCCATCGGGCGACGCTGGCGTGGAGTATAATAACCTGATATTCCAAAGGAAACTGTTTAGCTCATCCATAGATCTCTAGTCTAGCTCACTGCCAATCAAATTAAGGAAAAACACAAGACTGGAATTCTCTGCTACGAATTTCTTCCGACAAACTCAACAGTTCAAAATCGGAGTCAAAATTTGCATGCTAAGAGTAGACACAGCTGAGCGCAGAGAGTAATTAACAACCACACTCCGGCGAACCCACCCAACAACAAAACAAACTTGAATCGTGACCGGCAAACAACTAAGGCGGGTTGGGCTCTACAGAAGCCCGGAAGCGGGGAGCGGAAATGCATGGGATCAGCGTTCGTTCCCTGCCCTAAATATCGAATTCTACGAACAAACAAACAGAGAAGAGAGAGGGGGTTGTGGGGGGAGCGGACTCACCGGTGATTGGGATGGGGGAGTCGTCGGTGCCGAGTACGTCGAGCTTGAGGCGGCGGAGCGCGTCCCAGAACCCCTCCTCCACTAAGCTTTGGATGCGCTGAACCATCAGGTCCCGCGGGAAGCCCACCGCTCCGCCACCCGCCATACCTCTCGTCTTCCGTCTTCCCTCCCTCCGCCGGCACGGCGAGCGGCACTGCACTTTGTTTTCACCTTTTTTTCAGTTTGCCCCCTGGTTCCGAGGAAGAAATACCCTTTCTGTAGTTCATTGCAGAAATTGCAGAGACAACCGTCCATGTCCATGAACGATGAACCGCGCGCAAAAAAAAAAAAAAAAAAAAAAAACAGGGGAACGAACGAGCGGAGAGGCTCTGGCCTCGGATGAAACAAAGGCATGGGTAGAAAGGTCATTTCGCGTGTCCTTGCTGACTGTTGGAGCTTCCCCCCCGACATGACGTGACACGTAGGACAAAGTGGTAAAAATGTAAAAGATTCAACTAAAGACTGCTAGATCTGTAAGATGCATTATAAGAGTGATATTCGTGTAAAGCGCGACCGTTATATGGTGTATATGTAAAATCCCCGTTGTGTTTAGGCTTCGGGCTTTCGGTAGGGGTGTAAACTGATCGAATACAATTACCTAAGAATATGAATACGGATAGTTTAGGAAACCATGGATTTAGATTTGGTTACAGATATTTCGGCTAAGATATGGCTGGATATCGACATTGATGTATCAAATTTTAGTATCTAGGTAGGGATACTAAATCTCTGACTTCGGATATGATACGTTTATTTTGGATACTGAAGTCCTTCGATTAATTGGTTGACATCATATATTTCAAAATTGAGTATTTTGATAGAAATAGTATGGATACCAAATCTTTGGATTCGAATGCGACATATTTCTTTTAGATATTGAAGCCTTGGTTGGTCGGTCGAAAAATACTTGTACCATTTACACTTGCTTGATAGCATTGGACTGCTTTGATTGAACCAAGGCACTTCCTGAGAGGTTATTTGTTCGGTGACTTCCTCGGATCGGATGGCAGGCAGCTGCATCATCTTATCTTCTGTTGCAAACTTTTAACTGCCAGCCTAAACTGGAAAGAAACCCTATACTAATTCCTGAGGCTTCTTTTGGAGGAATTTAGTCGGCGTTTGCACATGGACTGATATGATATACATGGAGACATGGAGTCATTGGTCATTCCTTATGCGGTAGAGTAGTTTGTTATGAGCATGTGTGGACGTTGAGAGTCTTCTCTGACTGAGATGTGTTGGCAATTGGGCATTGGCTATTGGCCAATTTGGCGTGTAGTACGATTGGGTCATGCTGATGTTCAGACCGATCGAGCCTCGGAGCACTGGTTATGCATAAACAGTTTTTCCGAAAAAATCAGTCTTACACTTTCTCCTCTTTCATTTTCCTTTACCATGGAACCAACCAATCATGTTCATTTGGGCGTGGAATTGGAATATGCGTTGCGTTGCTGATTGTTGAACACATGTGCCTGCCCTGCATATCATGAATTGGTATCCTCATTAATCTACTTGGAGTCCTTGTCACCAGATGACAATTGGCGCCGCTTTACCACTGTAAGCAACCTCTTATTGGGATTCACCTGATTATATTAAGGTAGGACACAGATAGACGTCAACTGCAGGATGCAGGAATCAGACCAGAGATTTCCAAGAAAACTTAATTAATTGTATTTGTATAAAAACAATGGAAATATTCCTGTCGTCTTCGAATTTTATTCCAAAACCGTGTCAACAAAATCGGGCTGCAATTAGTATTCTCCAAAGTGCGCCAGCTCAAAAGATGGGAAAAGGATCTCCACTTGAGATACAAGCTTGAGTCTCATCATAATAAATAAATAAACAAGACAAAAAAAAAAAGTACCACGTCGTGTTTAGATCTCAGCTCATCATCAATGGATGCAAAACAAAGCCGATGAATGCAATTCCAAATTGTGATGGGCCTTACAGACTTAACAAATATATAGGCCGTTAGTCAGAAATAATACGGGCTTTTGGCCCAATAACAAATATGGACTTCTCGAGAAGCCCATCAAAATCCTTTCTCCATTTTGTTCGGTCCTATCCACAAGACCACGAACGACTCCCAACGTCCAACCGCAGCGCCCTGTGCCACTGATGTTGCCACTGCCCACGGTGGGGGCGGTCGCCGCGTCGCCGGTCACCGCCGCAGGGGTAGCAGCGCCGCTCCGGCCTCGTGCGCTCCGACTCGTCGCGACTCCAGCCACCACTACCTCTTCTTCTCCCTCAACTTCCACCTCGGCCATATCCAGCGCGTCACCAGCAGGGCATTCCCGCAAGCACCTGTCGGGCAGGGACGGCTCCCCGTCGAAGCCCACCAAGCCCCGGGTGTTCTTCCTCGACGTCAACCCTTTATGCTTCCGCGGATCCCAGCGCAGCCTCGGTGCCTTCGCGCGCTGGCTGGCGCTCTTCTTCGCGCACGTCAGCCTCCGTGACCCTGTCATCGCTGTGAGTACACGCGCGGCTGTGTCTCAGCTCTACACAGGATGAATCATCGATAGGTGACTTCTTTCTGAAGAGTTTCTCACTGACCTTAGGTTTTGGACGGGGAAGGAGGGAACGAGTACCGGAGGCGGTTACTGCCTTCGTACAAGGCGCATAGGGCTCGCGGCGTCGGAACTGGTGCTGACACGCGCGTCGTCGACGTTCTCCGCCAATGCAATGTACCGGTGGGTGAACCAATACATGATGATTAAACTAGTGCAATCACTCAATTGTTCTCAGGTCAAATTATCGAGTCTGACAATTTTGGAAACTGTAAATTCAGGTGGTACGAGTTGATGGATATGAGGCCGATGATGTGGTGGCTACCTTGACACAACAGGTTCTACAGAAAGGTTACAGAGTTGTGATTGCCTCACCAGATAAAGACTTCAAGCAGCTGATATCTGATGATGTTCAGTTAGTCATGCCCATTCCTGAGATTGGCCGATGGTCTTTCTATACATTAAGGCATTATGTCGCACAATACAAGTGTGATCCAACTGCAGACCTAAGCCTTAGTGAGTATATTTCTTTGGTATTGATCCATGATTTATGTGGTCGGTGGGGCTCTGTTATATTTGAGCAACTAATGAACTGAAAGTCATGTTGCACAGGGTGCTTCATGGGCGACGAAGCAGATGGTGTTCCAGGAATCCAGCACTTGGTTCCAGGATTTGGTAGAAAGACTGCAGTGAAACTACTACAAAAACATGGTTCATTAGAAAACTTGCTAAACACAGCTGCAATTAGAACTGTTGGCAAAGATTATGCCCAGGATGCTCTCATTAAGCACGCAGATTACTTACGGAAAAATTACGAAGTTCTTAGCCTGAAGAGGTATGAATTTTCCAATTTGCAATGATAAAAGAATATGCAAAAAATTCAATCATTAATGCACTACTCTAGTGCCTTGGTTAATGCATGCTATCTCTGTATGCTTAAGTCATTCCTGATAGTCAAGCATACCTATAACACATAAATATGCTAAGCTGCATTTTGTCATCACTCACCAAACAAAAGTACGAAAATATTCACTAGGATGGATTTGTATTTGGCAATGATGCTGCATGGATTTGAACATCTCAACTTATTCCTTTTTCTGCTTCAGGGATGTAAATGTTCAGTTTGATACTAGTTGGTTATCCACGAGGAACACAAGCAATGACACCAATGTTCTAGCTGACTTCATCCTTAAATTTAATGACCAAGGCAGAAGCTAAATAGCTGGCACAGTAGACCATTTGTACAAGCTGGACTTGTTCCTCACCAACCACATGATTTAACAAGAAAAGAGAGATGCATAAGATTGAAGGAGCCAGCTGCTGAAAAAATTGCGTATACTATGCATCCTTTGCTCCAAAGAAGTAGTCATCAGTTCATCACACATTCTCGCTTGTGATATGTGGAACTGGAGTAGCCCTACCTGGGTTGAAAATAGAAGTTTGGAAGGTCTCTCTTGGTACATGGTGTCGGGACAGTCTTTAGAATATACTGTATCCAGGGACAACCTATAGAGGTACTACCACTGTGCTGTAGCCTGTAAAATCCACAAGTACCTTGCCAGGAGATTACATATGGAGTACTTTGTACTGGTAGCAACTCGTTGATGTATAACTAATTGTAAGCTTGTACTAAGACATAATGTGCAGACGTTGTCAGGAAGCATCTTTAAATCATTTCCCGACCCCAGGGCTCTAGGTTAGATTATAGTGATACAACACTTGGTTACATGTGCAAGCGGGGCGCTAGGTTTTGATTTACAAAAGCTGATTACTCACTACCCAAATGGGTTTATTTACTCTATGCAATACGTATATATATGATGTTGTGGTGTAAACTGTCGTTTAGAACGATTTCTTTGTTCTGCTCCCAATCTCGGTACCAAAATGTTCAGCAACGACCATGGTAATTTGGTGCTGAAGTCTTCAGCGGCCGAGGATCATACCGTTTTTTTTTTTTTTTTTTTTTGAAATGTAGGATCATACCGTTGCGCTCGCGTGTACTGATTCGCGACTGCAGGGATCAGTTTTGGAAATTGAATCCAATGCAATGATCGATGCTATTATAAATGTATAGCTGAAAATGTTGTAGCCCCGCTTTTACCGGCCATGTAATCTGTGATTTGCATGGGACAAGGGAAGTATTTGGGGGCAAATAAAAGTAGAGCTTTCCCTGTTCCCAAAGCATGGAGGCTGGAGGAGGGAACTTTTAGTTCCTGCCTTTCCCTCCTTTCTTTCATCACCAACTGCAGCCCAGTTGCTACTTTTGAGTATGCACATTGCATTGCAGACACAAAAATGTCCATCTTTCATTTCCATTACAAAGATGACATCTCCAGCGCAGTTATAGACTTGTAGTAGTTGATCAGCACATGTACGGATCCTACTGTAATTGTTCTCAGTCTGATGCAAGCTAATGTTAACTCGGCATCTCCACACTAGATCATTTACCAACCCTTTTCCCTTGCTGGTTGGTTCATCTTCTTCGTAATCGCAGTACAATTTTGAGTTTTTGACGATTTGTGGAATGATAATAACATGTCAAATAAAACGGTGCCACGAGACACATCAACAACAAACTAATGATTGGGTCAGGGGGAGAACAAAGAGTTTGAAGTAGCAACAATCCAAAACGGAGTTTGTATGCCATCGAGGCGTTGAATTTAGTGCGGGTGCTCATGGATATATTCCGAGGTTGATTCAGAATTTGATATAGTTTGGCCTCCAACTTAGCATGGACGTTGGTCCTCCGCACCTTCATGCTTCTCGTACTTCACGGTCCTCTCCATATGGTTCCTAGTTATAACTTTAGGTAGTACACTCTTCTTTTTTTTTTTTGCGGAAAAATTAGGTAGCACACTCTATCTTCAAATAACAAAAAGAATTCATATGAATGAGCTCATCTTATCTTGAGCATGAATGGTTATATATAAGCATACCATGCTCAGTTGCTCATCATGTTTTTTTCATGGTACAGGTAGAGAAAGGTAGGTGAAAGGAAAAGATGGTTGGAATCGTGCAAACCCAACGCGCTGCTAGACGATGGCCGATGTGCGACGCGTGGACGGAAGAAACAAGCGATCCATGGAAGAATAATGTGGCCGGGACTGATATGGGTGTACAAGGTCAGATTGTGATGGATGGCGGCGCGGCCAGGGGCTTTGCGATGGCCGACGGGAATTTGCGAGACAAGTCCGCTGAGCCGAGCAAATGCCATGCAGAGTGAAGCCAAGACAATCACCAATTCACCATCCTATCTAAGACGAGCACTACCACGTTCTCCTACCTATCGAACGTTTCTTTCGTCCACGCGATCGCACATCGGCCGGCCTTGGGTTTGCAGGACTCCAAATTCATTGGTGTCTGAGTTGTTGCCATAATAATAGCATTCTTTTTTATGGACGAAACAGGTGGAGACTGACAACTATCGGGCTGTTGAAGACCATGTGATCAATTCACCGTTCGATTTGCGATGCAAGTGGTTGTCAAATAGTACAGCAATCAGCAGGCACACCATCTCTTATTAGCATGGGACATTAACTTATAAGCAACTAATTGGCATCTTGTTCAATTTGGTTTCCCCATCTGTCATAACTTCAATGGAACACACTCGCTCCACAAGTGTACAGAGCAATATATTCCTATATACTACGGCGTTGCAACAAATGATAACTTCAATGGAAGAACATCAGTCTCATGTGTCAGAAATAAAATATAGAATCACAGAGAGCCAATCCCCTACAGTAAGCCATGCTAAAAAATGACTCCGCTCCAACAACATAGGTCTGATGTGCCGGAAATAACATATAAGCAGATGGACGGGGATACGGCCCGTGCTCAAGTTCGGCTCAAAAAAGGCTAGTTCTTTGAATTTAATGCAGCTGTTCATTTACACAATTATATGCAAAAAAATTTAACATAGAAAAAAAAAATCAAATATATAGACGTAAAAGCAGAAGTACCAAGATGTAAACTTTCACTTAAACAACTGCCAGAGCTTGGTGCTTCATTTCAGTATTAGTTACGAGATAGCACACAGCAAACTGAAAATGAGACGAATAGATATCTCACATTCTCACCTTAGAAAGAGTTATGTTAACACAGATTGTTATAATTTAACACATGGGCAGGATAAGAGGATACTTCATACTAGACCTATGCTATGCATAATACAATCATCTACACAAGCGCTGACCAAGCGACTGAAACGGACATCTGACAGAACCCAACATTGAATTCCCCTTCACTTTTGCCAAGTATTTTAGCAGGAAACTTGGCAATGGCTTCAACAGTATTTCGGCCACCTCTGCTTTGCGAAGCCTTCACACCAAGCCTGAGCTCATCGCCCTCTTCAACAAGAACAACACGACGTGAAAGCACAATGCGACCGTCGGGCAAATAGTTACTTTGCTCTCCCGAGAATCAAGAAGCACAATTTCATCTTCACCCATATAGTCCATTCGAGCAAAAAAAACATGCATGAAAATTGCGTGTTCCTCCAGAATGATATATTTCAATAGTTGCCTCCAATGGTATCCACATGTGTGCAAATTTTAGCTCTATTGTGCTACGCTGCATAGTTGTGTGTTTTTTTTTTTTTAGCGATCGGGCCATTCACCCGTATTTCATTAAGAGGAAGAAAACCAAATCCAAATACAACAAAACCCGGATGTCGAGAAGACATCACAGGAGAAGACACCAAACACATAAACGAAAAGCAAGAAAAGCGAGGGGCGGGGGCCCTCCAACTAACAACCCCAAAGAAGCTGCGCCTATACAAAAAGATAACTCAACACCTAGGTAGCTAGCAAAGTGGTCCGAGCCGTAGAAGATACTCCTCGGCAAAGATAGCATCTGCCGGAAAGACAACGACCTCGGTGGCAAAGCATCCACCGTAACCTCCTTGGCGGCCAAGCATCCGCCAGAACACGACCTCGGTGGCAAAGCATCCACCGAACGACCACGGCGGCAAAGCATCCGCCGGAAACGCGACTGAAGCACCAATGCTCCTCCGAGTCACATCTCGTCCTCCACCCTGGCAGCAAAGCATCCGCCCAAGCAAGACAGGCGGCAAAGCATCCGCCAAACAACGGCTACGGCTCCCACAAACACTAACTAACATACCAGTTGAAGAGCAGCATGAAGCGCGGATAGGCACAGCCACGACACGCGACAAAGAAGACATGGCCGCCCCCAAGTTGATGAAGAGTAGATGCCCACGGAAGAGATGCTCGACGTCGCCTTCAAGAAGGTCACGACGCCAAAGGCGCCGTCAACGCCGTCCCAAAAGGGATGGGTTTTCACCCGCATCACCCTCTAGGTGAAGAGACGGCTGTCGCCACCCACCCCACTACCATCGGGCGCAAGTGCGACCTCGCACGATCTCGGCCAACCTCGCCGCCATGACGACGTTGGTGAGTGCCCAACACGCCGCCGGGTTGCACCACCATGGCGCAGACGCTGGCGAGGAGGAAAGGGGCTCAAAATGACGCTTCCAAGGAAGAATGCGGCGCCCAAAGGCGTCACCAAATCATTCGCCCGGCCGGTGCCGAAAGCGAGCTTTCGCCCGAGCCCGGTGTCCATCGCTGCATCACCAAGAGGCAACCGGGCACCGTCGCGGATGGCGACCCACCTGGACATAGCACCGATCAGACGCGGGGAGACATGGCCCGAGCACGACCCGCGCCAACGAGGAGGCCCGAGCAGCGGCCAAGGTCGTGGAGCGCAGATCCGGCGTTGGTGTGACCGGATCCGTGCCTGAGAGGCGCGGCCGCCCTCGCCCGGCCCCGACGAGTCCTTCCGCAGTCGCCGCCCGGCCCAGAACCCTAGCGGCCGCGAAGACCAGCACGGACAGCAAAGATAGAGCCACGGCGCCCGCGCGGTGGCGAATCGGTCGAGGAGGGGCGGATCAATGCCCAGCCCGACCGCCGGCGCGGAGAAGGAGGGAAGGAAGGAACCGGGAGGCAGAGGAAGAAGGGAAGAGCACGGCGAGCGCGGGGTTGCCTTTTGAGCCCACCCCGGCCGCCGCCGCCGGCGAGGAGGGCGCGGTGGCGGCGGCGGCCCGACCGGCGGCGGAGGCGGGGTGGCTTGGCGGCGGCGGATGGGGGCCTCGGGTCGCCCCCCGGGGAGACGACGCGAGGCCTTCTTTCGCGAGTAGGTCGTTCACCTCCCCCCCGGTTAACTTTTAGCATAATGGGATTTTTGTTCCATGTTGGTGGAAGTTATTTTCACATAGTTGTGTGTTTGAGGGTCCGAACCTGCCCAGCAAACCTTCCATTGCAAATATTGTTGTATTGAAAATATTGAGCACTTAAAACCTTCTCTTCTGGCAGCATTCTACCAATAGCATAAAGTTCGACCTCAAATTCTGGAGGATCTATCAATGCTATAGCACGACTGGGGCCTGCAAGGACCAAAAAGGGGTCCTTCAAAGAGCAAGACAGCATGGTTAGCATAAATGATGGACAGAGAGCACAAACTTCTTGTGTCATTTGCTACTGTTTCTCAAATGAATATATCGAGCAATCGCCAGTTATGACCGACCAACTAAATGCAGTTTGGTTTAGCAATCTGACTAGTCCACCAGGGTAGAAGAAATACAATCTGAGTATCTGACTAGTCCACAACTGGTTCATGCATAAAAACGATAGGCAATTTCTGTCAAATACAAAAAGTACAGACATATGATCAAGCAACAAACTTGATTCAATGAATGGGAGTTTACATCCTTTGTGTAAATGACTAAACGAGTTTGCAGCTGTGTTAAATCTATAAGTAGGTAAAGATGAGTAGATGACCGTGACTCTGGCTTTTTATTTACATACCTCTGCAGTAAAGACCTGGCAATTGTTCTTGGAGCGTTGGAACAGTATGTTACGCTTGTAATCCACCGAGTCCCGCACGGCAACGAGGCCGTAGACATGGAGAGGCCACTCAAGACTGCCCTCAATCTGAGTCAGCTTGAGGGAGAAAATCTCTATGGCGTCGTACGGGATAGCGCCGATGCGAGGTGGACCGGAATCGGTGTAGAGCATGGGTCCAGAGTCCTCAGCTGCAATAAAAAACGGTGAATGTCATCAGCTAACAAAAATTCCTCGCTTTCTCAATAGACCTCTCTCCATAGGACCGCGAGATCAATATTGGGGGCCAAGACGAACGTGAGGGCGTATTAGAAAACGGTGCTAGTAAAGAGATTGACAAGGGCACACGAACCTGTTGTTGCATCTACGGAACCGAAGTAGGGGCCCATGGACCTCGTCCAATTTCTGAGAAATCTCTTCAGAACAACGAGCAGCTTCTCGTCGCCATTCAAGCGTGGCTTCTTCGCCAGACCCCTTTCCTCTCCATCATCATCATCCTCCTCCTCCTCACAATTATCCTCTTCCGTGCAAAGTACATGATAGATCAGAAACCTGAGAAGTACGGTGGACATACAACTCACACCGTGCAGAATGGGGTAAATTAACTACTAAACCGGATATGTTTACAGTCCATAATTTAGAAGCAATCAATTTAACACCTCCATACAATCTGAGGTACCTTCCTCGATTGTGACATCATTCGACTGACAACAGAAAAATTCACGGGCGGTAGCCCTACAACAACACACAGGAACAAAGGTGTCCATTTCATGAATGTTGATGGAAGGCTGAATTAACGAGCGCAACCTCGAGACAACAGATAGAAACAAGGCTAAGTAGTTAGCCACATAATAAATAATAACTGGATGCATGCCTCCTAAACACCTAAGTACACCTGCGACGGCCATTTATGCTCTCCTTCTCGTAATCCTTACACTTTATCAAATAAAGTTCCTCATATGGATCTACCGTCGCATCGAGACTATGAATCCCCAAGAAACTAATTTTTGCTCGGCTTCTTTGGGTCAAACTTGTAGCACAACCATGATAAGATAAGGGCATTGCAAGAATACCATAGATAATTTCATATTGG
Source organism: Hyparrhenia diplandra (assembly GCA_015847255.1). Taxonomy (NCBI): domain Eukaryota; kingdom Viridiplantae; phylum Streptophyta; class Magnoliopsida; order Poales; family Poaceae; genus Hyparrhenia; species Hyparrhenia diplandra. The sequence goes on along the minus strand of JADLZK010012174.1, from coordinate 143,589 downwards.
GAGTCCATCTTTCAAGGAGCCAAGCCCTCCTTGGTGTCTTTTGCCTAGCTCCACATTTCTACTAACAAGGAAGAAGAAAGAAGAAGAAGAGAGAGGGAGAGAGGCTCTCTTGTGAGGTGTGTCTCATGAGGGAGAGGAGAGGCTCTACTTATAGGAGGGAGAGAGGGGGTAATGTGCAAATGTGCACCAAACCGACCTCCCTACAAGCATCTAGGTACACTGAATCTGCAACCGACCACCGCACCGCCTCTTCTCTAGAGTAATTGCACCGCCACACAAAAAGATGGGCCCGAACGACACTTGGGGCTAGCGTGGTGAAAGGTCCCTTGTGGTTTTGGTAATTGAGTGACAACCTTAGGTGAACTAATATGTGTGATTGAGATAATACACAGGAGATTAGTTCACACGTGATGATGCAATGAAGGAGCTTATTGCATATGAAACATGACATGGAGTCATGTGACCGAGGTGGTGAAGATCAAGACAAGGCTTGGCTTGATGGACCGGTTGCAAGTGTGAAGGGCAAGTCGAGGGACTTGGCGCCGAAGGACCAACGCAACGGTGAAGAGCAAGTGAGGTCAAGATCGATGGACCAAGAAGGTCATGTGATGATATGAAATGGATCATATCATTCTTGATCGTGTTGGTGCATGTGTTGCATCGGCACTTGGAGATGGAGGGAAATGGAAATGCGCAAGGCAAAGGTATTACCTATAGGGCATTTCATTTCACCGGTCATTGGTGCTTAGAGAAGTTTATGACCGGATTTAGGATAGATGGCCGTACTATTAAGAGGGGCAAACTTGTTTGCATATCGGTCATCTAGTGCCACTTAAGCGATCTAACTTTGCGATGTGCTAGGATCGAGTAGCGTGGTAAGAGCTAACCCGTCCTTTGAAATGATTGTGAAAATGCTAACACACATGCACATGGTGATGTACACTTGGTGGTGTTGGCACATTTGCAAAGGCGGCGGTGGTATGCAGGGAAAGGCAAGCACCGGATATGTTTACAGTCCATAATTTAGAAGCAATCAATTTAACACCTCCATACAATCTGAGGTACCTTCCTCGATTGTGACATCATTCGACTGACAACAAAAAAATTCACGGGCGGTAGCCCTACAACAACACACAGGAACAAAGGTGTCCATTTCATGAATGTTGATGGAAGTCGAATTAACAGAACGCAACCTCGAGACAACAGATAGAAACAAGGCTAAGTAGTTAGCCACATAATAAATAATAACCGGATGCATGCCTCCTAAACACCTAAGTACACCTGCGACGGCCATTTATGCTCTCCTTCTCGTAATCCTTACACTTTATCAAATAAAGTTCCTCATATGGATCTACCGTCGCATCGAGACTATGAATCCCCAAGAAACTAATTTTGCTCAGCTTCTTTGGGTCAAACTTGTAGCACAACCATGATAAGATAAGGGCATTGCAAGAATACCATAGATAATTTCATATTGGGAGTCCATCTTTCAAGGAGCCAAGCCCTCCTTGGTGTCTTTTGCCTAGCTCCACATTTCTACTAACAAGGAAGAAGAAAGAAGAAGAAGAGAGAGGGAGAGAGGCTCTCTTGTGAGGTGTGTCTCATGAGGGAGAGGAGAGGCTCTACTTATAGGAGGGAGAGAGGGGGTAATGTGCAAATGTGCACCAAACCGACCTCCCTACAAGCATCTAGGTACACTGAATCTGCAACCGACCACCGCACCGCCTCTTCTCTAGAGTAATTGCACCGCCACACAAAAGATGGGCCCGAACGACACTGGGGCTAGCGTGGTGAAAGGTCCCTTGTGGTTTTTGGTAATTGAGTGACAACCTTAGGTGAACTAATATGTGTGATTGAGATAATACACGGGGAGATTAGTTCACGTGATGATGCAATGAAGGAGCTTATTGCATATGAAACATGACATGGAGTCATGTGACCGAGGTGGTGAAGATCAAGACAAGGCTTGGCTTGATGGACCGGTTGCAAGTGTGAAGGGCAAGTCGAGGGACTTGGCGCCGAAGGACCAACGCAACGGTGAAGAGCAAGTGAGGTCAAGATCGATGGACCAAGAAGGTCATGTGATGATATGAAATGGATCATATCATTCTTGATCGTGTTGGTGCATGTGTTGCATCGGCACTTGGAGATGGAGGGGAAATGGAAATGCGCAAGGCAAAGGTATTACCTATAGGGCATTTCATTTCACCTGGTCATTGGTGCTTAGAAAGTTTATGACCGGATTTAGGATAGATGGCCGTACTATTAAGAGGGGCAAACTTGTTTGCATATCGGTCATCTAGTGCCACTTGAGCGATCTAACTTTTTATGTGTGCTAGGATCGAGTAGCGTGGTAAGAGCTAACCCGTCCTTTAAATGATTGTGAAAATGCTAACACACATGCACATGGTGATGTACACTTGGTGGTGTTGGCACATTTGCAAAGGCGGCGGTGGTATGCGAGGGGAAAGGCAAGCACCGGATATGTTTACATCCATAATTTAGAAGCAATCAATTTAACACCTCCATACAATCTGAGGTACCTTCCTCGATTGTGACATCATTCGACTGACAACAGAAAAATTCACGGGCCAGTAGCCCTACAACAACACCTGGGAACAAAGGTGTCCATTTCATGAATGTTGATGGAAGCTGAATTAACAGAACGCAACCTCGAGACAACAGATAGAAACAAGGCTAAGTAGTTAGCCACATAATAAATAATAACTGGATGCATGCCTCCTAAACACCTAAGTACACCTGCGACGGCCATTTATGCTCTCCTTCTCATAATCCTTACACTTTATCAAATAAAGTTCCTCATATGGATCTACCGTCGCATCGAGACTATGAATCCCCAAGAAACTAATTTTGCTCAGCTTCTTTGGGTCAAACTTGTAGCACAACCATGATAAGATAAGGGCATTGCAAGAATACCATAGATAATTTCATATTGGGAGTCCATCTTTCAAGGAGCCAAGCCCTCCTTGGTGTCTTTTGCCTAGCTCCACATTTCTACTAACAAGGAAGAAGAAAGAAGAAGAAGAGAGAGGGAGAGAGGCTCTCTTGTGAGGTGTGTCTCATGAGGGAGAGGAGAGGCTCTACTTATAGGAGGGAGAGAGGGGGTAATGTGCAAATGTGCACCAAACCGACCTCCCTACAAGCATCTAGGTACACTGAATCTGCAACCGACCACCGCACCGCCTCTTCTCTAGAGTAATTGCACCGCCACACAAAAGATGGGCCCGAACGACACTGGGGCTAGCGTGGTGAAAGGTCCCTTGTGGTTTTTGGTAATTGAGTGACAACCTTAGGTGAACTAATATGTGTGATTGAGATAATACACAGGAGATTAGTTCACACGTGATGATGCAATGAAGGAGCTTATTGCATATGAAACATGACATGGAGTCATGTGACCGAGGTGGTGAAGATCAAGACAAGGCTTGGCTTGATGGACCGGTTGCAAGTGTGAAGGGCAAGTCGAGGGACTTGGCCTTGAGGAGGACCAACGCAACGGTGAAGAGCAAGTGAGGTCAAGATCGATGGACCAAGAAGGTCATGTGATGATATGAAATGGATCATATCATTCTTGATCGTGTTGGTGCATGTGTTGCATCGGCACTTGGAGATGGAGGGAAATGGAAATGCGCAAGGCAAAGGTATTACCTATAGGGCATTTCATTTCACCGGTCATTGGTGCTTAGAGAAGTTTATGACCGGATTTAGGATAAATGGCCATACTATTAAGAGGGGCAAACTTGTTTGCATATCGGTCATCTAGTGCCACTTGAGCGATCTAACTTTGTGATGTGCTAGGATCGAGTAGCGTGGTAAGAGCTAACCCGTCCTTTGAAATGATTGTGAAAATGCTAACACACATGCACATGATGATGTACACTTGGTGGTGTTGGCACATTTGCAAAGGCGGCGGTGGTATGCGTGGGTTGAGTTGGGTTTGGGAACCGCTCATCCTCCCCCGCGCCCGAGCTTCGAGAAAATGAGATGCATATTTTCTATTGCGCCGGATGCATCGTGGTGGAGAAATCATGCTATTCCTCGTGCTCAAGTTTGGTTTACTTGATGGGTAGCATGTCGAAGCAAAGGCGACGGAGAAACGACGAAGTTTCGTAGGAAGCAGCGACCGGAAGCGTCGACCGGAAGCTGGTCCTTTGACCGGACGCTCCGGTGTGTGCGTCTGGCAGAGAGCTTGTTTTGGCGATCGTCGTCAAGGACCGACCGGACGCCGGTGCTGACCGGACGCATGCACCGGAAGCATGCTCGTTGCAGTCAGCTGTGGGGCCGCTGGCTCTGTCCTATCTCACCGGACGCTTGAAGGGGGAGCGGCCGGACGCCGGACCGGACCAGCCGGGTGAGTCCGGCCGGTGCGTCCGGCCAACTTCCCGCCAGCAAGTGGTTTGAAGCACCAACGGCTCTATTTGGCTTGGGGGCTATAAATAGAGGGTGTGTTCGGCCATGGCTGGTGCTTAGCACCTTGGGGACTTTGTGTCCATGCTTGAGAGTGCTTGAGAGCCCTCCCACTCACATATGCTTGATATCGTTCATCCGATTGAGTGAGAGATCGAGTTCTAGTGCGTTGCGTTGAGAGATCGCATTCGTGGCACTAGGTGATCGTGTTACAAGCCGGTGTGCTTGTTTCTCTTGGAGGTTGCCACCTCCTAGACGGCTTGGTGGCAAGAGACTTCGTGAAGCACGCAAAGAAGATTGTGCGGTGCTCCGGAGAAGAGATTGTGAGAGGTTCGTGCTCACCTCGCGGGGATCGTGAAGAGCAACTCTAGTGGAGCGTGTCATTGAGCTACCACACTTGTGTGTGGGTTCACACGGTACCCTCTGAGGGATTGGCTAGAGGACTCACACTGTGTGAGGGACTCGATCGAGCTCCCACCTGTGGGATTTGGCACTGGCCATTAAGCTTGAGAATCATCACCGGGTGATTCGCCAAACCGTGGAACCACTAAAGTGTTGGTCGACACAATGAGGGAGTAGGGGAAGTTGGCAAGATTCCCCGAGACCTCGGTAAAAAATCACCAGTGTCATCTTGTGTCCACACTTCACAGTGGTTTGCAATCTCTTCATCACAAGCTTTGTTATTACTTTCATATATACATTGTGCTTGTGCTTGAGTAGAGTAGTTGTAACTATCTAGCTTGTGTAGCTTGTTTAGTTACTTTGCTTAGCTTGTGTAGCTAGGTAATTTGAGCCTTTGGGTTAGGCGTGTGTTGCCTTGTCCATTGTGCATCTAGTGAGCTTAGGGGCTTTGTGCTTGTGCTTACTAGAATAGATTAGGAGCTCAAGCTAGGCTTGTCACCTCACTCTTCTTGTGTAGGATCTTTTGTGAGGTGATCTAGAGTCTTAGTTAGAGGGGTGAAGTCTTGGCTAGACCGATAAGTTTAATTCCGCATTTATTTCGGTTAGGCGGTGCGTTTAGTTTTTAAAAGGGACTATTCACCCCCCCTCTAGTCCCCATCTCGACCCTTCACGTGGCCATGCCAAGAACTGGGCCAAATTGGAAGTAGGAAATGTGCGTTAGGCTCATCATTAGCTTCGTTTCGATGGGTGGTTTGCCTGATTCGGAATCCGTATGAGGGAGTTATGCCCAAAACATTAGACCCATGTCGTGTGACCCATTATGATTATATGTTGGATTTGGGCCATCACTTCTTGGGCTTGTGTTGGGTGTTTTTCCATTGGCCACACACTATATCGTCCTCTTGGTAGTTGATGTGACCTCTTTGTGTAGGTTGGGCCTAGCCAGCACCACCCCTGGCGCGGTCGTGCTCCCTGGCGCACGTGTGCCAGGTCAGGCTTGGCTGGGCCCAGGCTTCGGTGTGTGAGCCTCCGGTGCTGGGAGAAATGGTTCCCCATTGGTGCTCGGTCCAATCGTGCATTGTGTTTTGGACTTCTTTCATTGGGATAAAGGTTGTGCAAGAATGCGCTTTTCTGAATGGTGCCTTTTGGTGCTTTTCCACTTGTTTTGTTTTAATTCCTGGAATGCATTTAAATCTCCAAGACAAGTGAAAATATGTCAACAGTAAATGTATATCTGTGTAGTAAGGTATAGTTTCACCCCTTATTGGTAGAATGTTGACGGTAAAATTACATCGTTAGTAGAATGTTGACGAAAAAAATACATCGTTAGTGACCGTCAACAGTAACACTGGGTACTCAGGGAATATTCCTGCTCTGAAACTCAGGAGGATGTGATGTACATGAACGACAACAACAACGGTTATCGTCCACAAGGAGGCCAACCAAAATACATGGAACCAACAACGTCCTTATTATCAAGGAGGTATCCAAGGTAATTCTTTCAACCCTAATCAACCTTCCTTGAGAGATCTTGTTTACGAGCAAGCCAAGATCAATGATAGTGTTAATAAAAAGATAGATGCCTATGATAAAACTTTAGAGAGCCTAAACATTAAAATAGATGGTCTTATTCTTTTCTTAAGAACCAGCTAAGCTTTAATAAAATGATAGAATTCTAGTTGACTCAGTTAGCTGCTTTGGTTCCCTCTACTGAGAGGATCCCGGGGCAACCTGTGTACTCTTGTGTAGTGTAGTGTCTATTAGGTTGGGTGTTGGTGTTTGTTAACGCACACAGAAAATCCTCAAGCGTACAGATACCGATGTAGCCTTCACCTAAGAGTATTCCAAGGTATCAATTTTCACGGGAAACGTGAAGTGTAGTAATCAAGAGTCAAGGTCGTTTAAGGATAACTACGTGTTTTTGTGGAGACAGAGAATAAGTTTCTAAGTCTCTAATTGATCTAAGAATTAAAGATACTTTAAGGTTTACTTATTTTGGGACGTTAGAACACTAGTCACAAAAAGGGGTGAGAAAGGGGCTAGGAAGCTCTAACTAAAGTCCTACAAACACCAACCCGATCGTGGTGGAATACGTCGGCCATCAGGGCTATCATCACCTGGGGCTACCACAAACTATCTGTGGAATTGGGTGTAATTCCAGGTAACCATTAGACTAAGCACCACGCCTAATCTAAAGATTACTACTCCAGCGTTGCAAAGAGTAGAGCACTTGATGCAATCAAGAATCTAATAAATACACTAAAAGTAAATACTAAAATAAAGTAATTAGAGAACTTAGAATATGAAATAAAGAACCTAAATTCAATGAAGAAGTAGATCCGTAGAAGTACAAAGCTTGAGGAGAATCCGACAAATCCGGAAGCTCTTGCTGATCTCTCACCTCTCCTCTCTCTCTCTCTCTCTCTCTTTTTCTAGATTAGATCTAATGAGAACTAATCTTTTATTGATAGCTAACTAAGAGGTAGATCCATACAAGGGACACCTCTGATCTAAAAGAGAATAATGAATAATGAATTCTAGGGTTTCAGAGGGGGAGCCATGTCCCTTTATTTATAGCCCTAAGGGATGGATGTGAGCCGTTGGATCAAACCAACTTAAATGGACGGCTGATGTAGATTCTAGGGTTCCCATAGGTTGGTGGAGGAAGCTTCCAGAAGCTAGACACGTGGACCCATAGGGGGGTGCCGCTCGGCCCCACCTGGTGGAGTCTGGGTCCCGGCTTTTGCGAGCTGTCTTCTTTTGTCTTTTAGACCCTTGGAATTTATATTAATGCCCTAGATTTGGTCCTTTTCTGTGTCTCTATTTTAGCTCTTTTCATCTCTAGTTCTACTATTTTTTCGGAGTTCACCTACAAAATTGAGTGTGCACCAAAACTCATGGAAATCATTAGTATAAACCCTATCTTCTAGTGTTCTTGTTCTCATATGATCTATTATTTAATGCTAAAAAAGTTGGCAATAACTACCGTCAACAAGCTCCCCAAGCTTACCTTTTGCTAGTCCCTTAGCAAAACACATATACTATCAAACTTGGATCAGGAGTTAGTACGATATTTTTATTCTTACAGAGTACACACCCCGTGAGCTATCCAATGGGCATGCTGCTCTCGTCGTGAGCGAGCACAAGCGCTGCCACCTGAATTTGCAGCGTTCGTGATAGTCGGAAGATGTATATGAAGTAATGCACAAGAGGCACAAGATTTATCCCGTGGTTCAGCTCGCCACAAAGGCTGACCTACGTCCACATTGTTGAGGTAGCCGCTAGGCTATGGGATCTCTTTCAATCCACTCCTCTCTCTCACCTATCACCAAGAGCAACAGGAGCAGGGGTCCACTATCACTATTTTCTAGTATTTCTAGAATTTCTAAACTATTTTTTTATATTTCTAAACTATTTTCTAGAATTTATAAACCATTTTCTTGTATTTCTAAAATATTTCTAGAATTTATAAACTATTTTTAGTATTTCTAAACTATTTTGTAGTATTTCTAAAATATTTTTAAAATTTATAAACTACTTTCTTGTATTTCTAAATTATTTCTAAAACTTCTATGCTATTTTCTAGTATTTCTAAATAATTTCTAGAATTTATAAACTATTTCTAGTATTTGTAGAATTTCTAAACTAATTTCTTAAATTACTAAACTAATAGAATAATACGACATGAGCGCAATCGCACGAGCTTAAGCTTCTACACAACGAAGAGAGGGAGGGAGGGAGGGTGGCGGCTGCGCGTGAGGGGTTGGGGGCTGGCAACCGCCATTTTATAAGCATGCCCCCACAACCACCGGTTGAGACGAGCACCGTTTCCAACGACGATTGAACATAGCGGGTCCACCGGTAGGTCTCAAACTGCCGTTGGAAACGGTGGCTGAAGGCACACCCCACCTACCGTGGGTGGGTGAGCCAACCGCCCGTGGTGCCACGGCGGTTTCTTTGACCAACCGCCATTTCAAACAACAGTGGTCGCCTAATTTTGAAAATTTCTAGTTCGGTCATCTATTTTCAGAAAATTGTGAAAAAATATTAAAGAATTCCTCCCTTAGGTATAGAGCCTACAGAAAAGTAAACGGACCTGTCGAAGTGGGCTTACGTGGGCTGAAGGAAGTAAAAGCATTCGCCCAAACGCGACGACGCGCATATATAAGTCGCAACCCCTCGTCTCCCCCTTCGGCAAAAATATATAGTGCAAACTACAACTATCATGAAAACCCGAAAAAAACTACGGTAAAAAAAGTCGTCTAAATTCACCAAAAAAAATCACACAAGATGACATGATGAAACACAACCATGTAAAATATCTTGTCCAAACTCAACTTCATTTGTGAGATATAAAAACAACAAATTTCTAGCAAATTGTGTAGATAACTTTTTGGGTTGAAATTTGTTATTTTTATATCTCACAAACGAAGTCGAATTTGCACAAAATGTTTTACAAGGTTGTGTATCATCATATTGTTTACATGTGTGATTTTTTTATAAATTTAGACGAAGTTTTCATCGTGTTTTTCACGGGTTTTCACGATAGTTGTGGTTTGCACTGCATATTTTCCCTCCCCTTCTCCCTTATCGACGCCGACGCTGCATCCACCCACCTCCACCGATGGCAGCCAGCGCACCAAGTAAAAGCTACGACGATGACATGGATTTCGTCCTTCGCGTTTCCAATCTGCCGATCTCCCATTCTGCTGCGATGTGTAAGTACGACTACGACATGTTCGCTATAGAGAAGGTCGTGTTGGATCCTGGTCTTTCATTATTGGAAAAGAGTGAAGCCCTAATGAAGGTGCACTCAATTTCCCTTTTACTTGTCTACCTCGTTCTCCTTGGGATTTCGTGCTTTATTTGAATGTAGATCTGCTTATTTTTAATCGGCTAAAAGCAATAGATCGATCCAATATTTGTGGAAGTGGTTAGGGGTAAGGGTTCACACGATTGCTGCCTTCAATTCTCGTTTCCCCCCTTTTGTGCTCTCTTACTTTTTCCCGAACAACATCAGAAATCTATAGTTTGCCAATTGAGATGCCTCTGCTGTTTCTATACAGACTTTGAAATCATTCAAGGAGCCTAATGCTCATGGTGCTCTCCTCGATGAGGATGACGAGGAAGGTGAGGAGGAGGAGGAGGGGGAGGAGGACGAAGAGGTATAACAAATTTTTTTGTTCCAATCTATATGCCAGAGTACCAGATTATTTTTAGCTGAATTCACTAGGTTGAATTTAGTTTTATCTGCGTTTTTTGTCACTTATTCCTATAATCGCATACCTACATTCAGCTGATGGGTGATGAGAAGGAACCTGCTGTTGATGGAATGCAAGGCCCAAATGAAGGTGAACGAGAATGCAAGAAGCCAAGGTTGTTAGAAAGCATTGAGCACCTGGGAGAAGAAACTAAGGCTGGAGAAACAAAGAATCTCCTTTAGTTGGTAATGGTTTCACTGTAAACACACTCGTTGATTTGTGGTGCACATGGGTTATTCTGGATCTGGTTATGTAGTCCAATTCATGAGTTCTATAATGTGGACTTAGATATCATTGTTAAAACTTTAGTAAATGCCCCCATTTTTTTATCTTGATCAGCGAGATAAATTAGGATATGGTGTTAGCGCGGCCTTGAATCCATCATCAAGTTTCTATTAGCAACATATTTTGAAAGAATATATCAATAAGCTCTCGCAACCACTTCAAAGTTAATTCAGTGTCTATTCATTCTGCTGACCTAGCTTACGCTGTACAGAACTACTGGGTGCAAAAACTTGCAAGAATTAGCAGCAAGTACTGCTCTTTTGTAAACTCAATTAGGGGCAAAATTAATTTTGTTCGATACAGTTTGATATGTACCCCAAACTGCTTAAATGCTGCAGGTCAGATTATTTCTGTTATTCTTAATCTGTTGTGTATGGGACTATGTCCTTCTTATGCCACCTGGAAACAATCTTTTATCTTTTGTTATATTTAGTCTCTAGATAGCATTTTAACCATCGCTTCATGATCTGTTTGATCAATTATTTGCAAAGTTTATGCCTTGCCTCTGAATTTTTGGACATGCCCTGCATTTCTTTTCAACTGTGTTTTGTCAGCTTATACTTAAAGTTTTGCATTGTAATTATTCTGCTACCTGATGATGTGGCTAAACTACAACATTTATAAATCAGTAACTGGTTTGAACATTGGTTTTTAACGTCCCTGGTAGCGTGGTGTTATCAAAATTTAGTTAATTGCGGTGTAGCTAAACTGCCATAAGAAGATAGGAGAATGTGGGAAAAAGTATATGGTTGAATATCTGTAGCTTGATGCCTACTGTTTGGGCCTTACATACAGCCTTGATTCATCACTCTGTATGAGAATTTGTGGAACATCAATTTGTTCTCTTCAGGAAAATTTATGGTCTGTATGAAATAATCTGATATTTGATTCAGTTGAGTACGGTTAATGAACTCTGTGTTCTAATAACAAAATGTTTGCCAGTAATAAATATATATAAAGGATCGCGCAAGCGCAAACGTCAAACATGATAGAGGCCTAATCATGAATCTCGTCTTCTTTCCCGCGATACGTAACTGGTCCTGCCTCCTGCCGTCCTGCGCAAAGACGGAGTAAAAACACCAGAAAAATGCGGCCAGCGCACATGCGAGCTGTCTAAATGCCACCGATAAACCAGGTGCCCTGGACCCGCCGCCCACCGGCGGCCCCCCGGCCGGTCCATCCATCATCAGCGTCCCCGCTTATCTGAGACAGAACGAAAGCTCTCGCGATTTGGCCATTAAAGGCGCCTCCAAGGTCCAAGCACATGGCCACTCTGGAAATGAGCAGTATTGTACTGGCTTTTGCTGGAGTCAAAGTTGTTGCATTGCATAGCATGAGACATGGGAGCTGTTCTTCAGTTTTGAGCAGTTGCCTTGCCCTTGCAAATGCTGCACAGGAGCCCATGTTCTTTGGCCTTCTTTTATTTGCAACAGCTGTCCCAGCCCTGCCTTTTGTCACTTTGGGGTTTTTGCCCCTTTGCATGCTGTCGTTTGAGGAACACGATGACAGCATTGGAAGGAGCGGCGGATGTTCCACCCACGCTTAGTTTACGCCCATCATTTAGCAGCACAAGCGGTCTGCAGCCTTGTCATTTTGCTGCTTGTTTTATGAAGGCACCCCCAGGTGCCCGTGGCGAAGTCCTCTATGGGAAGGAGACGAAACTTGTTCTCCTTTTCACAAATGCAGAGGAGACTGAAACATGTCTTCCTTTCTAATGCTTTCCTTAATGAAACGTGGAGTGCTGCTGTCAGTAGTAAGCAGGGTTTGGCAGGCATACAGAGTTTCACTTTCGCCCTGCAGTGCAGTAATCAGAACATGATCAAAGTAGTTTGTGAGGACAACCCCTCGTTGGAAATGAGCTTACTCCTACTTATATAAATGGTGGGAGCAGGCAGATCCTGATATCCATGGACAGCAGACAAGGTTCCATTAACAAGGGAAAGGACACCGAGAGAAAGAGGAACATGCAGAGTAACATGGATTGAATAATGATGCGACAAGTACTCCTAAATTTAACATATCAATGAGAATCCAAGAGATGCAATGTACAGACACATCTACAGAGGAGCAGACATTCCTTTCCAACATTTTTCGCCACCCCTGCCCTCATCAACAACCAGTGATTATACTTCTCCCATCTACTACTATCACAAAAACAAGCTCACTTTGGTTTAACCAAACAAAATGTAGAATGTGCACCAAAACCCAATAAATTAACGAACCAAACCAAAAGGTTTCTCCTCTCTTCTATCATGCTGAGATCAACTGTGGTAGATCGTTTAACTGTAGGACACAGGCAGCTAGCAGCAACCTCACACTCACTCGCTGGTGCTCTTGACCTTTGATCTGTAAAGGAGCTTCTTCTTCTTGGATGAAGGGTTGTTCACAGTTAGCACAAGTTTGCCAGGCTCTCCTACCTTGAAGCTTCCCTTCATGATCGGCTCCTCGTTAGCAGGCACCTTCCTTGTTTTCTGCACGATGACAGTGTACCCACCCTCAGCATCGGGGGTGAACTCAGCGCCATAGCTCACCTCCCAACCGAGCACCCGGAGTTCCCATACAATTGTGGAGTTCTGCAAAGATAGCACATTGTAAAAGATAGTTAGTAACAACAATCTAAGAGCATTCTGCAAGTTCCATGAGAAGTGAATATCAAGGACCACCTCAGTGGCAGGGATCTCAATGGTTTCTTTCGATGATGGTTTGATAGTGAGCTCAGTGACGGTGTCCGAGGTGGTGAACTCAGGGTCGTCCTCCTTGAAGAGGCCTCCAAATTGGACAGGAACTTGCTCAGGTGCGATGTATCTGGAGTTTGATAGATAAGATCAACAAGACATTATGAACATAATACTTGAAATCTAAACAAAGAAATCAAGTGTATAATTTTCTGTGCCAAACCTGAATAGAGTCTCTGCTGACTTGGCTGGGCTAGCAAAAACGAACTTGCTCTTAGTGCGCTGTGTGAGGAACGGGCTCATCATCTTGTTGGCAGCGAGATACCACCACGGCACATTGATGAACACCTGTACAAGATGAACCAAACAAATTACATTCCACATTTGAAGAAACTTCTGAAGATGTAATCAACATCAAGTTGTCTGCTCTTCGGATCAGTAACAATAAACAACACAACAGCACACTAGTTGCCCAAGCCTGACCATGTGAAAAATTTAACAAAGGGAAAAGATCCCGACCGGCACTATGATTAACACAAAGCGCATACACCAAAAAGACAACAGTCAACTCAAACCAGACGGATCAGAGTAAAAAAAGTCCATGACACCATAAAGGTCCAACCTTTAGCACTGCACCCAATGAATAAGCTTTAGCCCAATCATTCAGTCCCAACGTTAAACTACAATCGCGCGAAATTGGAATCTTTCAGACTACCGAACTAAAATTTTCGAATCACTATGGCAATGGTAATTATGCATCTATATAAAATTCCAAATCAGCAATTTCAACTGACGATGAGAACCGAGCCGTTACCTTCTTGGCAATGAACTCGGGGTAGTTGTCCTGGAGCAGCGTGACAGCCTGGCGGGTGACGGAGCGGTGCTTGCCGAGCATGGGCGGCGAGTTCTTGAGGTCGGTAACCTGAACCATGGAGCAGATGCCGCTGGGCGAGAAGTCCAGCTTCGACAGGATGCCGCGCTCCAGCAGCTGGATGCGCCACTTGAGGAAGCGCTCCCTCTTCTCATCGTCGCCAAAGGCCTTCTCGTAGAGATCCTTGTCCTGGAACTCACCGTAGACGTTGTAGCACACGGGGTGGCCGTCGCGGTCGGCGCCGCGGTAGAACACCACGTTCTCCAGCTCCGGCAGGCCGAGGTCGGCGTCCAGGAGCGAGGTGATGCCGAAGCGCTTGCGCCACAGCACCGCGGACTTGAGCATCGCCATGGCCTCCTTCACCTTGAACTCCCGCGCTCGCAGGAACTTGAGCAGAACCGTGTCCGTGCGCTCGTCGTCACCGACCAGCGGCACGCCCCAGATCAGCACAGGCTCGGTTGCGGCCGCCTCAGTCTCGGCCACCGCCTCCCGGCGCAGCTGCCTCCTCCGAGGTGGCGGCGGGCGCGGACACGACGGTCTCCTCGATTGTTTCCACCGTCTTGGTGGCGGCTTCCTCCTCAGCGACGACGACGGTCTTCTCCTGCGGCTCGGGCTCGGAAGGCTTGGCTTCCTCGGCAACTGTCTCAGCCTTGGCCTCCTCGGCCGGCGCCACCTCCGTCTTGACCTCCTCAGCCGGGGCATCAGCAGCCACCTCGGCCTTGGGCTCCTCCGCGGCAGCCTCAGCCTCGGCCTTGGGCTCTTCTTTGGCCGGCTCCTCGGTCTTGGTTTCCTCCGTCTTGGTCTCCTCGGCCTTGGGTTCCTCCTTGGCCTTCGGCGGCGGCGGCGGGGGAGGCAGGTTGAACTCACCGGCGGCGAGAGGGCGGCAACGATCAGCTGCTTGAACTCGTCGAGCGCCTTCTTCTCCGGGTCGGGCAGGTCCTCCACCAGGTTGCTCTCCTCCTTGAACGAGCCGGTCCCCTCCCCGCGTCATCGGCGGTGACCGCCGCCTCATCACCTTTCTTCTCCTCGCCTCGGCCGGCCGGCCTCGGCCTCGGCCTCGGCCTCGGCCGCCGCCGCCGCAGGCACCTCCGCCTCCGCCGGCGCCGCCTCGGTCACGACCACCTCGGGCGCGGCGGCGGCGGCCTCTGGCTGCGTCTCCTCAGCCATCTCTCCCAACGCTTTGAAAGCTGCGCGCTGCAGAGAGAGAGAGAGAGAGAGAGCGAGGGGGGAGCGAGAGAGAGATTGTTGTGTTATGCCGGGGATTAGGGTTTGGGGGATGGGAGGAGAGATATAGGGGGAGCTTGGGAGGAGCTGGGCTGTCAGAGTGAGGCCAGCTTTGCTGCGCGCTTTGCGGTGGCTGGCTGGTAGAGAACCAGAACAGCTGCAGCGGGCAGGGGGCGGCGGAGGAAGGCGGAAATTCATGGTCACCGTGGTGGGAACCCGCACCAAAAGCCTATATTTTTTTTTTTAGTGACGGATTATTCATTCGCCGGGCAAAGAATGCTTTTCCCGTATTTTTTTTGTTAAAAATTTTTTCTTTGATTTGAGCAAAGTTCGCACTTTTTCTATCTTACCGCCAGTAAAATTCCGTAAATAGCGGAAATTCATATATTAAAATTTTTGACTATGGTTTATAAAAAAAAAAAATGAAATGGTAGAACTTTTGGTGTTGGAAAAAAAGTACATATGACTTTTATTCCTTGATAAGTAAGACGTGCATTTATTTTGAAACAAGTGGAGTGTGCATTGTTTCAAGATTAGTCGATTCTTTTGTAAAGGTTTTAAGATCTTAATAGCTATTAAGAATTTAGGATCATCGATCACGGACGAAATTAAGAAGAAGACGATCGCAAAGGGCTTCATTGTAACTTTTTGCCTTGCCATTGTTTGTCAAACTGTCTTTATCTCCTTAATATATATCAATTGTACAATATATAGCTGAAAATCAGTAATCAAATTCGGTTATTAAAACTTGCAATTTGTTTGTAATAATGTAAACTTTCTGTCCCAGTCGCAACACAGACCGGCGAATTTTTTGGCATTAAACCAAGAGACGTGAACCTGCGTGACTTGTTATTAAAGAGACTACGTGCTCCCAGTAAGCAATGTTGTGTCAGTACTAAGTGCAGCTAAAGCTGTCGTCCTTGGCCTTTTGCCAGCAGCAAACCGTTTGAGGTCAGGCCCAGGGTGTCACATCACAGACTCCGTGCTCACTCATCTGATTTTCTTCTCGAAACAAAAGGGGAGAAAAAAATCTCCATCTACAACAAGGCAGGCACGGTTGTTTTCTTATGCTTAGCGTCTTGTAATCAGCCACTACCAAGGCCTTGGCTTCGGAACAGGTGTACTCCCTCCGTTCTCTTATAATTTAATTTTTTTTGTTATAACTTATTTTATCAATGAAGATACTTGAATATTGATTAATTTATTTTATGATTTGCATAAAGGGTCTGCTTGGTTTGCTTCCAAAATTTACCAAACCAAAGAATTGGCATGCCAAGATTTTGTTTGCAATTGGTTGGCAACCAAAAATTATTTTTAAAACTTGCCAAATCGATGGCAAGTTTTTGCCCAAATTTGGTCTTAAAATCTTTTTAAATTTCGATATCCAAACCAAAATATTTTGAATAAGACGGATGGTCAAACATGAAGTTCAAAAAGTCAAAAACGTCGAACTCCATGGACAGAGGGGGAGTATGTCCGGATAAGATGACAGAGATATATTTTTTGAAATTTTTACAATAATTGGGGAAAATTCGATGACTCACATCGACCGAGAGCAACCGATCCGACGGCAATAAAGATAGGAGGCAATGGGAGGCAAAGGCACGAAGGCAAAAATTGCCTCTGTTGTGTCTATGACGGTGGGCCATAGAGGCAAAAATCGCCTTTCGTTGCCTCCCACAAATGTAGGGATTAAAACCTGACGGTAATTGCATTTTGTAATTCATTTTTTTATCAAGGACAAAACGGTAACTTCATAAGTGCCAAAATATCGTTTTTTCGAGTATAGTTAGCGTAGATAATATAAGTCATATAGTTAGATGGATAACTTTTTTCAAAAAAAAAAATATTGCTCTAGTGTTCTAGGGTTCGATTCGTCCCGGGTCAAGTCTCCGCCACCGGCGCGCGGGATCGCTTAACCGCATGATCGGGCCGGCGCCTCGAAGGCCTCTTCAATGCCAAGAGTGGAGGGAAGGCGTGCACTCGGACATCGTCTCCGGACATGGCCAACCTATTCGACTTCCTGCCGGCGGCGGCATCGGTGGCCGCACCGAGGAGTCGTTACCAGCAAGATGCGGCTTAAGGAGTCGGTCCATGTCGCTGCCGCGACGGCCGCCCAGGCCCCCGTCTCGTGGTCGAGGCCGTGGCGTGAGACCGCGCGGGTACTTCCACGGAAGCGCCAGGCGGGCACTCCATGCCGGGCCCCCCCCTCTCTCACTCTTCCATGGGCCACACAACGCCGCCGTCCGTGTTCGCCTTTCACAGCTTCTCGAAGAATGGAATTTTGTCTTCATGCCTTCAAACCGTTTGGTGGAATGCCGGTCGAGTTTGACCGATGTTCAAATAGCGTGTGCGTATATTCAAGCCTGTTTGTTTTGCTTAGTCGCTTGCATCGAGAATTCCGCTATTCACTTCACCTTATCATGCATTGCCCTTGGTATATGTGATTGTCCGTGGCATGTCGTGATTTGTAGTTATCTTAAATAAAGTGTTGTTATATGTTAACTCGCTTAGCTCACATCTAGTTCCCCCTAAGTTAAATGCCATGGGAAAAGCAAGGTCAAGGAAGTTCGGCATGGGATTTGAAATCACCACAAAGGGAACCCCGACGTGTTTAGAAATGAAGTTCACATGATGGCACCAACTACGCCATGTAATCGGCCTATGGCTAGTGTTAAGCAATATGACCCTCAAGATATTAGCTCGCCGTCCTCGTTGACAAGCGGGTAGTTTCCGTCGCTTGTTAATTTGCTATGTACTAGAAGCTAAATATCCATCCAAGTTGTGTTTGT
Source organism: Hyparrhenia diplandra (assembly GCA_015847255.1). Classification (NCBI taxonomy): domain Eukaryota; kingdom Viridiplantae; phylum Streptophyta; class Magnoliopsida; order Poales; family Poaceae; genus Hyparrhenia; species Hyparrhenia diplandra. The sequence continues at coordinate 125,651 of JADLZK010012174.1, read as the reverse complement.
TTACATGCATATACTCTTCCCGCACAATTATGGATGTGCTCAAAGGACTAGCAGCGATACCGACGTGGATCGCTTTCGGTTGGTCTCCCCTCGATCCTACTTATGGTCGACAGGCCATCCAGGATATTACCAACAGCAAAGCCCACGCAGTATTTTTAATACATACATTGCATTTGTTTCAGAACATAGTCGAGTATCGTAGATTTATTCAAGTATAATGAGTAGTACATATCTTTGTGCGGTGAGATCATGTGAAGAAAGATGTCACTACAAGGAACATGATGTAGAGGAATTTTTGGTCGATGAAAACCATCACGTTTTGTTTTTTTCTTCTTCTCGAAATAGCTTGCGGCCGCAGCCTATATCCAACGGCGGAGTGTGATGCCCACTTTGGGGCGACAGTGTTGTTATGACGGCATCGAGAATTTAGCCCCCGAATGAACCTTTTGAAACGAGTTTTTTGTTTGCCCGAAGTTTTGATGTGCCATGGATATTCTTGTCATGACTTGGGTTGAGACTTGAGAACGAGTAGTGGTAACTTGTAACATCTGGAACAAGTTGTGCGTTGAGACTATATATACCGATGTTTTGGTACACAATCTTGATAGGGCATATTGCGTGACTATATATTGGCCAAATGCATTATAAAGCGGCCAAATGCGTGACTATATATTGGCCCTAAGTTATTAAATCTTGCCAAGGTCTTCGACCTTCCTTTTGAAATTCCCAATTGTCTTAGTCAAAATGCATCAATTGATGTATGCATGAAGAATAAAAACTTAATGCATCAATTCAAGTAATTGACTAACTCTTCTTCCTTGACCGAAACAAAAGCTACCGATTTCAGATTTCTTCGGACCCAAACAATTCCTTTTATTCCAAATTGTAGGTCGTTTTGGCTTTTCTAAATGCATTTCTTTTCGCTATGCATCTAGACATAGTGTATAACTAGGTGCATATTAAAAGCAAAGTGTATCTAGAAAAGCCAAAATGAACTATAATTTGGAACGGAGGGAGTACCTATTAAAATTTCGGATGATTTAGAGATACTGGTGATACACATATCTCACATGTGGCGACATCTCTCACAAATCACATTGGTCGTGAGCCATGTATGCCTTTAAGAGGATGTGCACCACCACTTTATCGTAATCAATTGAAACTTTTTTCTCATGACTATATAGCAAAATGGTGTGTCCATGCAAGTTTTAGATTTTTCTAGCTAGATTAGGGTATTTTAACATTTATTTTTTAGTAAATCAACAAATAATTACAATAATAGGTAAACTTGCTCAAAATTGCACGTATGCACACAACATCGTAGTTTGGATCCATAAACACCCTAGTAAAGTTTCGGATGCTTGCCGGATAGTGGTAGTATGCATCCTAGTGAAGCATACATGTCTTACATATACTCAATGTGACTAAGTGAGATATGTAGTTGAATATGTGGGATTTGTAGTTCCACCTTCACAAAGTCATTAGAATATTATTGCCATTCTCACACACACTAACAAGTCCAAAAAAAAGGGAAATAAAATAGAAATAGCAAATAGTAAAAAAGCAAACGGAATAAAAACCAAAAATTAGCTCCCACAGGTTTTTGAAACAGTAGCGGTGGGCTAAACTTCGGGAAGAGTTACCATCGCACTAGTGCAATATTTTAGTTATGGGAGAGGGATAATATTTTCCAATATCTTAGGAATAGTTCGCCAAAAAGCCCTCTCCCTCGCTTGGGCCGAAGACCAGCAGGCAGCAGCCCATCAGCGATAACAGGGCCAGCGCCCTGTGCTGCGCCCTTGCCGCCGATTAGCGTGCTTAATGACTTGGTTACCCTTTCAAATGAAAAAAAAGAATTTAGAGAAGCGAACGGGAGGCAATGGTAGTAGAAAAAATCAAAAAGATTGTAAAAGGGCTCATATTTTTTAGAACCCACCAAACCACCAGCTGTTAGTAAATTAGTCGCTGGAAATGCTGACTTGATGATAGGCACTCGAAGATACTAGAGAGAGAGAGAGAGAAAGACGACACCTATCTGCACACGTCTGCCGGCGCATTAGCAACGACCCGATCCTCGTTTGCCATTAGGTTAGCGGTAACAGCGTGGTCAGGGCTCGGTAACCATGAGATCTTATCAGATCGATCAGGTGTCCCGGCCGTTGGTTCGGGTTCGGCAGCTAGCTCTCTCTCTTCGGACCGATTGGCAGCTAGTAGCAGCTACCTCTTCAGAGACGCAGCAGCTGGTGACACGCATCTGCGCTGTCTGTCCTCAGAAACGGACGCAACGGATCCACGCAACGGCACGAGTCAAACGCGGGCAAGCACGGAACGGATCCTATGTGATGTGCCTGCTGCCGCTGCAAGAATCCAATGCAGGACCGGTGCATCTCCTGCAAAAGCATCTAGTGGACGTTGGAAGGATCATCGGTGGTCGCGCCGTTGTCACTTTCCACGGCCCCGGTGAATCCATCAATAGTACTGTGCATTACGGATGAATGATACACTTGCTTCTGCATTAACGGGTGAGTAGTCTTAACGGACACAAAACTGAAGGTATCAGCATGATTGCGTTTCTGAAACACAGAGGTTGACAGACAGGCAGGAACGTCGGCCCTGTTCACTTGGGCTTATATCGGCGGCGTCGTATGCGTGCGATCTTTCTCTCACAAAGATCGTCCCAAAACAACAAAATTACATGCTCTTTGTTTTGTGTGCGCGCGTGTGTGTCGTTACAGTTACACCAACCGGGAGGAGGAATATTGTTGGTAGGGACTAAGAGATGACAGAGGAGCTAGGGAGTACTATACGTTTTGAGTACTCCTACTCCATTTGGCAACCTTTTTAAACTGAAAGAGGAATCCCGGCCGTTGGACAACGCATCATCCAGGTTGAGGCGCACCACGAACACTCTCTCGTCTGACCTCACACCAGTCCGCCATCAGCTGGCTCACAACTAGACACCATTCATACCGAAATTTCCGTGACATATGCATGTGCATGCATCCCACGACTCCACAGCCTGCTGTTCTGCTTCGGCAAGGCATGCATGCACGAATGGCCGGCCTGCTAGCAAAGCATCGCACAGCACACACAGCCAAATTAAACTAAACCAACCAAAAGCAGCTACTGCTTGGTACTGGCACCTAATCAGCAGGCTAATCGGAAACGGTGCACAGGCTAGCATTGGTCCGAGTCCGAGCAAAGAAGCGCCGATCGAGTGTCCCCATCTCCATGATGCCATTGCTTGCTCAGCTCTCGTTCGTCCCGTGGAACCTGTACGACAACCCAACAGGTAATAAGGTAATCCAATCCATGATTGTTACGCGAGGAGGCACCGAAGTCTGCAATGGAATGCTGGTACGATCCATGGTTGGTTTAGGTCCCAACTCCTATCCTTCCTAAATTAAAGAGAAAAAACGAAGGAAGCAATGATTGATCCAGGCAAGCAGAGAGAGGCAGATCGAGCAGCGAATGGCATGGCGCTGGTCGTCAGGATGATTATTGATGGCGACAGACAGCGACGATGATTGAATTCAGCCGGCGTTTAATTGGTGGTAGCAGTAGGTGATTAGGCCGTGACAACGTCCACGTACAGCTCGCTCGCTCCTGGATCAGACTGTCGTTTGGGTGGGAGGAGCAGCTGAGCTGAGCTAGCCAACCAACCTGACCAGACTGTCGTGTTCGTGCCTGCATGATGTCTGTATCTTGCACATTCTTCCTTCCCCTATACCAACCGGATTATCTATCGAATCGTCGACGAAATCCAAAAACAACTTTAGCGAATCGTGTAGGGTGGTTTAGTTTGGCACCATCACAGCCACGCTACCTTAACCAGCCAGAAGGTGGAGGCGCCAGCCCAGATTGGGATTCCGGATCGGGGGACGTGGGGCCCGAAGCGCATGGAGCCTCGTAACGCAACGCCTGATCCTGACGGCGATCTGTCGTGTTACCCGCTGCCACTGTAGCAAACCGTGGTTACTGTAGCAAATCCGCCTTCAAAACCGCTCGGGGGGTAATTTGCATGGTTTGGAAAGTTGAGGGAGGCGATTTGGCCCGGTTTTGAGTTGAGGGAGGAAAAGTGAACTTTGGTGATAGTTTTTTTTTTTTTTTTTTTTGAATTACGCAAGACAACCACACTCACACGCACGCACACTCACCCCTATGAACACACGCGTCGCAAACCCTACCCCTATGAGCATCTCCGAATGACTGGGCGTGGGCAGATCTGGAGATTCTCGAAGTCACCACACCTCGTCGTCGACGGAACGCCGCTACCACTTAAAGCACAACGCCGGTAAATCCCCGGGAAAATCCCAAGAAAAGGTGCGAGCCAGGGGATTTGAACCCCGGTGGGTAGCGTCCCACTGGACACCGCCCTACCATTTGACTATAAAGCCATTCGCACTTTGGTGATAGTTGAGGGAGGGAAAGTGGACTTTTTCCAACTCTAAAAACATCCAAAACAGAATATGTGTGGCGGCCCAGTTCCAGTGAGAAGTCAAACAATGCTGGGGACCTGGGCCATGAATAGGCCCGCAAGATCGACTGGCCGTTAGGATTAACGTGGCCCACGGCTTCATTTTACGCCATGGATGGATCGGCGGAGCCCCCCAGTCCCGTGCCATTCTGCCGGGCTGGCCCAACACCACACATCCCCTTCCGTTTTTAAATCTCTTATTATTTTTTTTGAGAGCTCCTCGTCATTTCTGAATGGAAGGCGATCAAAGCCGATGTCCCAGTCGCATGATCGCATCGATTGGCCGTGTGGGGATGACATGCATCACGCATCCGCACCTGAGAACTGGAGCAACCCAGCCAGCGAGCAGGGCTGACGCGCACCACACGAACGAATGTCACGGGCTCACTGCCACATGAGTTTACGGGCGCGGTTGCCCATCTGACGGAAGCGCCGGACTGAACTCTGCAGCGGCACCGGCAAATTGGGCCTGCGGCCATGAGCGTAAAGTTAGGCTCCAAACAAGTCTCACGTCAAAGTTTCAGAGCATTCTTGTCAAAAAAAAAAGTTGCAGAGCATCATCTTCCGGGGCTGTCGCTCGGCCAGGGCACAGGAGAGAGGAGCCCTGGCTAGCCCCAGGAAGTCAAGGACGGAGCTGGTGTACGTACAGACATGAAAGAAAACGGCCGTGTGATCGATCAATCAGGCAACAGAGTTGTCAAAAAGAAACACAGTTATGCCCTCTAACCAAACCTTACGCTGCACAGAGCCCGAATTCAAATGCGACCGGACGGACCTCACGCGGTTTACGGAAACCTGACCGCGACAACGGCGACCGAGCCGGTGAGCGGCGGCGACTTTGTTCGACAGTTTCATTAGCAGCCGCTGGCGCTGCGCGGTTCGAACAACCCCGGGAGGAGGACGACTGCACGAGAGCGAGGCGAGGCCCCGTCGCTGTGCCGTGAAATTCCTGGGACGGCAAGGACTCGCGCGGACCGCGCGGACCAGCCGGCCTACCGGCCACGGGTTTGGATTTGGCCAGGCTCCAATGGAAGCGAGCCGCACCGCACCGCAGCCGCGCTGTATGGAGTAAGCCGACGTCGACGTGAAACAGGTCGCTTGTTTCCTCAGGCTTGAGCATCGTCAGAGAGTGTGATGCATCGGCCAATCAGACACACAGAGAAGACGGGAGGCATGGATTGGCAGCAGAAGAACGAGTTCGCTTCTCGTCATGGTTCTAGATCTACTCCTAGGCGCCGGCGGTCGTTCCACGAGTCGACGATGGAAACTGGCGTTCATCCCTTTACTCTGAACTTTGTCAAGGCCAGGTACTGTTGTTCTTGCCTTTTTCTGCACTTTGTCAAGGCCAGGTACTCTAGTTCTTCCAAAAGGCACTAGCGGAGGTCGTCGCCGACTATCTGACAGTCTCCCGGACGGTCTTCCCACATCTGACGTTCTGGCCTTCAAAAGTTACCTTTTGACCTCGGTGTCTGGGCCGCAGCCCGCCTGTTTTTTTCCGGATGCAACGGGACGCTGCTTCTCATCACCTGAGCCCTGCAGTTTGCAGCCCAGGAAGCAAGATGTCATCGTCAACAAAGCCAGCCAGACACTCACAATGCGGCAACCTGAAGTGTGGTCTGCATTCTGCAAGCTGACCAGTTCAGTTCGCTGACTACTGCATCTGCTTCACAGATTGCCTCGTCAAGGTGGCCGTCGCGACTTTGCACTGCCACTTGCCATTTGCAATTTCAAGTGCATAGACATACTACGCCTACTTCTGCTTCCTTCACGTTCTGCCCGTGACGGCTATAGTACAGCATAATTTTCTTTGTTAAAAAAAAAGGAGCAAACAGCATATTGTCCCTCCCCGTTTTGAAGTTAAACTCAGAGAACTGCCGAAAACAGAATTACTTTAGCTACTACTATTTCCCTTCTTTGAGAATAAATTGCAGGCAAGTACTAGAAACAGTGGCACATGACCCATGAAGTGCAGCTCGATTAGCCTGGATCCAACCCCTGCAAGACTATTAGCACCGCACCTAACGTCCTAACCTATATACATCCAAATTGTAGAGGCACCAAGTTCTTCAACATGGCTGTTGCTGTATGCCGTTTGGCGTTTCTCACTCCACTGGTGGCAACCACTACAGCATCCTGCAACTTCTGGGAGAAGGTGTTGGCAAGTCACATGCCCTGCTATAGTGTGGTAGACGTAGAGGAATAGCTAGGGACAAGCTGCTCCAGTGCCGCCGCGATGTCATTACATACACTGCGTTGGCCAACATGGTAGGTAAGACCAGCGGACCAAATGATGGCCGAGCCAACCAGCACAGCGGGTTATCATTAATCTGTTCGAACTTGGAACCCCTACGTACGTCAAGTTGATTTTTTTTTCTAGTGGGCTGTTTGGTTGCTGACCGCAACTCGCCACGCCACGCTCGCCAGCCGCCACGGCACGTCGGCCGCTGTTTGGATCGGTGGCCGCCACGCAACCATTTGTCAAAAGCTGGTTAACTCATTAATCTGTTCGAACTTGGAACCCTACGTAAGCGGCGGGGACAACAGCCAACCGCCCGTGCGTCAAGTTGCCGCTTTTTTTTTCTAAGTCCAGAACCCTGGCGTGGCGGATTTCCCAAACAGCCTGAATGAATGATTTTATCACGACAGAGATAGTTCCCTGAAACACGACAGAAAAGACTGTTAACCCGGAGCAGCTTGGAATAATTGGACTGCTTCCAAAAAGCGTCATGGCAACTCCATCTACAGATTATGTACTACTAGGAGTATCTAGATTCTAGAAACAAATACTACCCTTGAAGCCAGCTGCTTTCATTTGCTGCTAACGCTGTCGTGTGCTGCTGGTGAGATGAGATCTACAGTACGCATCAGGGGAAGCGATACTGCAAAATCGGACAGTTGCCTTTCCCAGTGCACGATGGCTACCTCGCCGTAGTTGTGGTGTTGTGGTACCGTTCCGGAAGCAACATCATTCGGGCCAGCTTTCTTGGCCGGATCAGCAACGGTTCGCCTGAGCACCGCAACAGGTTGGCTGCGCCAATCATTTAGATTTCGTGGTAGTTTTCCGGGCGTTATCAGTTCAATATATGTCACCACAGCACAGATTGACAGATAAACAATGTCATCAGCGCCCTAATCCATGACAATTGACAAATCCACGGCAAAGAGCTCTACGGAATCACACACTCCATGATTAGTCTGAAACTCTGAACGGCTCGTTTTCATCGTTGTTTTTTATCTAAACTCACCTTGAATAGTGGAAAACGGCGCCATGTGTGGTCGTTTTTCCTGTTATACAGCGGGGAGGCAAACGCGACCCGGAAATCTCGCGCCGATCGCCGCCCTTAAACGCGGCGGAAATGAGCTCGCGAACGACGCCGGTGAGCGGTGAGGTCCCTCCACGGTCAGGTGCGGCGGTCGTCGGTGATGTCATCCGGCCACCAACCAGCAACTACCACGGCATCGCACGTTGTTCTCCACTTCTCCGCGCTCGCTTCCGCGGCTTGGCAACAAATGCTCTGCTCCCAACTTGGCTTGCTTGTCCTCATCCAAACCTCCCGGCCCCAGCATGATTGAACGATTTTTCGTGGGGGTTGGACGGGCCACGCAGCCCAAAAGCACACGCTCGGACCCCTGGTTGATGAGATGAGGTAGCCTATGCGATCTGTCGCTTTTTCGCTTGGTTCCGCGTACCTCGCAGGATAGATCCTGCTGTGAATCTGTGGTGCGGTCCTTCACTCAAGTCTCACGCCTTCACGGCGGCGGTGGTGCTCCCTGCTCTCGTACAAGAATACAAGATGTAAACTGGCTGGAGGCGACGCGTTTTGTAACATCTTTGAGTTGGTGAACCCCTCACGCGGCCGTGACAAAGGCGTTTCGGCGGCGGCGTGCGATGGCCATACTTTTCGGGCGATACACATAAAGAAGTACTCCCTCCTAGAGATTCATATCCTAGATGCGTGGCGACTAGTGCGAACGTGCGTGGAGGCAGTTCGCGGGTGGGTACACGGATCAATCCCGCGGACGTCACAGCTCACCATCGAAGTGCGTGAAAGGCCTCGGGCGCGATGCCGGCACCCGGGCCATCGCAGCCCGGCTGCTGCCGTCACGACGTTGCCCGACCCAACTGACCAGCTCGAACGTGTCCGCACGCGCATGGCTCGTTGGCTCGCGATGACGGCATGCACGGTGGTGGACAGACAGGCGGGCGGGCGGAACGGAAAGCCTCCGGCCAACTTGCTGTCGAGCCTGTCGGCGGCAAAGGGGGCCGCAACGCAAGCAACCCGGGTGCCGGGTGGGTGCCGGGTGGGCAAGACTAGAGAGCTTGGAAGCGTGAGCTTCGTGGCAATGATCCGCCCGCACCCCGTGAACGAGGGAAAAAGCGGTTTGGTAGGGGACTTGTCCGCGAAGTTACGGGTAACGGAATCTGTCGCTACCACAAGTATCTCTCTCCCGACGGGGATGGATGAGCGTGGAAAAAAGAAAACGTAGGGGAAAAAAAGGAAACCTTGGCTTCCCATTGCATATTATTATCCCCCCAATTAATATCGGTGACTGACAAGCAACCTGTGTTCCGGTGTACAAGGTACGGAACCCAGAGATGGAACAACTCCATGACGGCGGCGAAATGAAATCCGATAGGTCCTTGCTCAAGTACGAGTATCTTTGTTCCAAGCAAGCCAGGCATGTAAAGGCCTGTTGTTTTAATAAAAAAACAAGAAATACAATGGCACAAGTGTAAACGCTCGGCGATTATATTACTTTTGAAACAAAGAAATCCAATGATTACTTGATTAGAAAGAAAATTTCGCGGTACAATCCAGACAGAGAGTTCACATGCTAGCCGTCGAGAACATGGAGAGTTTGGCAAATCTGGGATGAGAGCTCCATTGTCTAGCTCGTAATAACAGCATGGCCCAACTGGGTGGTCAAAATCACAAGATCAACGGCGTACGTGCGGTAGGCAGGCACGAGTCATAATTTATCCTCTGACCTCTTCCGATAGGACTAATGAAAATTGGTGTCGGACTTCAAATATTCCTCTTCCAAATATGATGGCCGATGTATCGAGTTTTGACCTTGCACATGTCCATGGAATTCTGAAGATGGGGACCCGTTAACCAACCTTCTCAGATGCTTCAGGTACAGAAATACAGGTATGCTCGCAGTAGTACGACGTGATACGGACCAAAATGTCAAAAACTTTGAAACTTGTTGGCGAAAGCGTTGAGTAAACAAATCTTGTCGGGTGAAAGTTTAACCCTAGTCTTATTAGGAAAATCTATCCATGTCCACGTCGAACTTGCCTGCAAGAAACTCTCGTTCATTGTTTGACAAGAGGATAAGAACTTACGGAGTATGCCAGTTTCCAGGCTGACAAGTGTAGTTGGAAAGCTCAAAAGTAAAAGAAGATTTCCGACGTGGGATTCAACTCCTTTCACTAGAAAAAGATATGTCTCATGATATTTTTCATCCTAGACGCTGAGCAAGCCTCAAGTTCTGAAACAGTTACTGTGGCGATTTGCACACGTGTCAGTGTCACTAACTTATCTGTACATGTGAATGGAGCATTGCAGCTGTCTGTGACACCAAACCACCAACCTCCAACAATAAACTGTTTATTGCATGAAAGTTCATGTTCCAAACATATAAAAACTAAATTGGAACTGTACAAAATTTCTACACCGATGACAGAGTTTGGCCAAATTACGTATGTGTGTCCCATATGCAAAACAGAGTGCACCGAAAGGGATTTAAAGTTCATTTTTATTATTACTTGACCACTGCTATTAAAAAATACTGCAAACGTGGAGGATTACTTCGAATCCAGCAAGCGGCCGGCTGGGCTTATCTTGTGCGTTTTACTTGTGTTCCCACTGTCCCTTTACCACTCGACCAACCTACGGTTGGTTGGCTAACTACCACTACGGCATCACGGTTTCATCCAGAGAAAACAAGCTCATTGCTGTCACTGTCACGGTTAAACAACGAAGAAACCTTTCCGGAAAAACAAGGCCATGTCAGTTTCTCCAAAATTCTCCGGTGCCTAACTTGCCACACTCATGTTGGCTTTGTGTTTTCTTTATCTCCTTGGAGCACCCAGATACAATTTTGCTTTGTGTGTTTCTTATTTCGTGGGAGCACAGCACCCAGATAAATAAAATTTGTGTACCTACCAACATGACGGATTCTCGCACTAGTATATCCCAGTCACATGGGTGACATGGCACAAATGTCAAGCCAGGCGCCCGAAATCCAAAATCACCAGATCGATCGATCAACCGTACAATAAACTCAAAAAACGGAAAGGAGAAACACATCGGTTCTGAAGAAAGGGAAACCTGAGAAATGATGCTCTCATCATCCACATCAGTCATCATCTCCATTAGTACAAACTCTCTGTTCTTGTTGTTTTACAGGTTGGTTGTCTGGGGTCCCTACTGTGATGATTTACGACGCCTATATGTACTGGCCCTCCTCTAGCGGCCGGAGAAACCGGAACCCCGCCGGCGACGCGGTGGTCTTGCTGCAGCTGCAGGCCTCGCCGTTGCGGACACCGAGGTGGTAGCACAGGCAGATGGTCGTCCGCTGAAGCTGCTGCTGCGACGTGGGCGTCGTCACGGCGGCCGCCGGCGTCTTGGGCGGCGAGCACGGCGGGCCCACGGACAGGTCCAGGTCCAGGTTGAGGTCGGGGCACCGCGGCGCGTCTGTGCTCCCGCCGCTGCTGCTGCTGTGGCGGTCCTCCGACGGCGCCGGGCGCGCGAACATCACATTGGGTGGGATTGCGATGACCGGGCGCGCGTGCCTGGGCGGCGCCGGCGATGGGGACGGGAAGCCGGCGGTGCTGGACGTGGTCAGCACGCTGCCAGCGCCTGCGCTACCGCCACCACCGCCGCTGAGCGGGCGGTGCGTCTGCGGGTCGATGCCCCGGCTCAGCAGCTTGCGCTTGATGTGCGTGTTCCAGTAGTTCTTGATCTCGTTGTCCGTCCGGCCCGGCAGCTGCCCCGCGATGAGCGACCACCTGCGCGACGCATGGATCAGTCATCGGAAGGCAACGGGCCGAATGGTACACAGTACAGGCGGGGTGAACGGGCGCTTACTTGTTGCCGAGCAAGGCGTGGAGCTTGATGATGATCTCGTCGTCGTCGTCGGTGAAGTTGCCGCGTTTGAGGTCCGGGCGGAGGTAGTTCATCCAGCGCAGCCTGCAGCTCTTGCCGCAGCGGAGGAGGCCCGCGGCCTTGGGCAGCGAGCGCCAGCAGCCCTCGCCGTGCGCCTTGATGTAGGCGATCAGGCGCTGGTCCTCCTCCTTGGTCCACGCGCCCTTGTTCGTGTGCGCCTTCTCGCAGCACGGAGACCTCCCCATGTCTGCTGCTGCTGCTCCCCCCCCTTGTGTCGTCGCACGGGCCACCGCCGCCGCTGGGCGCAGGTGTTTCTTGGCTGGGCGGGCGCCTGAGCTCGTTCGTAGTCGAGTTTGCCTGGTGCTCCCTCCTCCTGAGCTCTGGTTTGGGTGTTATTATAACAGGGGAGGCGCGGGAGGAGAGATAGCAGGAGGGGCGCGCAACGGAGCGCGTATATATGGGAGCCGGCACGGCAAGCTGCAGTGCGTGCTGGTAGACGCTACTGTGAGGAAGCCGAGCGTGGGTTTTATTCTTTTTTATTTTTATTTTTTCTTTTTTGGACCCTAGAGCTTGACCGTTTCTGCCTTGCCATTGACTGGACCCCCTAGAGGTGTGCGTTTCTTCGCGTTCGTTCATTTTACCGGTCGCTGGCCGGTGTTTGTTTTGAAGCAAACATTGCCAACATCATCAGGGTTGGCTCCTTTTTGCAATCTGGCGGGTGCTTTTGCGCTTGATGATCCGCCGACCTCCCTCGCTCGTGTGCGTTTCTTCGTGCGTTCGTTCGTTATATTTAGGTGTTGAGTTATCCTTTTTATATAGTGAGCTAAAAGGTGAGGTGTTTATTTCTTTTGAAGCAAAAAGGCAATCCAAGTTTAAACATTGACAACATCAGGGTTGGCTCTATATTTCAGCCACTTTATTTACATAGGAAGTATGCTACTTCTACCGTCCTAAAAAGTAGAGTATTGTATTAGGTCAATCCGCGTCCATCATCCTCGATGGAGTAGTTTGTTAGTTACGCGACTCCTCTTATTACACTTTGTTTTTTGTGACTTCCTTTACCTCTTACCATTTTTTCTCCTGGTGGTTAGCTAACCCAGCCGAGCAGAGCAGAGTACTTTACCTCTCCCTTGTCCCATCACCCCCTCATCTAGTGCGGGAGACATTTTTTCTCCTGGTGGTTAGCTAACCCAGCCGAGCAGAAAAATCAAATTGAGCAGCGGGAAAGCCATAAACTTGGTTGATGATTTTTAGAAAAAAAACAGAAATTTAAAGCCGACGCGAGAAGGCGAGCGGGGGATTTTTCTATGATTTACTATGATTTTTTAAAACTGCTTTTAGGGGAATTCCGTTTGGTACTTGGTTTCCAAATTCTGGTGGAGCAACCGGCCACCGATTGGTACTAAATTCTGGTGGAGCAACCCCGATGAGCTACCCCATGAGCTGTGCTGCCTGTTGCTCGTAGCGTTTCGTCATCCTCCTGGGCTGTGGTGGACCGGAGTGGACGGAGAGCCAATAATTTAGTAGTCCTGATTAGGTAGTTCGCGCGCCAGTTAGCCGTGTAGGTTGCGGAGTTTGGTAGCGTTGGTGGGCTCGGATCGCGTAAACAAGAGGGGGCCAGGCCAGGCCACACCCCTCCGGGTCAAAACGAACATGCCCGGCCGGTTGCCCCTTTCCGTTGGGAACTGCTCGGGTGCACGATTGGGCCCGGCACGGCCGCCGCAGGATCGGCCATCCGTCCGATCGCCGGCACGCAGCAGGGAACGCGGTGGGCCCGTGGATCGGATAAGAGCCATTCTCATACCGATATACCGATACTGTAGCCCGAGAGGTTTATCCGTCCGTCCACGGGCTCGCTGATCCCCAGTCATTTTCAGCTGTCAGCATTACGAGGGAGCGAGTGGACAGCACTGTGACGACACTGTGACCGCAGACAGGTTGAAAAAGGTGGAGCGACACTGTGCTGTAGTACTCGAAATTCGAAAAGGTTACTCCACGGCGTTTTCAGGAGTTCAATGCGAGCCAGGGCAACCTACCTCTCCCCACCCATTCGTGCTTCTTCGGCTCGCCAAACGGCAACGGCTGCCCAACGCCCGTGGCGGGCCGGCCGGCGTGACATACGTACACCAACGCTGATGGCGGCGATTTGATAATACTACTGCTCGATGGTTAGGAGTCGTGCACTGTGCCAACAGTAGTTACGACTGTTTATCTGTCAACCGCCATAGCTAAGTAATGAGTTCTGCCCATCCATCACTGGTCTCGTTGGCACTGATCGCGACCAAAATAAAGATAAGGGAGGCTGCTAACCTTTTTTTCTGAGCTCATGTTAAAACTCCTACACTTCCATAAGCTCGTCCCGGCTATTTTCCCGACGGAGTAAATTGAGAGTCAATCATGGGCTAACAACCAACTCCCCTCCTTCATTAGAAACTGGAAATGAAAGAGGCCGAGGTGGTTAGTAGCTATAGCTAATACTAGCTAGCTACGGAGGAAAACGACGGAAAGGATAGTGAGCCAGTTGAGGTCGATTCGGCGGGGGATCCAGCAATCTCGATCGAGCCTCGATCCGCCTCGATCCGCCGGTGAAAGCAGTCGCCGTACTCGCGTGCTCTCGGCACCAAAGTCCGCGGCGAGGCGTCGTCAGCTGGGGGCTCGGAACAGTGGCGAATCTCCCGTATGCATTGAATGCCGGCACTTTGGCAGTGAAAGTCAGCGCGTGCCGCCTGCACGCATGCAGGTGCCAGTTGCAGGCTGTGTGTGCGGCGCGTGCTGCGTCGACGGCAGAGGGATTCGCTCGGTCGGATCGTCGGACTGGGGTAGGCAGAATGCAGTGAATGCTTGTCGCATCAGCTGGATCGGCGCCTGGCTTCAGAAGAAAGGAACGGCGCCGACGACGACGACGGTCTTCCCTCTTTGTCATCTTGTGTACGAGTAGATAAGATGACCACCGATGGCATGAGCGAGCGACCAAATGTTAAAAATGCGTTCGTTTAGTAGTAGGATAAAATCAGATTTGTACTAATATTGTGAAAGTAGGCCTGGCATGGCATCTTTGCCGTGTAATTTAGTGTCGGTTCTTGTGTGTCCATGGGATGTGCGATCACTATCAGTCCTGCGGAACCGACAACGAACAGTGAATTTAGGGGGCCGCCCCGACTGTATTGGATTCGACGTGATCGGACCGGTCGGGCGCACGTAGCTTTCAGCCAAGTGCAATGCCAAAAGGCAGCAAGGATGTCCCAATTAAGCACGAACCACCGCCGATCGAGTGCAAATGCACCGCCCCCGGCCCGGCACTGCATCATGCAAGTGCGACGCCACCGTCCCATCCGGCCGCTGCCTCCATTCCATTCCATTCCATCCGTCCAGGCGATGCGATCGGTTGGTGCGAGTTGAGTTGCCTGGTTGCCCTGGCGCCCGGGTTTGGTACGGGGTCAAGGCCTCGCAAGCGCAGCTTCGCCGGCCCGTGACGCGCCGGGGCTCCCACCACCACGCGCGCGGCCGGTGGGCGCCAGCGTCCCAACAAGGGGAGCAGACGCGCGTCGCGCTCGCGCCCGTGCTCTCGCGGCTGCCCGCCTGGATCACACTGCACGCGGACCGCGACGCGCGTACCAACCGCCAGTTTGTGTGCACTGACTGCACCGGGCCCTCGCGCAGCTAGCTGCCGCGGTGCCGGAACTGGACGTAGCTGGGGGTTGGTGCGGAGTCTCCGGTGGTGTACTCCCCGTAGAATTGCTGTCGTGATGAGGAGGTTGGTTGGTTGGTGCCATGTCCTGGGGTACGTACGTACGACGTCGACGACGTGCGTGGACGCACGCAGCCCGCGTACAGGTACTACGTACTCCTACTGACCAAGGTTTGAAGGCCTACAGCTTCACTACATTGATCGGTACCGGTCTACGGGATCCTATGTAAAGTAAGTAGAAGGCAGAATGGTCCATGCATGGCTGTGGTTCGGCACTCCGGCAAGGTCCATCAATGGTGACATTACCAGTGCAACCATGCGTTTCTAGTACTGTACCTATACGTGCGCACTGTTCGTCTTCGGTTCGCATTTACCACACTCTGATGATTCAGTGCATGAGACGACTCGTCCTCGCGAACTCGCGAGCTCGACCTGACAGAGGATAGCACGCGCGGCTAGTTAACCTAAGCTACTGCCTAGTGACTTTATTCATTCCAACTGATACAGTGAAGTGACTTTGAGAAGTCGTTATCCGGCACGCATAAAGTCCTCCACGCAGGACAGAAGTATTACGACGCCACGTTTGGGTTTCTTTCCTTTACCCTTTTTTCGGTTCGGCGAATGGAATTCAGGTTAACGTACTCCGTGCGATACAAAGTTTTCTCGGAGCACTATTTCCTGCCATCAAATCAAACAAACAGCAGAGGTTTAGAACGGAAAATGCGTGTTCAAGAGATGGACTGGACTCTGGACTAGTCCTTCCTTTTGTTTGTTTGTCCCTCACTTTTGCCCAGTCCGTGCGTGCATAGCACGGGGATAGATAGATTGCAGCGCAGGGAGACTCCGCCCAAGTCAACGGCACATCGCATCGCATGCCTGGTTGCCGGGTGCCGACTGGCCACTGCCGACCGTTTTGTTCCAAAACAGGGGAGGATAGGATCTCTGCCAGTTTGCCGGTTCAAGTATCAACTGACCATGAGCAGCAATTTATTGGTGTTTCCGCAAATCGACGACTCCGGCAAGGAATGCATGTTTTCTGTCAGTGATGATCAAGTGCTACTGATCGAGTCACTGAAGCCTGAAGAAATCTGAACAATTAATACGAGCACTGCACCAGTGATCAATACCGTTAGTTTTACCTACTTCTCTGCATTGTTTCTTGAGTCCTCGTCGCTAGCGACTTCAGGTTCGTTGTTGCAGACGCTCTCACAGCTCACAACTCCCAGGTCTGGACTGTGCCCGTCCTCTATGCAATAAAAAAAAAACTGGAGTCTGCAAGAATCAAACGAGTGAACTCGTCCAATTTACTGTGGAGACTCGACAGTGGATTCTGGTCCCCGTTGAATAGCCGTATGTTAAGGAAGAAGTGCTGTCAGTTCACAATCTGGTGGACCATCAATATAGTGATTTGAGTCCAGTGAGTCAAGTTGTTTACTTGTTCAATTCTACGAGTTGGAAGGAACCAGCGGTTGCTTACTGTAATAGAAAACGCTAGCGAATGAGGCACGGTCATAGTGAACTAGTAGTGACAGTGTAAGACAATACATACTCCTAGCAATTCATCAATTGATTGATAGATGGAAGTAGCAGCAGAATCTTGGACTTCTTCCCCTCTTGACTTTGCCACTGTTTAATTACTGAAGCTATGCTGCATCTAGAGATTAAGAAAATATCACTACAATTGTTATTGACCTTGAAGTACCGTGAGTGAGCTAATGCTGCACCTAGACAGGGTTGGTCGGATACCCTGCCTACTAGCAGGCATTTTTTTTAAGAGTAAAGTCCATTTTTGGCCATCTTTTGGCGAAGAATGACCATCGAACTCCAAAACCGGGTATCTTTGACCATCCAACTCTTAAAACCGTTCATAATTGGCCATCGGGCGGTTTCGATGGGTGGTTTTAATGTCTTTATTTACGAGTTTAGTCCTTAGAACAACGCGCTGGTCCGGCAGCATCCATCCGTCGAACAGCGCGCGCGCCACCACGCGGCGTCCCCGCCCGCGGCGTACACGCCCAGCAGCGCCCGGCGTGGTGGTGGCCACGGGAGGAGTGCGTGGATGGCGAAGGTGTAGAACACGGCGATCAGGTCCGGCGTGCGGTCATGTTTGTAACACAACAACAATAAAAGATTTAAAATAGCGAGACAAAAACATAGTTTTTTTTTTGAGTGAACTGATTTAAAATAGCGAGAGAAAAACATGTTTTATGGATGAACCTTGCACAAGTAACAGGTAAAATATCCAGCCTGAAATACAAATTTATTAATATTAATTCATAACAGAGGATATGTGGCAAACAAATTTTTCATTCGACATCCGACGAAAAGCAACCAATTGATTGCATCCACCAACATAGGTTCTTGATTCATTTTGCAAGGCATACCATAAACAACTGAATACATATAACCATTGATCTAAGGACTAAATTGTAAATAAAACATTAAAACCACCCATCGAAACCGCCCGATGGCCAATTGTGAACGGTTTTAAGAGTTGGATGGTCAAAGATACCCGATTTTAGAATGGTTATTCTTGGACTTCGCCAAAAGTTCTATGGCCAAAAATGGACTTTACTCTTTTTTAAAAGAAAAGGGTGCCTACTAGTAGCAGGCATGACGCTACAGTTGTTAGAACACCAAAATAACAATACTTTCGTGCTGCACTACTGAACAACATACGTCATGTTTATAAAGCAGCAGATGCATACAAGTAAAGAATGGCAAGTCTCAACCGCACCATGTGCCTTAGCAACGTACGTATGGAGACGACGCCGCTACAGTTTTTAGGTGGATGTTAAGGCCTACCGAACCGTGGCGGTTTCTTGCCAAGGCTATCTTTTTTATATCTCTGCATTTTCGCCGCCAGTACACCTCGCCTACACCTACCTGACTGTGCCTTCACAACTTGCGGCACCACTACATTCAATCAATCGAGTGATGAACTAGAATATATCTCCATGGATGATTTGCTGCTGTTGTTTAGGTTCAGGAGAAGTTGGGAAAACATTCTTGAACTGAATAAGTACCTGCGGGACAGGGTCAATAGTTTGGCGAAGATATTTTTTTTGTAATTCTGAATTCTGATGCTCTCTCTACTGAATATAAAAACAAATGTTTAGCGTCCGCCAAGAATCTTTTCTGCACCAGTAACGCACTGCCGGTGTTAGTTCCCTGCCCATTTTTATTTGCAGAATATATATATAAAAAACATCCGCAACAACTTCTAATCCCACCACCCAAGCAATTCAAACTCGTCACTGTGGACAAATAGGCGCGCGTATTATCGCGCCAATCTAAGGTGAAAAGACATGGAAAACAATCAGAAGTACGACAAGTTTTTATCCTAGCTAGTCAAATGTACAAATGTGCAACAGAAAAAAGAGGGTACAAAAAGTGGTTGGGGTGATTTAGAAATAGTTCAGGATTCCTTATGTGCATGGGGGGCGGGAGGCGGAGCCGGCGCTGGCGTGGAGGCCACGCCGCCCGACCAGCGGCGCGCGCCGAGTCACGGAGGCAGCACCGAGGAGTTGAGGAGGCGGTGCCCCTGGCAGAGAGGATGTGGCATCTTTGCGACTTGCGGCGACCGGGCAGAGAGGATGAGATAAGGATGACACGGTGGCTAAGTCTTCCAGGTTGGTGTGCCACGTTAACAAAACCGCCCCAAAAACCAGGCAAGGGGGTAAGTTAAACGGTTTTGGATAGTTTGATGTGTTGTTTAGACTGTTTTAAACTTTAGGGGGGTGGATGGGCCAGGGGTGGAAAGCTCGAGGGGTGTGATCTAGACTTTTTTTTTCCTTTGGAAAATTGCTAGAGGAAGCCAACAAATATCCTCCCCACTTGTGTATAGTCATTTAAAAACTCATTAGTTTACCAAGTGTTTTTTTAGAAAATATGGACATGCTCTTAAGCTACTAACCCTACATTTTATATTAACAGGTCATAAAGTAAGCTACTTTCTTAGACGCAATTAGCATCGCTTTTCAAACAAAATATTCACGTTTTTAAGATACCACGAAAGGAATAGTTGCTCTGCGTCCAAAAGGAAAATCAACGTGCAGTACAATCTGGTGAACGGCTTATCGTTTGGGGAAACATTCTTTGTTGAGTTTTTAATCGGCAACATGTCCTAATCTGTCAATCCAACCGTAAGCGATCGACATCCATGATGAGAGGAGAATATAGAACCTAGCGGTAGGTATGTGGGGGATGGGAAGCCCATAACCACCTCGGTTGTTGCCAATACTCCTCTCCTACTCTCTTCTATTGATAAAACTAAGATGTGACGAAATTGATAACATAGATACCAAAAATTTCTCATTGTCGAAGATGCAGTCACGATGATCGCCTGAGCCTGATCTGATCGAGCGGTGGCGTTGTGACGCAGGCGGGGTGGCGCAGTGCAAGATAGAAGATTGGATTTCGATCTCTCGGTACTCTGCCAGTGGTGGAACGGACAGATGAACCTCGTATATAGGTGACCACTTATGATTGTTAGGCCAAAGCATCACACGCATATAGGTATATACATGATCACTTAGGACAACACAAGCATAAAGTATCTATAATTAGTATATACTTATATGGCGTTCATAATTTTTCTGACTTCAAGGGCTCAGCCGAGTTCACCAATAGATGCCTCAGGAGACCAAAACTTTCTGCATAACAAATTCACACGTGCCTTCACATTTGGTTCCTGCTGCAAAACACAAGCATGAGTAGTCTACTCTCATATCGAAATCAGCCTCGCGGTATCTAAATAAAATATCGCCAAGTTTCTCCTGTTTCAGTTCCATCATTGATGCTAGGTAAATAATGACTCCACCAACTCTGCATGCAGAACAAGTCCTGCCTGACTCCTGTATATGTAAATAAAAAAACAAAACACAGAACAAGCAACAGCTGACTTCCATCCTAAATAATCCTTTTTAGAAAAAATAAAAACTTGACCGGAACCTGCTCATCTCATTCAGTCATTCTCCTGTTTGCAGCCATGCATTTTGACTCGCTCAACCGCTACACTGACGTAGCTGTCGTCGCGTCGTCCAAGTTGTTACGGTTCGGCAATGGCTTTCGCGCCACCATTGACGGGTTTGTTAAGACTACCAAGAACAGATAACGTGCGCAGGTGTGCTTGAAAATGCTTGTTATTTGCATCATCCGCCGAGCCGTGTGGGTTTCCGTATCCTACGTGCGCGCGATTGCGATTGCAGGACTTGCAGCAGGCGCATGCAGCTGAATGCCTTGCGATGATGATAGTCAGAGCCCGCCTGCCTGCCTAACCGGACTGACCGTTTCAGCAATCGAAACAGCTGGAGCTTATCGTGCATGATTCATCCAGGGTCAATTCTGTTGCGCTTTAGTATATCCTGCAGTCGTTTCACCCAGTTTCATCACGATTCACGACAGTTGTCCATGCGGTCAGATTGGAAGAAGTCGGTAATGGAAGGTTCCGGGTTTCACTTAGCAGCCCCACTAACCTATATCCAATCTTTACTAGTACACTGGGAAGCATCATCCAATTTGACCAGGCTGAAGTTGATACACTGGGAAAAAAAAGTCAAATATCACTAGATTTATTTACAGTCTTGAAGTACACTCTGATGTCACGCAGTCCTGTTAGATGTGTGCAGTTAACCCTTCTTATCGTGAGTTCTCTACTCTTCACGTTCTTGTCGAGAATTCTTCAAGTCCTCTGCCATGTCAGCAAAGGAACATAAAGCTTCCATTTTTCAAGTTCAGCCTTGTACTCAAGGCTGCAAAACAATATTCAGGAAAGAGTTCGCTCAGGTTATCCTTAGTGTTAAGAGAGTTTTTACCACACTTGGGATTAATATAAGCCATCCATTCTGTTAGATTCAATGGTTAAAAAGCAAGAGAAACCAAGTAGGAGAAACCAAGTTGCGGACCAGAACTTGAAATTACCGTGGGAATATGAACTGCATTGTAATTAATTTTGAAGGTACAATAGTCTTTTTAAATCTGATGCGGAGCTGCTTCTCATAAAAACAAAAACGGTGCATCCCGTTGAGCGATCACGCTCTCTTCGGGGGAGCGCTGTGTATTCGTTCGTGTGAGAATTGTAAGGGCAAGAATGGATAAGCTGTGCCGTAAAAAACAAAAACAAAAACCCGGATAAGCAGCTGGTGGGCTTGAAGCGAACGGCTCGATCGGCCTCACGTCTCATGGGATGTGTGTGGTTGGCTCGACCTGGCGGATCCTGGCCATTGCTCCAAATGCTAAACACACAGTACTTTTTTTTGAGAGACTAAATACAGAGTACTTAGGATAGATAAATTCAAGAGCTCCAAGTGAACATCAAATGACAGTTTGGCTGAGTGTTCTAAAGGCGCCAGATTTATGCTTTTTAGTCAGAGAAAGGACGTGAGTTCAAATTCCATGGCTGTGAATTTTTTGCTCATTTTTTTCCTTTTTCTTTCTTCTTTTCCCCTCCTTTTTTTTTCTTTCTTTTCTGACACGAAGTGACTTTTTTTCCCTCTATTTTTCGATAACTATTGCGTTGTTCACTTCAGATTAAAGCAGTCTGAACTAAAAAAGTTGATTAAAGCGAACACCCTATATAGATCTCGGTTTTTTACTACAAGGAAGGACGGTTTACGTGCAACACGAATAGGTGCCATCAGTGCTTGTGAGCTCAAGGTATTGACCTCATGGATTAATTAATGAATATGATCTTGCACAAAACAAACACAAAATAAAAAGCAGTAGGATAAACAGATGGAACATTGGTAAAACTAACTTTAAGACATAGGCACAATCTGATCCGGTAAACTCTTCTACATCTATCTGATGTTTGAAAAGATTATATCTCTTTTGTATTCTAATAAAGGTTTCTTCATCTACAATTATAAATCACATATATTAGGTTAATTTTTTTATAACAAATTCAAGTGTAAATGTGATTACAATTATAAAATACCAATGAGAAGAGTGATACTAGAACTCCATCTTGGCCATTTGCTCAATCATAATAAAATGCTAAGCACTACATATCTATACATGAACATCTCATGCCATCTAAAGATCATTAGTCTATGCACCAAGCATGGGGGGGATTTCATCACAGACTGTACATGGAAAAAAACAATCACATACCGGGCTAAAACGATCAGAGGTACACTGCACCTGCACTAATTTATGAAACACACTGTGATATTAAGTAACCAACAATCTTGTGCACACATGTTAGAGTATAATTCATTAGAACCAAATATTGTCAAACATGCACAAAGAGATATAATCAAAGAACTGACAAAAATAGAAACATAATATATCATCCATATATGGCTAACCATAAAACAGATGACCAAACAAGCTATCAGAGTTACATTGAGGGCAAATCTTTCAGGACCATCTGGGATTGAGGGCAAGGCTATCTTTTTAGGACCATCAGAGTTAACTTAAACACTACCATGTACCATCATCCACACAAGAAACAAGTGTTGGGTTGTCATTGCTCATTGATGCCACAATTCATGTATGTGGTTCCTCGCCATCGACATCTAAAACAAAAAACGCAGTACCAAAAATCACGTAAAATACTGCCAAAAAAAGACGTCAAGCTTCGACTTAATGAAAGCAATTGGTGGCTGATGGCTATGACAAGAATCATCAAACTCAACTGCTTTTTCTATGCTGATATCAGTAAAGGCCACAACCCGCAAGTTGACCAAGAAGTTATTAGCTTAAGAATGAGGGCAACCAAATTTTAAGCAGTCTAAACCAAGAAGCATATATTAAAATATGTCAATCACAAGCAAAATATTTTTCAGGTGATGCCTTTGGGAGAGCTCTAGCTCTAGAATTTTCAGATTTTAATATCATTGCCTAGATGGAAACACTTCCCTCTCTAAAACATAATCTTTGCAAACCAACTAACAGATTTGGAGCCACGAAATCATACATGTGATTAGTATCCTCTGAAGTAAAACATGGTTATTGGTAGGGCATCCTATGCCGGTGTGGCAGCTGCTAATTCAGATGTTGCTTGGGCTATTGCTGATCCTTATGCCATATCCGCCAATGGGTCAGTCATATCTGCACTAGCAATGTAACTAGCTCCTGCTACTGTTCCAACCATAGCTGTTTAGAAAGTTATCCTTTTGCACGAGCCAGAAAATTTGAGGTTCTAATGGCCGCAGCGGCTACTCCTGCCGCCGTGTTGGTGCCTCTCCTGCGCATCCTGCAACTTCTTCCGGAAGCTTTCCTGCAGACCACTTCAGCCCTGCTGCTTTCGTGCGAGCTCTGGCTGGAGCTCCTACAGCTCTGTCGCCGCCCGCTGCTGCTGGCATTACGTCTGCCACTCCTCCTGTTGTTGTTGTGGCTGCTGAAGCCGATTGCCTCTCCTCAAGCTTCTTCCGCTCATCCTCCAGATAACTATGAACAGACTCAATTTCCTTCCGCTGTTGAAGCTGCAACAACTCCTTTTGCTATTGATAATAGATGTTGAAGCCTTTGGATCCTCCAAACAGGTATGCCTCGATGTATCCAAATTTACCCACAAAGTAGTCTGTCTCCAAATGTGCTTCACCATTGTGTCTAAAGTCAAGGAGTCCCGCCACAGTTTGAGGTTACACACAACACACTCAATAAATTCACGAACGGCTTCCTTTAGAGTCTTTGGGGTTAGATTCTATTTAAATCGAAGAACACAATGCAAGTACATGTTTTCTATTGCCTTCTCAATCCAGCCACTCACATCATCAGGAATGAGGCTAATTTCACTTATGATGTTTTCATAAGTTATTGGCTTAGTTGCTCCACGACCTTCAACTTTTTATACATTTTCACATATAATGCATTGTTTGAATCCTCTCTTCATGAGACACATGGCTTAACACAAGACGACAAGTTATCTCATCTTTTCGCAGCTGCATTAGAAGGTGTTTTAAATCTACAGGACTGAGAATTTGAAGTAGATAAGTGAATCTCTCTTTCCACTATGTTTGCGACAGTTCTAATCTGATTTTTTAGGATCTTCTTAGCCTCGTTGGCGGTGACCTTTTTCAGTAAGCATATGAGATCCATCCTACCTCTCAAATTTCCTAAGAGATCAACAACAAAATTATCTGCTTTGAATTCTCCATCTAAATAATGACATGTTGGAAACTAGGGGTTCCGAAGAGGGAGAAGAGAAAGAGGAAGTGAGACAATTAGGATTTTGGTCACCCCAAGTGGGAGAGAGAGAGAGAGAGGAGGAGTGGCGATTAGGGTTTTGATGTGTGCAAGTGAGGGAAGAGAGAGCCCCTCCTTCTCATGACACCTCTATATTTATAAGCAATGTACCCCTTGGTGGGGGCTGGATTTACAACTCGCCCCACTAACTCCACTTGGGCCGTTTCTAGTGGGCTTGGCCCATAGGAGAAAGCCAATTCTCATGGCAAGCCAAGTCCCAACAGTAGCCCCGCATCTACTAGGTTATGGCCAGAACTACATGGCCTAGTAGATACTCACACTAGAAGAGGTGCAATAGAACTCGGACCTTGGTTGCGAGGAATGTCCCTCCCAACTACACGTGCATGCCTCGCTAAAAACTCCATCCCAAAAATCCAGTGGAAAAAAAGCATGGAGAAAAGTGCACATGCATGATTCTCAGTCTACACATGTTCTAAGCCCTGAGGCTTCGCCTCTGATTCTTCTTGGGGTTAAGGCCTTCTCCAACTCTTCTTGCAACGGAGGTCTTCATCTTTGGACCTTCTTTGCGCGGAGGTCTTTTCCAACTCTTTTTGATGTTGAGGTCTTCCCCAACTCTTCTCGCGGTGGAGGTCTTCATCTTCAGGCCTTCTTCGCGTGGAGGTCTTCTCCAACTCTTCTTGATGTTGAGGTATTCTCCAACTCTTCTCGCGGAAGTCTCAAGCATCGAGCAAAAAACTTCATGCCGTGGATGATAGATTCTCTGATGTTCTCCCCATAGCCCCCCTTGGTTGACACTTGCGATTGAATCCTTAGCCGATGCTTGGTGTAGTCGATGAAGTGGCGAAGGTTGTCAAAGGCTTAAGACGATGTGGCGAAGGTCTTGAAGAAAGTTTCCCGCGAAACTTTCATAAGGCTATAATTTTATAATATCTTTGAAGAATTATTTCTTATTCTTGAGCTCAAACCTGCGTACTCTTTTAGACGACTTGAAAGATGGAAAACTGGAGTGGAGGTTCTATAGTGTACAAAAGTCTCAAAATTTATTATTGAGTGAAGGTCTATGAGACTATGGAGAGCATGCAGAGACTCTGTTAGCATAGCAGCATAAATATAATATAATTAATTACCTTGGAGAGGTTTACTCCTTATCAGCAAAAGGGCTTTACCAAGCTTCTGGGTTTGCGCTATAGAGTGGTCTATCATAAAGGATCCGATATCTTGGTTGCCGACACCTTGTTGTGTCGTGAACACACCGAGTAGTTGCTTACAATATCCTCTCTAGTTGGCCTGGTATGTTACTGATGCTGCTGCTAAGTCGCTGCTACAGCACATGTTCTTGTCTGTAGTTGCAATGCCCAATTACAAACCGAAGGATGGCATCATCTACTACACCTATGTAGAGAACCCCACTAGGGAGTTTTGCATCCTGGTGAAGCCACATCATCACATTGGCTCCACCATACATCCAACTAGCATGCATGAGCGCACAAAAGAACTGAAGCCGTTCACATGTCATCAAGTTCACCTTGGAAGCTCAGGAGACTTCTCTTTGAATGTCATGTGCAAGTCCTTTAAATAGTCCATCCTAGAGAGGGAGAGGGACGAGGAGAATGCGTACCCGAGGTGGAGCGGGAGTTGTGCTTCGTCGACTTCAGATCCGCGGCGGAAAGGCGGGGCTAGGCCACTTTGTCGGGGTGCCACAATAGCCGCCATGGCCGTCGGGCCGGGGTGAACTCCACTGACGCTAGGATGGGCGTTGTTGGCGCTTGTTAACGTTAATATTAAATAATCAACTAAGCATAGAAAATGGCATAAATGAATATCAACATAGACTTAGGGGTTTGCTACTAATGAATTCCACAAGTTTTGGTGTTTTGTTTTATTTTAGAGAGTGATTCTCGAGAACAGGTACAATTGGGCCAAATCTACAAGATAAATGGGCCTTGACATCTAATCCAACAAGCACCAAATAAAGAGAAGCCAAATGCCATCACACAAGACGATGTCAAATGATGGATTTGAGTACACCACTGCGACGGGCTGTCGACGATCGAAACGGATATATCATTTGCTATATTTGGAGTTCAGAATAAGAAGATATGAATTTATAAATAATGGAATATTCTAGAAACAAGAGCTGCGGGATTATTGGGCCTAAACGAGAATTTGGCTCATAAAGGCTATGTGCATTATAATTAGATATGGTGGAAAGTTTAGTACCATATTGCTTGCTAAAGGTGGAGGGATGCCGGGGAGACCCCTATATATGTAACCCTACACCCCTAGGAGCCATGTACCAGATTAACTTGAGAGTTGTCCCATGAATGGATGGTCTCTCTCGTTAATATTAGAGAATTAGATTAGACAGACTACAATGTAATAGAATAGATCTAGTAGAGAGTTAGGGAGAGCGGAACTGCGTTCGGTTACGGAAGAGAAGTCTTCAGCGTTACGGTATATCTTTGTATCTCAACTCTATTAGACTTTATGCCATAATTAAATATATCTTTTCTAGTACTTTTATGCCTTTCATGTTATTGATATAGTTATTATACTATTGCATGGGATCTCCGCTCGTATTGAGGGCTCTAGTTATGCTAGGTAGCTAGAGTAGTAATTTATAGTGTAGGCGTGGTGTCTAGGCTATAGGTTACCCGAGGTTGCGCCCAATCCCACGGTTAGTTGTGGTAGCCCGGGGGTGACAGCCTGTCGGTCTTTGTAATCCACCACGTTCGGGTTGGTGTTTAAGTAGAGCTTTTTGGCGGCCTTCCCCGATCACCCTTTCCTAGTCTTTTTTCGAGGATCGGGGCGGTACCGCTGCTCCAAAGTGTATTAGAATAATTGTTATCATAGAACCAAAGTACTAGAGAAGTATTCAGGAACCTAGATCTCTCCCGTTGTCCTCTCGACCTAGTTATCTACTCTATATTATAATATTCTCCTGGTTAAATGTTATTAATTATCATACATATCATATACATTATTTACCCCCTCACTTTAGTTTAGTTAGTATATTAAGTTAGTAGATACATGATTTTGATTTATCATAGTCTTTACCCTTGCTTCCCCCGTGGAAAATATAAATAACGATACTGAATACTCCCTGTAAAAGCTACAATGGTATATTTATTCTCGCGGCGCTATGAACCCTTTATATTCTTTTTGCACTTAATAAATACCAACAGGCGTTCACGCGAGCAAGGGAGGAGCCGAGGAGGAGGGCGGCGGCTACTTCGAAGCGGTAGGAGCGGGCGGTGGCCCCGCGCCCCCGCCTCGACCAAAACCTCGTCCTCGGACTCCTCGCGTGGGGCCATGGCGGCAGTGAGGCCCTCTAGTTGTGGGGCATCGACATGGCCGCCGCACACGGTCCGGCCGAGCTCGCGGCGCCTCCATGGCAAGGGGAGGGAGGCCTCACCGCCGCCACGGAGAAGCCCGCCGCCGACTTCGACGAAGGAGCCGCTAGGGGCACATCCATCGACGGGCTTGACGGCCCACCACAAAGTGAAAGGTCCTAAATGGCTAGAGGGGGGGTGAATAGCCTAATAAAATTTCTACAAAATTACTAGAGCAACTTGTTAGTAAATAACAAAGCGTAAATGTGTTTGCTCTAGCTCTACTTGTCAGCAAGCCTCCTATTGACAATTCTAGTTGCTATAGTCTCTAAATCACATACAAGGGCTAAGTCGCTACTTTACCACTAGGTGAACAAGCTAAATTACTATAGCAACTAAGCAAGACTACACAATCTACACAAGCACAATATATATATCAAAGTAATGCAAGTGTGTAGAAGTGATATACCACAATGTCGAGGCTAGTCAATCCAATCACCGGGGATGTTGTCACAATATGAATAATGAATCCGAATGCCAAGAGACAACAATCACAATGGAGAGACACGAAGATTTAACCCGAAGTTCACTTGAGCACCCTCAAGCTAATCTCCGTTATGCCGACCTTCTCACATGTGGGGGCAAGATGGAGCTCACTCCTAGCCAAGTGCCTTTAGGCTACTTGCACCCAAAGCAAATGAGAGGTACCCAAGACACGAGCAATATATTACTTGCACTTAGTCTTCCCGACGAGGAGTGCGTGATCCTCTGACAAATCACCGGAGGTGGCCAAGAACATTCACCTTCTCTTGCCAACGCCTCCACCAATCACCAAGCCGGCTAGGAGTGGTGCTCTCCAAGAGCAACAAGAAAACCACCGGCTCACAACGATCCCCAAAGTGCCACTAGATGCAAAGATCAAAGCAATGTGCACTTGAATCACCTCAACTCACTAGAATGATGCTCACAAGCAAGAGGAGTGAGGAGGAGAGAGTGTGCTCAGCTCTAGAGGTGTTAGGATTGATTTCAAATGACCAAGCAACCTCCCAAAGCCGGCCAAAGGGGTATAAATACCCCCCATCACGAAATCCCACCGTTGGGGGGCAATCCACGCTGAAATCAGCCTGACCGGACGCGCCGACCGGACTCACCAGTGAGTCCGGTCGATGGGTCCGGTCACAACTGACAAACCCCAACTGAACCGCTGAACACGGGCTCGAGTGCGTCCGGTCAACATCCGGATGCATCCGGTCAACACCGGATGCATCCGTCCGTCGTAAACTTCTCAGCCGAGACCCCGAATGACATGCTCTCTGGGACGCTCACACCGGTGCTTCGATTCGGTGAGTCCGGCCACCATCCGAAGCCGCGAAAATCCGTCGTTGTGTTGTCGTTTCTTCGCCTTTGCTCCAAACCAACTTTCGTCACTTGATTCTTGTTGCCGACACGTCGAAGAACACCCCGACACCATGTGTTAGCATTTTGAAAACATTTTCCATCAAGAACGAAGTTAGCTCTCTAGGTTAGAATGCATGCAAATGATTTTGAACCTAGAGGCACATGAGGACCGATGTGTATGATAGTTTTCCCCTCTTTATAGTACGGCTTATCGACACTATAATCACTCACACCCTCTATGGTGTCTTGAGTGTAAAATCAAAATGACCCTATGGGTATACCTTTGCCTTGAGCCCATTTCGATCCTCGATCCACTCCAAGTCATGCACTTGATCATCATTTGAATCATCTCGATCCATCCACCATGACCATCATGCACCAACCTTGGCTTGACCAATCTCCAACTAAAACAAACACTTAGCATAGAGAGATTAGTCCTAAGGATGTCACTAATTAGCCAAAACCAATCTAGAGATCTTCCTGCACGTCCACCGTCGCCGGTGCGCCTCGCAGATTTCGCCCGGCGTCTGCCGTGGCTAGAGCAAAGAGGGTCGCGTCTGGCACCAGCTCGGCACTTTGCCGCCATGGCGCCCGGCCGGGAGTAGGTGTGTGGGTCGCCGGCGGCCGGCGTGAAGGCAAAGCGGAGACATGGAAAGTTGCCGCGGAGGCCGACGCGTGATCGACAGAGCAGCCAGGCGAACAGATAAAGGAGAGGGTAAAAGGAAAAGGTAAGGGCGGGTACAATGCTACACGTCACTGCTCTCATACCTTATCTCATGGAACGCCCGTAGGATTTTTAATGATGTGGAGGAAAGAGAGAGCGAAAAAGAGAATGAGGTCGTTGCTTTGGGAAACAACCGTCTCATGAGCTAAAATTTAGGAGTATGAGACAACTACTATATCATTGTATGAGTTGTTATTGTCATACACCTCACAATCATATTTTTCTCTACCCATAAATTACTCCCTCCGTCCCGGAATAAACGTAGTTCTCGTTTCCCAAGAAAAAACTGTAAGCAATTATATATTAAAATAGGATTAATATTTATATTACATAATTAGTATCATTGGAAAAATCTTTTGATCTAGTATTTTTAACAAATTTATTTGAAGATTTAAATCTTGTATGTATCTTCTACAAATCGAGTCAAACTTGTGGCACGAACACCCAAAACTAGCGTTTAATTTAGGACGGAGGGAGTAAGAAATTACATGTTACTATGAGACAACTTAAAAGGGACAACCAATGTGCGTATAGTCTATTAAGTCGTCTTAAATTACGTGTCACTATATGAGACCACTTACGAGACAACACCAATGTACCTACCCCCGAGAGAAAAGGGAAAAACAAATAAAGAAAGAAAATAAAATAAAAATAAAAATAGGAAAACAATAAAAAGAAAAAAATAAAAAACATAGAAAAATAGAAAAAAGAAAAAATATTATTATTTAATTACACAGTTTTGTTACTAAACTATATTTTAAAAGGAAAAAATGCAAGAATCCTACTCGATGAAATCCTTTCGATCATGAGAAGATATGAGCTTAGAGTTATTTTTCTGACATGCTATTTATTATTTTACTGTGATTGACATGCAATGCAATGAGATATTCAGTTCATCGGTAAAGTTTGGATTATTTGTTGTTTTCTATTTTAGTTCTCAGTGATTAACATTCTAACATATTTATATTCTTCTTCATACCCGAGGCAACGCTTGTAAAAAATCCTCCTAATTTTTTACCAGAACCAAGTCTAGCTGGGATCTAACAAGTTATTGCAGCAGCAGATCCTTCGGGCTTTGCATGATAGCCCTGTTGGTGGACATTCAGGGGCGCAGCGACATTTCAGAAATTGAAGCCTCTGTTCTATTGGCCTGGCATGCGTGCCTCAGTATTACAGTTTGTCCAAAACTGCCAGATTTATGCTCCAACGTCGAAATTACCAACTCGAAAAAACTCGACTACAGGACCACCGCCTCATCTGTCATCGTTGTTGCAGTCCATGCACCGGGCGCAGGGCCGAAGCCATGGCGGCGAGAACAACGACGCGCCCGCGCCCGCGCCCGCGCCGGGCTGTCTCGGCTAAGCGATTCGTTTTCTCGTGGACCACGACTCACGTTGGCCCCGTAGACCACTCGTGCCGTCGTGCGCCACATCGTCATTCCCCTCCCCGACAAGGCAGCAACAACAACCGGATTACCTGACTCATGGCGGGACGGATGACATCCCCAAAACCCTAACCCCGAGTCAGCCGTCGCTGCAGCACCCGCGTGGGCCGGCCCCGGCGGCCTCAACCGGAGCTGAAGTGCCATTGATGAGCCCCGCATCCAGCGATGCACAAGCTCCTCCCACGCGCCGCCTCCTTCCTCGACGCCGCGGCCCCCTGTTGCTCTCCTCCCCACGCATGGCCACGCTGCGCCTGGCTGGTAGCCCGTCCCCGTTCGTACCCACGTGCCCCGGCGCAAACACTGGCCGCATCCGCGCGCCGCCGTGGCTGCGCTGTGACGCTTGGGGAGGCGGGGACTCTGCTCCGCCGAGGCGGCCAGGCGCGGGGGCGATACGGAGGAGGGGAGAAGGGTGGCGGGCAGGGTCGCGCGGCGCCGGAGAGGAAGCAGAGAGGTCGGAGTGATGCGCTGGTGGGAAGTGTGGAGCTGCTTGCCATTCCCGGAGTCGGGCCACGGAACCTGAGGAAGCTCGTGGACAAGGGATTCGATGACGTGGCGCAACTCAAGCAGTTCTACAGGGATAAGGTGTGCGTTGAGCTATTCTTGTGCTCTGTTTTCTGGAATACGGATTATGTTAAATTACTACCGTATTGCCTTTTTTAAAAAAAAAGACTGCAAGGGATCATGAACTGGTATACTCTTATATGGTCTGCAGAAGTTTACATCACGTCCTGATTATATCTCCCAATTTACTTTTAGCTTCAAAGCCAGCCTTCAACACCGTCAGCATTTACAGGATAAACTGATTTCATGTGGCTCACCGCTCACGCTATATTTATATTTCCCCATATTTTCATGGTTTAAATGCTGTTTTTTTTTTTCTCTTCCAACCAGCTGTTCCCATGTTTAATGTATATACGTATGTGATAAACTACAATGTTCAAATTTCTTGTGTCCTTATTTTTTCTGTTAAAATCATTACAGGCTGTTATGTTAGAATCGTACTTTCTCATTGGTGCAACTTTCTAAATCTGACTAATTGTAGTCGTGAAATTTGTATGGGAAAAAACAGCAAGTACAAATTACTTTTGTGGTTTACTTTGTGGCCTATCTTTTGCTCTTGGTTTATTTTTTATAAACCTGCTGTTCTGGATCCAATTTACTGATGTGGTTTATTTTGTGTGACTATTCTGGATCCTATTTACTGAATGTCTCAATGATGTTCATTGAATATAAGTTTAATGCAATTCGTGCTAAGTGCTAACATTTGGTGAGTATTTGCAGTTCTTTGGCAAGTCTAACGAGAAGATGGTTGAGTTCTTGCAAAATTCAGTTGGCATCATTCACAAGAACCATGCTGAGAGTATAACTTTGTTCATTAAAGAGAGTGTTGATGAAGAACTGAAAGGCACTGATACATCAAAGCTTCCTAAAAATAGGAGGCTGACCTTTTGTGTAGAAGGGAATATCAGTGTTGGGAAAACTACCTTCCTTCAAAGAATAGCCAATGAAACTATCGAACTACGCGACCTTGTAGAAATTGTACCTGAACCTATTGATAAATGGCAGGATGTTGGCCCTGAGCACTTCAATATACTTGATGCTTTCTATGCGGAGCCACAGAGGTATGCATATACCTTCCAAAATTATGTATTTGTGACAAGGGTCATGCAAGAGAAGGAATCTGCGTGTGGAATAAAACCTCTTCGGCTGATGGAAAGAAGCGTTTTTCAGTGATCGAATGGTAGGTCTAATTTTTTTGTATAAACTAGCTTGATGACAGGTTAACTGCTTTGATGAAATTTGAATTTTACCTTTTGGTCTATTTGTTTTGTGATTTTCTCTTCCTTAATTTAAGGAATGATTTTTTTTTTAATATTTTCAGGTTTTTGTTCGTGCCGTGCATGAAGCAAACTGGATGAATGAGATGGAGATCAGCATTTATGACTCTTGGTTTGACCCAGTTGTGTCATCACTCCCAGGTCTTATCCCTGATGCTTTTATCTATCTAAGAGCTAGCCCTGATACTTGCCACAAAAAAAGAATGATGATGCGAAAAAGATCAGAGGAGGGTGGTGTTACTGTTGATTACCTTCGAGGTTTGCATGAGAAACATGAGAGCTGGTTACTTCCATCCAAGGGAGCAGGTTCTGGTGTGTTGTCTGTCAGTCAGCTTCCAGTTCATATGGAGGGCTCTCTGCCTGCAGATATACGAGATAGGGTATTCTACTTGGAAGGAGATCACATGCATTCAAGTATTCAGAAGGTAACTTTCTCCTATTCTTTTCATGTTTCTATAATGATCTAGTAAGGAGATACTTGGTCTCATGGGGCGCTGATGCTCTTTCTCGATAGGTTCCTGCTCTTGTCCTGGACTGCGAACATGACATTGATTTTAACAAGGACATTGAAGCCAAACAGCAGTAAGTTGATACGGAGTACTTTATAAGTGCTAATGTTCTATTCATTTTCCATTACTGTTAACCAGTCATTGTAGCTGGAGCATTGTCTAAGGGCATCCACAATTTCCTGCAAAAGCTAATTTAAAGCAATAAATGCAGCACTGTTCCTAGGCATTAAACATTGTAGAAATGCATTGTAAGGGAAACAAAAACTTTAAGGTCCACTGCACTGTAATCTTACAGCTCGATCATAGGGAATACAAAATAATTTCTTCTTCTCTCGCTTCCATCCCATCTCATGTACGGCAATTGGTGTTGGTGGCGACGTCGCCAGATCTGATCCCATGCGCCACTGCGAGCTCAAGTGAGGACTCTGGAGTCTGAATGAGAGCTTGATTTGGTGAGATGGGGCAGAGGAGCTCTGGAAAGGGTTGCCTAACAGGCTAACAGCAGATCAGGGAGGATTGCCTCTGCTAGATGCTCGGCCACCACAAGCTCCTCATGCTTCCAAAGTCAGGTTATGACCTTCAGGCTCCACGAGGCCTGGGCACAGGTGTGGTAGGAAGAGCAGGAACTAGTGGGACTGTGGGAGGCTGTGAAGATCAATGGCTCTGATTCCAGCTAAGAATAGCCACGTGCACACTGCACTGCTGTGCAGAGAGGAATGGGAACTAGCCATGGAGGGAAACAAGCGTGGCCAATAGACGGAAGATGCAAGGGACGACGGTGTGCATTGGCTGGGGTTGATTGGAAAATCGTGCGTTTTTAAATTATAGCATGTGACCCGCTTAAGATCCAATTGAACCATATATATTGTGTCAGATGCAATAACTATTGCCTATTTATTTGGTACCACCTTAAGCTGCAGTCAGGCTATAGATATTGACGTTGCCCTAAGAGCAAGTATAATAAGGCCACTTAGGCAGGCTATATGGATGTCCACGTCATCAAAATCCTAGGTGGAGAGAGACAAGAGGTGAGAAATGGAGTTGGCTGATAGTTTACCGTCTGGCTAAATCACACCATCTGAGAAAATAAAGCCGGATCCCCCGTGCGAACGATTATGCCGGCGTTACTGCATGCCTGCATCCTCCTCACGATCCCGTGCGTCAATGTTCAGCCGTGACCCAAAATGTTCTTGCTGCAGGCAGGCCCTGCTCTTGCCTTAGGGAACACAGCGTTATTAGTAGGATTTTGTTCCGTAGATCTTAGGTTCCAATCGTCTAAGTATAACATAGATTTTTTGCATTCTTAGTGCTTGATCTTAGGTAATTGGATGGTATACACATTCAAACATAAAATACTTACTCTTTAATACTACAAACAAAATAGCTTGCTTAACAGCCAGCCCATAATATGAGTAAGCTGAATAGCTGTCTGTATATGACATGACATTGGTAAATTATAAGGTCATCGTTTTTTGGATATCTTTTGGGGTTAGGTTTGGCTTTAATGTTTCCACAAGAGAATTTTCTTTAATACATTGAACAAGTTCTTATGTGACGTTATAAATGTAGTTTATTTTGTGGCTCCTGCTCCTTGACCATCTTTTTTTTTTTTTTTTCTTGAATATGCAAAAGGCTTGCTCATCTTTTGTATTAAGACGAAAATAGTAAAGGCTACAACGACGCGACACGAATGACGCACTAGCGCATGCGAGGAGGTGTGTGTGTGTGTTGGGGGGTAGAGTTATACAACCAGTTCCTTTTACCATCTGAGGTGGCCCTAATTTGCAACTTGCAAACTCTTGCTTCTTAGCATCCTTCCTGCTAAAGTTTTACTAACAACTAATTGATGGAAGGCTAGGTGTGCGGTGTGCCTGTGTGGTTTCTTTTCTAGACCATGAATAAATGAACGTTTATAATTCTGTGACTCACTTCATAAACAATCTGGAAGTCTTTGAAATGCTGCTGTACATATAGTTGCTCCATTTATTAATTTGAGTTTTTTTTTCCAAGACCAAGTCTTGTGTGAAATGAACCCATGCTGGGGTCTGACAAACTTTTCTTTTATCTTGATTTACTTGATGCATCTTTATCTGAACACTCCATGTGCTTTTAAAATCCTACACTCAATTACTTCTATATTTTCCTTGAAGATATGCTCGTCAAGTTGCGGAGTTCTTTGAATTTGTGAAGAAAAAGAAGGAATCTCCTACAACAGAGACGACTGATGGTGATAAGAGTATACACAAACCGATTGTGCTGCCACACAGAGGTGGTTTGTGGGTGCCTGGAAGCAGCCCATTACCAGAATCAGCTTTAAAGTCGTTTGATTTCAGGAGAACAATGTCTTCCTTCCTCTCCACTTAAGGGGGCTAACATCCCATATACGTTATCAATTTCTGCCCACAACCTGAATTAGTGCGGTCCAACAATGTATCTCGATTGTAAAATATATAGACCACTGTCAACCCTGTAAATGTGTAAAGATTATATAGAAATTTAGGCTTTTATATAGTGTTGGTGTACAATGTATTATACTAGTGGTATCGAACTTTGTTGGCTGTAAATGTTGATCGAACTGCTTTCTGTTTGCCTGTAAAAATATTGATCGAGCTGCTTTCGTACTATTTCCTCCATCCCAAATGCTAAGTCGTTTGAATTTTTTTTATCTCAAGTTTGAAAGTTCATCTTATTCAAGAAATCTGTTTATACAGATGATTGTTGCACTGCTTGGTAAATTTGGGGTGGCATCAGATGACTTTCTGCTCCGCCGCTCCCGCTCAATTGCCTGGTGGCTGGTGCAATTACGCTGTGGTAGTGCCTATGTTGGCATTGCGGATCGTGCCTTCTCTTATTTTGCAGGTTCAGTGCTTCACTCTTGCAGAAATTGTAGCTGGTTCAAATAGCAAGGCTGCAAAGGTCGTTGTCTTCATAAATCATAAGTACTACATATTACCAGGTAGGGCAGCGCAAACATATTTTGTATTTTGGTAGGAGAGAGAAACTCTCTTAATCAAGAGCTAGTCTCATACACATATTCAAGATCATGTGAAGTTGTCATGAGCCTAATCATATTATGGGTTATTGCTAAAAGTTGACACTATTGAGAGAAGTAATCTTAGAAACCGGCTGCAGGTGGTCCTTTGTCGAGGTTGGCGACCAAGGAATTTTTGGGAGCTCAGGTAGCGAAGGATGGCAGATGAGCTCCTGATGAAGGGGAGAATAAAAGATGGAAATGGGAAATGGGTGCCGCTGATTTTTCAAGAGTGGGGCGACCAACTGTGATGGAGATAATGTGGGGCATACAGCATCTAATGCACAAGCTAGTGCCTAAAGAAAAAGCAGAGGTGGCTAAAGATGACCGCTTCCCAATGAGCCAAGAACTAAAAATGTTCCTGAGCCATTATGGATTTGATGTCAAACCAGAGATGGTGAGTTCAATGGTTGAGTTGCCATGCTTTCTGCTTTATAGCTACCTGCCATTTAGTGTTACATTATACAATAGCTTATATGTTGTGCAC
Organism: Hyparrhenia diplandra; assembly: GCA_015847255.1. NCBI lineage: Eukaryota > Viridiplantae > Streptophyta > Magnoliopsida > Poales > Poaceae > Hyparrhenia > Hyparrhenia diplandra. Next base: position 88,455 of record JADLZK010012174.1, on the reverse strand, counting down.
TTATACAATAGCTTAAATGATTATTTATTTTTGACAGACCGAAGTTTGGGATTTAAGTTTTCATGGAAAAAACTTGCCTTTACATTTTTCTCTTAGTTATGAAGCATTGCTCTTTGTATTTCAGGTCAATAAGCAAATTGTTGCGACGGCATCTGCCTTGTTTGATTGTAATGCCGTTTACAAGAAGCATTTTGAATTCCTGGCCCATGCTATTGGGTGCTTTAAGGAGGTATCTGACATTAATTGTGAGGATTGGGGTGCTGAAGTTTGCAACAGCTCTGAAGGTGGTATGTTGCCCTGAAGAAGACGATTATCATGAGGTAAATCACACACTGTTTTGTATGTGTTCTCATCTGCTCACTGTGCATTTCATTCATGAAAGCTCGTGTTCCATTCAGGTGCTTTCAGAAAATGAACTATTCAAGTAAGAAAAATTTAAATCCACAACAATAAGAAGGAAAAAAAAGCTACATGTATATTTGCGTAGGCCATTAGTTTTTGTTGGATCTTGTTTTTTTTTTTTTTTTTTTGAATCGAGGACCTCCCCATTTCCATTACGCATAACGAAATACAGCATTCACCAGAATGTTTCAGAAAGACAAGACAATTCAGACATCTACCAGAGAGCTAACTAGCCTGAACATCACCGACTAGCTGTTACCGATGACATACAATCGGCAACCAGATTATCCATACAGATATAAAACCAGAACTACATCTTCCTCCAACAGGAAACTCCAGAAAACAACAGGCCATGAAAACAAAAGAAACCGATAACCAGCTTTAGTTTTTGGTTGTTATCATCCTTAACACCCAGGTAGACCACAAAAGGTTGACTCTTCCATCATCTTCTTCGCAATCCTGATGGTCTTCATGCTTGTTGATCGCCTTGTTCATCCTGCAGCAGGTGTCCAGTATTTGCTTTGTTCTTCTTGTTCAGTAACTCCAGCGCGAACTTCATGGTTGCATCGATTCCAGCTTTGAAGGCTTCTTCTTCTTCTTCAGAGTATAATCCATTAATCCTGCCCAGTACCTCATTAGAGCACATGCATGATATGATAGATATAGGATTTTTAATGAGTTTTCCTTCAAAACAAGCCTTGTTTCTGGCTTTCCAAATCGCCCAACAGATGGCTGCTATACCCACTGTATGAAACATGCTGCAATTAGGTAGCCATTCCTCACACCAAGACCAGCATTGCTGAAAAGAGTTTGGAATGTTACTAGCCCCAATGCTAGCTGCAATTGTACCCCAAACCACCTTGGCAACATTACATTGAAAAAAAGAGATGCTGTAAGTTTTCATCATTGTCACAAAAGTAACATAAGGGATTCCCCTGCCATTTTTTTTTAACATATTGTCTTTGGTGACAATTGCATTATTCATCATTTGCCACATGAATATTTTTATTTTAGCAGTGTACTTTACCTTTCCAAATCTTTTTGTGATAAATGTCACTATCATTTTTTGTAAGACACTCATATACTGACTTGACTGAAAGATTTCTTGTTACCAAATCTCCAGATCACTTGATCTTCCACAGTAAGATAAGGTTAATTGTCTTCAAATCATTTTGGATTTGAGCCCATTGTTGTTCCCATATATCAACTAACCATCTGCAAAAAGTCACAGAGGATATATCCTTTTGACTTCTGCAAATCGTGATATTTGGTTGCGAGTCATTTTGAACAGTATCGGGGTATATCTCAGCAATTGGTTGATCATATAACCATTTGTCTTCTCGGTCAAATTGACAAAAGGTGTCGGGCTTTCATCCGGGTCGGGTGACCTTACTGTTGGTGGAGGCAAATGCAAGGTTGCTTGGCCCGGCGTTTGTAGGCCACGTGAGTTGGGTGGCTTGGGTGTCATTGACTTGAGAAGAGCCGCATCGCTTTTCGACGCTTTCAGCTCGGGCGGGAGTGGAAGCTTCGGATAGGGGACCCGAGCTGGGCGGGACTGCCCTCCTCCAATGAGAAGACAGTGTGCAGCCTATTTCGGGCAGCCACAATATCAACTGTGGGATCAGGGACATCGACGTACTTTTGACTGATAATTGATTCGTGGTGACAAGATTCAAAATTTGGCTCCCGCTCTTTTCATGGCGCCTTGGGCCAAGAAGGAAGACGTTCGTTAGCGATGCGCGCCCCAGTCACGCTTGGCGCGGCACATCACAGAGCCTACTGCATTGGTGCTTACTGAATTCTTTTGAACTGTGGAACACTATGAGTGAGGTGCAGCTCGACTCGAACGCCGCACACCTTGCGATGGCGCGCCGGTGCTGACATGGTGGCTACTCCTCGGCATCGGCATATGGGGCAATGTTCCCGATCATCCGCACCGCCTGGTGCGAAAAGAGATTGGAAGACGGCGGCCCAAAAGTGAGGCACTTCTTTTGGCTAGTGATGCATGATCGCTGCCGGACAGCGAAACGACGACACCGCCATGGCCTCCGTGATTCGGGATGATTGCATCTTCGCGTGATCAGCTCCCGGAAACAATGGGGCACATCATCTTGGGCTGCACCTATAGTCGCCGTTTTGGCATATCCTCGCTTACTAGACTGCACCTTGTTCTCGCCGGTCCAGGAGGAGGATGTGCTCCTTTGGTGGCTGCGCAACAGGAAGCTGATCAACAAAGAAGCAAGGAAGGGATTTGATACTTTGGTCTTTCTTGTGGGCTGGTCGCTATGGAAGGAGAGAAACTCAAGGACCTTTACAGGGAACAACTTAACGCCGGTGCAGCTAGCCCAAAAAATAGAAGATGAGGCCTCCGAGTGGTGCCAGGCGGGTTACCGACACTTGGTTGCGATCTTACCGCAGCGCTGATGTGATGAGGAGCTTCCTAGTTGCAAAAAGTTTATTTGTTATCACAATCTCGTGCTGCCATTGGGCCGCTTTTTGAAGTAATCCGCGGATTACTCCAGTCTTTTTATTTATGTACTGAACCTTCTCTCCATCTTAATGAAATCCGTGCAATGCACGTTCGAGAAAAAAAAATATAACCATTTGTCTTTCCAAAAAGAGTTGTATTCCCATTACCAATTATTATTTTCCTGCCAAAAAGATAGACTTCCATAATTTTCATCAGATCTTTCCATATAGGAGAACTGATTGCCTTAGTTTAACATTGCAAATGGAGTCCTTTTTCAAATATTTTTTTTACCATAGTCTGCCAAACACCTTCTTTTTCTAGTTTCCAAAACCATTTGCATAAGAGACTTATATTCATTTTCCAAATCTTTGTTGGATCGTGTTGCCACCCCAAAACACACGTTGTGTCGTCTGACCGTCCCCCTAAACGACGGAGAGACGACATGTAGACGAGAAATCCGAGGGTCGCCACGAACCAATATTGTTTTTTTCGAGTGAACTGCTCTGGCTATGCCCATGCATGATTTATTCAAAAAGTAGGAGTACGTCCATGCATGGAAAACGAATGGCGTGCCCTGTCTGCCGGTCCGGCCGGGCCAGGAATTTCCCCGGGCGGCGTAAAGTTGTTGGCGACTCGAGGACAGGGAACTGGCGCGTGCACTGTAGCAGGCGTGTGTTAGAATCGATCTCCTTCGTTGTTGGGCCCAACGCCCACAACGGAACTTTATCTACTCCCCGATCGGGGAACCCAACCCATTAGTGGTTGGAGGGCCCCGTCGCACAGCCGCTTATAAAAAGGGAGGTGGGGGCCACGGCCTAAGGTGACGAGTTCATACACCGCCAGCCCCACCGTCCCCAACCCTAACCGATCTCTAGGGTGCACCGCCAAATGACGGAAGTCCTCCACCGGGCGACCCCATGACGGACACACACAGCAACAACAGCGATGGTCTGTGAGATATCACTACTCCCTCTCGGTTCCCCTCTTGTTATTGTATTCTATTACTTCTAGATCTTGTATAAGAACTACTTCTATATGCCGTTAATTAAGATTAAGAACAAGTCAGTCCCTCTGATCTACACCTAGATGATCCTCAGAATGTAACAATGGTATCACGAGCCTATGCTAGTGTGGACTCAGATCGGAAATCAGAAAATAGAAAACGTAAAAAGTCAACCAATTTCAAATCGTGGAGAAACCAAACCCTAATCATCGATCGAGGCAGTGAAGGAAGGTCTACTCGGATCCTACCTTCGCCGTCACCGCACGCCCCTCACCGGCGTACGTCGGGCCGCCGTCGCGCGGCTTCGATCGCCAACGAACGGCTTCGGGGCACCACGGCGGGGCCCCTTGACGGCATCACGCCGCCCCGTGAGGGAGCGCCAACACCGCAAGGGGGCTCGCGGCGCGGCGCCGATCCTCTCCTCCATCACGCATTCGCCGCCGCCCATGGCCGCAAAAGGCCGGGCGTTTCTCGGCCGCTTTGCGGCGGCCGGGCCGAGTACGGTGGCCGAGGAGATAAGCGGAGTAAGAAATCGAAACCGGGAAGCCATGACCGACGACCAAATTGCCGAGGTCGCCGGCCGCGGGCGGCCGGCGGCGCGCCCTATCGCTGCTATTGTGCGGCCGCTACTCGCACAACGGAGAACGTGAACAAGAAGGGATAAGGAGGGGAGCCGACCGGGACGCCTTCCCGGCGCGGGCCAGAAACCTCACCGCCGCCGACTCCGGCCTCCGTCGGGAGGTGGCCCCGTGGGCGGCGTCGGCGCCGAGAGAAAAGTGGAAAGAAACGACAATGAGCCTAGGGTTTCCCCAAACCGGCGGCCGGAAGGGGTATATCTCTCCGATTTTGTCTCGACGCCGGATCTTAGCAACCCTAAGATCAACGGCTCAAATCGCGCCGATGCGCTTTCGCCAGGCTTGGGGGATTTCAGGCCCGGGCGGGCGGGCGGCGAGGCCAGCCTCGGTCGAATGTGGCGCTGGGTCGCCTCGTCACAAGCAGGCCCGCTTTAGATCATTAATAGCTTTTCCATTTTATTTCAGGAAATCAGAAAATCAAAAAAAAAAAAAAAAACTGTGGGCGATTGGGCCGCACACGCCCACTGCGCTGCGCGCTGCAGCTGGGCCACTCAGTACTTTTTGGGCCGAAAGGCCAAATCAGAGTCAGCTTTGTTTTCTTCTTTTTCCAAAAACTATACATACAAGTTTTTAGTGTATATTTTTCTTCTCTAATTCATTTTTTAACCACCGAGATAATTTGTTTTAGAGAGAAATTCAGTATTTTAGCATGTTTCTGGACAAAGGAATTTTAATTTTAGTACACGTTTTCCGCTACTCAAGATTTTATTGTCTCTTTAATTAAATTGGAACCAACGGGAAAATTTAATTTTAAGAGCAATTATGTGTTTAAGTAAATTCATATTATTGATATTTTGACCCAAGTTGATAATATCAATATTATGAATGTTTTAGATTAAAAAGAATTATTTATAAGATCATTGGTATAAGCTTCCGCCGCTAAGAATTTTTCGTAAGTAATAGTGTCATCCTCTATTTAAATTGGAACCAACGGAAAATTTAAATAAAGGAGTAGAAAGATATTTGTGTAGGATTTCAGTTTAAAGTTTGAATTAAGACAAAGTTTCCGCTGCTAAGTTAATTTAAGTTGTCTCTTTTAATTAAATTCGAACCAATGGGAGAATTTAATTTAAAGAGCAATTATGTTTATTCAAAAAAAAAAAAATTAAGATTATGTTTATTTGAATAGATTTTCTTTTTCCATAAGCTACTATCTTTGATGTTTTTGAGTATAAGTTAGATCTCTATTCAAATTTGAACCAACGGGATAATTTATTTAGAGAGAGAGAAATAAGTATTATGAGACGCTTACGTCAAAGAAATTTCAGATTTTAGTATATATATTTCCAAAAAAGAATTTTAGAAATATTATTTGATGAGTTTAGTTAAGTACAAATCTCTCGGGAAAAGTTCACTAATGTGTAAGATCTTTCGTAGAGCGTATGAGGAAAGTAAGATTCAGTAGTCAACCGTGAATTAAAATCTTCGCCCTCTATTTAAATTGGAACCAACGAGAAAATTTAAATAGAGGAGTAGAAAGTTTTACTTTAAGTTATATTATGGTATTGTTATCTTCTGACCAACGTTGATGATAATAATATTATAATTTATAGTTTCAGTTTAAGTTTGAATCTCTGATAAACCCTTTGTGTCAAACTCACCAATTTTTCAGAGAGAAGATTTAGATAAAAGATAAAGTTTCTCTGCAATGATGTTGAGTATCTAAGAATAGTTGTGTATGTTACCAAAGTTGTATTATGATGTTGTAATAGCAATATTATGAATTAGACAAGACACTAATTCTATTTCTGCCCAACGGTGATATAGAATTAGTGAAAAAGAATCTTGTATTAGTCATATTAGTATTCTATAGACCAAAGTTGTAGAGCACCTCCAGTGTATCGAAAAAGCGAACCGTGGGAGCGCAGAATCGAACCATAGAAGCTCCAGTGTGTCGAACCGAGGGTGTCAGAGTTAGAAGCGAACTTTGTTTAGCATCCGAACCGTGCCGACTATTTTAATCGACGCTGCCGCTCCAACCATGCTAGCGCATGTTGTTGCCATGCGAGTTGCTGAGGGAAACATTTATTTAGTACACCATGCGGGCTCCACTGGGCTCCACATATTCATGACTAACACTACAGCGATCGAACTTTAGCAGCGTTCGTTTTTTATACAGTGCATGGTTCGGTCTCACACTAGAGTTGCCCTAAAGATATTATACTTGTTGTTCATGAGATTCATGCATTAGATTTATGCATTAATTCTATTTCTGCCCAACGGTGATGTAGAATTGATGTGGAAGAATAATGTTCTATTCTATTTCTGCCCAACGGTGTTATAGATTAGAACTTAAAATTTTTGACTTCATGGATATTAATCCAATAAAATAGAGCGATAAAAGTTCAGTTTAAGCATTGTTTGATGTACTCACTATCTGCAGAATTTGTTTTTTAGTTTAGTCATTATGATAAGAGTTGCAATGAGTTATATGCATGTTTATTTTGACCAACGCCGGATCAAGCATGCATATTACAGAATGTTCAGATTTATTTCTGAATGTGATGATGAAAAGAGCCAAAAATGGCATTTAAGTATTATGATAAGAGCCAAACTTGGCAATTAAGTCCCTTCAAGGGAACTATCTCGCTTGGCGGGAAAAAGTTTTAGTCAATACCAAAGAGAACCCCGCATGGTGAGGTAAAGTTGGTATACCACTGAAGTCATACTATCTTGCATCGCGGGATAATTCATGTGCTTTCATTATATCCTACATTGGGAGAGAAGTTTGGAGTAGCTCTTATGCTATCCTAGTACTTCACTTCTATTGTGTAGCGATTATTATTCAGCACTCAATGAGTTTAAAGATAATAGAAGGTTCAATAGAATCTAAAACACTAAGCTTAGTTGTTTAATTAAAAAAAAAAAATAGTACTCCCATAAGAGTTAAGAAATAAAATTTAGAATGAGTTTTGAATTGTGGCGTAAAAAAATTCACGCCACATTTCGAGGGGGAGAAAAGTAAGATAATCGGGAAAGATACTAAGAAAGATACTCCCTTGTACTTCGATAATATGAGATCTCGATAATACGGTGCATTACATTGCATTGAAGCTAAGAGTGATCTATAAAGATAAATGCGTTCGCTATGGGAGTACAATGATCATAAATAAGATAGATACCCCTAAATATTGAGTTTAAGCGCGTGCTCAAGACACCGTATGAGTTTAGTAGATTAATGAGTTTAATCGTGCTTGAGGTACTACATGATTTTAGCAGATTAAACCCAAAATAAGAAATTTAAGAATACAACTATCTTTTTATAAGATGGAGTAATCTCGGGGAGCATGAGTTTAAAGACCCTAATTCCTCAAGTGAGAGCAATCGGGGGAGCAAGGTAGTACAAGAAACAAATTTAAGGGAAAAACGGGTACATGTGCCCACTCGATGTTTAAGAACCATACTTTGTGCTACTTGCTCTTGTTGCACCAATAATGTCAAACTTTGAAGTGCCAACACCTTTGTTAGTTCTCCCTTGCCAATAAATAATGAGAATTTGGAACTTGTCCTTCAGATCCTTAGAGCCTTATGTCGAGGAATAGGAAGAATAGCAATAGCCCCATAAGACGCCAAATAATGAATGTCGATATATCGATGATTATAAGGTTTATCGCACCAAAAGAATTTTAAATAGAAGGTGATTCCACCTTGTTTGAATAAGGCCATCGAAAAAATACCCACTCTTTGAAGTGTTTAGTTGTTATGTAAGAATAAGGTGAAAGTCCCAATGGAGTCAAACCAAAGAGGGTCGTTATGGATTTACAAGATAAGATGTGACTCTAAAGGGAATACGTTAAGAAGAGGATATTCCTAATGGAGCCAAATCAGTAGGCTACATATGGGTCTACAATGTGAAAAGTGACTCCAAAGGGAAATGTGTAAAGAGTACAACTTATAATGAAAGGATTTATGCGAAGAGGATGAGTATGCTACAATAAGTTTCAGTGGCGCATTACAATTTAGAATTACATCGATGGATATATAGAAAATATTCCTCGCTGGGGATTAGTATGAGATGGTTGCATAAGAATATAACACATAGGATAACATAAGAAGAAATACATTTATGGGTTGATGTAAGACACCAGACGGTGGCATCTAAGGTTTAATGAGATAATAGAAAGTTTCAGCTTAAGGAGAATAAGATGACAGTTTGTATTAGTACGTAGTTATAGAATCGAAAATTTATTCCCCGCAATAAATTAGAATGATCTTGGTGAAATGTCACTTCTTTTAAGCAATTAGAACTCACCGAGATAAGGAAGGGTATTAGAACTATCGCAAATGCATACTTAGAAAAGATTCCAAAGCAATAAGTTATGCATGCGAGAAAACCTCACTTTGTTCTTCATAGTCAAGGGCAATATCTTAGGAATTTTAGTGTGATCAAAATCAAGAAGAAAGAGATTTTAGTGTGATTAGAATCAAGAAGAAACAGATCATATAAAGATGGTACCATATGCTTCAGTTGTTGGAAGCTTAATAAATGCATAAGATTGCCCCGACTTAGTCCATCCCAAGTTGTTTTGGCAAAGACCACTCCAGCTATAGATCATTGGAATGGAATTATAAGTATCGGTCTCATGTTAGCAAAAGAAAGAATAAATACTCACAAATAGATGTGGGTACATAATCTTAAGTTAAGTTAAGTTTTTGCAACAACTCCACAATTGTTGCTAATACTTATAGTTGGAGTTTTATTGTGGAAAAGCTCCAATGAAACAGCTTTCAAAGATCATTAGTGATGCAAAGTTATAATATAGCATGTCATGAGGCTGAGGAACAGGCAAACGATTAAGCTAACCTCGTACCTGAATTGATAATGGTTGACAACAACAATAACCATATAAGTAATTTACTCCTAAGACAACAAGTCAAGTGTCGCCAAACACACCGACACTAAGTTATATGTTGTAAAGGGGAAAGTCCGTAATCATTATTAGATTATTAAGCATATAAGTATTAAGTAAGTTCTTGCAGAACCGCTTACAATGGCTTACCACCCAGTGTATTTAGAAAATACACAAATGACATGGGTTTAAGGGAAAGCCTATAATTTACGGACACTTAGGGCCCGCTAAGCCTCTATTCCGACTTAGAGAGATGTATGTAGTCACAAGTCCAATGGCAATTTGGTCGTGACGATGAGGCATGCTCTACGCATTGATCTATAATGGAACAGAGTGATAAGTATTTAAGTTAAGATTAAGCTAAGTTGTTAAGAAGAGATAAGGGGGAGAATGTTAGAATTGATCTCCTCTTGTTGTTGGGCCCAACGGCCCACAACGGAACTTGATCTACTCCCCCTCGACGGGAGCCCAACCCATTAGTGGTTGGAGGGCCCCCGCCGCACAAAGCTTATAAAAGGAGGTGGGGGCCACGGCCTAAAGTGACGAGTTCATACAGCCGCCACCCCCACTGTCCCAACCCCAACCCTAACCTCTTGGGTGCACCGCCAAATGACGGAAGTCCTCCACCGGCGACCCCATGACGGACACAGGCAACAACGATGGTCTGTGAGATATCACTACTCCCTCTCGGTTCCCCTCTTGTTATTGTATTCTATTACTTCTAGATCTTGTATAAGAACTACTTCTATATGCCGTTAATTAAGATTAAGAACAAGTCAGTCCCTCTGATCTACACCTAGATGATCCTCAGAATCTAACAGCGTGAAGTGACCTCCGATAGGAGAGAAGAGAAGCGTCGTCTCGTCTCGTCATTTTCTGGTCCCATGGCCAGTACTCCTACTACAGGAGATTGTCAACGATTGGAGCTGTCTGATTCGAGGTGGCGCCATTCCTCTGTGTACCATACCACACCAGTACACCATCATTCCTACTCCACATGCAGTAATCCTTGGTTCGTGGCTCCGTCTGCAAGTGCGCGAGCAGGCGGCTGACCAGCGTGCAGACACGCCAACCGCCCCCGGCGGCGGCGAGTAGAGTCCGGGTCCGGCTTGCACGGGCACCCCACGCCCTCACGCAAACAGCCGCCGTGTGGTCTCCCCGTGAAGCCGCGAGTCCCCGTGCCACCCGGTTTTCCATCATCTGCGCACCCAACACCCACCACGTCGCCCACGACCACCCTACCGGTCGTTGGCTTCCAGCCTCGCCTCCCTAATAAACTTGTAGTCCGTGGCCGACGGACCTGTCGGCCATCCACGGGCCGACTGGCGGCAGGACATATCGGCTAGCCAGATGTCGACAAGTCCCCGCCACGTAGGCCTCTCGGCCTCTGAGTTGCCGATAGGTCTCTTTGTCGGCCTCTCGCTTGCCTAGAGGTCCATATCTCAAATTTCTAGGATTATATACCACCAGCGAGCGACCCATCGATCCAAGTCGAACGAAGCCCCCATGAAATCGCGCGCGCGGCAAGACGACGTACGCCACGACCGCGAACCGCCACGACCCATCACCCATCGCTCCCTGTCCTATTCTCTTTGGACTCGGTCGTGCCCACGGAAACCAACAATAATTCGACGCCGATTGGCCGTGCGCGCGGCGCGGTCGTGTGCCGTGTTGGCTTTTGACGCATGGCAAGCGCTGCGCTGTGCAGCGACAGCGATTCCGCGAGGCGCCTGACCGATTCAAAGCCTGACCTGACCGCTTCAAAGGGGTTGGCTGTTCTCGCAAGAAATGTGTCGCGGGTTTAGCAGCCGGTTGCCATCATTGGTCCAAGGAAGAATATTGCCTGTCAGCTGGGTCTGCCGTTGATTTGGGTTTTCTTTTGCATCTTGTTCATTTCTATGAGACATGGACAGGAGCTACTAGCTCCATCTGGGAATGAAACAGCCTTCTGCAGTGCAGGGATTAACATCTTCAGCGGAAACACCCTTGTGTACTGTCTCTGTCACGACAACGAAGGATTCTAGATTCTGGATAGATTTACCACCAGTTGCATGGTACTTTGCAATTGCATGATACCGGTGGGATAAAGAATACTCCGCTGCATGCTGACACAAATCTTGACGTAACACACACCATCTAGATAAGCCGAGCGCGCGCATATGTGTAGGGTATTTTCGCGCTGAGAAAACAACACTTCAATTCCCTACTAGTAGGAGATTATTATTAGTAGGATGTTTGTGGGTTTATTTATGGCAGGGTGAGTACGTCCAAGATTCAGCACAGGCATTCCCTGAGGCACGTGCTTAGTGATGATACACCTTAAATCTTGTTTATTTCTTCATGTGTCAGAACGTACCAAGTAGATGTAGATGTGCATGTGCTGTGTCCTGACAAAAGAATACGCGGCACTGAACTGACTGAAGACTGGCCACGGGCTATTATATACTGTATCTTTGTTTCAGACGAAGAATATAATCACTGCCAAGTGCCACTGCCAACCAAACCTGGTTCGTTTGGAAATTAATACAAGTTGTGTCGCGTCCAAACTAACAGCTCAGTGAACTTTACTTTTCACCGAACTGAGTGAGACTATCTGTGAGGTCCATGGCACTTCGGCAGAAAGAAAGATAGCTACAATTTGTGACTTTGTTGCCCAGATTCGTCAAGATGCATCACTTTCAGAAGCAGCGACAAACGGAAGGCTTCAATCCAAAGTTTGGAAGAATCGATGACCACGCGAGTGTTCAGATCACTGTAATTTCATCTCATCCATTCAATTCAAAAGATGAATCTTTTTGTCCTTTTTCTCGATCTTTTCTCCACAAAGTAGCTAGTTGGCTATGCAGACTGCGGAGTCTACCTCCGAGATCTCATCTCGTTATCACGCTAGGAAAGAAAGTTTCAATGTGTAACAGGTGATTCGGCAAACAAGTTCCTATTTCCAAATAGAATAGAATTAGTAACCTTTGGATTTCAGATTTTTCGGCCGGCCGGCGCTCATCAGTGTTTCGAAGACGCTCTCTCATAGTGATCGGGTTTGTATGTGCATGTTCAAAAAAAAAAAAAGTGTACATATATGTATTTGTGGATCTATTCCGTGTAATTAGAAGAAAAAAAAAAATAAAAATTCATACGTACAGAAGAGGTAAACGAAGAAAAGCAAATTGTCGGCGTTTGCAGGAAACTTCTACTGGCAGTGCTTTTATGCCGGGAAGGCGACAACCATACCGAGCCACGAGAGTCCAGAGCACTTGATAGAGAAGTAAATCTTTTGTATTGCATGACAAGTTAATTCCATCGCTGTTCATCATCGTAACGGATAAGCAGATAGAAACAATTGGGCTTCTTTCACCTGCTTTTTCTTATGGTACCACCACACACAGGACAAATTAAAGGAAGTGGCGTGTGAGAGCTGACCTGGTACACAAGAACACGACAGCAGAAAAGTTGGTGTTCAAGTTGACTAGGGACCGTAGACCGATGTAGCTTGCCTTAAAATCATGCCTGGTTTTGGCTAATAAGCCATAGATTAGCAAATCCTACGCCGCTCCTGGCCACATACTAACTGGAGTGTTGTTCTCTTGTTTTCTGCTGCAAGTCCATCATGGTGGTGGTTTAGGTTTGGTAGCACCAACACTCCAATCTAGCTAATACCAGCCTACCACTCACATGCAAGTGTTCATATATGCTTTATGATAATAGAGAAAATGCTTTGGTTCAATTGCACTGGGTTAATCTTCACAACCCATGCAAGTAGTGGTTCTGGATGATACTATATATAATGTACTCGGTACGAAGTTGATAATCGTGGAGGTACAAACAAATTTTGGAAGTCACACGATTAATACGTAGAAAAGATGCTTGCATATTTTTTATACACCATCACATCAGCTAGTAACCTACTTGCTACTAGTCAAAGAAATCGATTGGACAATCCAAGTCATCGCTCTGATCGCTCTGCACATGACATGCTAACGAGGAAACACCCATCAACTAAGTACGTACTATATAATAATATATACTCTAGACGACGCTAATCAAATACGACTAGCAATAGCTTTTGACTGTTTTAAGGTATATATTTTCAGTCAAGGTTTCACAGAAAGACCAATACTACACAAAAGAAACACACATATCTGCGCCTGCTCAATCTCGGTTTAACTCTTCTTCAATTCAACTCCATGAATGAAAAAGGAAACTTCGCCGAGTTCATTTGCATCCACGGCAAGCATGCTAATGCACTGAACAAAAATATCCGATGGAGCACGCACAATAAATATGATAGCATGACTGCTGCAATTGCCATTGCTAACCTCTACCAATAATAACTGCGTACACACGGACGGACGGCGACACGGCCGCCGCGTTATGAGCGTCCGCTGCTGTGCCTGTGTTCCGTGCGCTTCCTGCAGCGTGTGGCAATAGCAGCGCAGCGGCAGTTGGTCATCGTGGACGTGGAGCCTGCCTGCCTGCAGTCGCAGTGGACTGGAGACTGGACCCTCCTTCCTTGCCGCAACAGCTCCGCTCCGCTGCTGGGGAGAGTGGACGCCGGCCCGGCTACTCTCTGTAGAGTAGGAGTACTCTCCATTCTGGCAAAGGAAGAGCAGAGCTCACCCACCCTGCCTGCCTGCCCATCGCGTCCTCCCTCTCACTCACTTCCCCCAAATCCACCGATTCCCTTAGAGAGGGCAGGGCCTCTGCGCCCGATTCCGTCCCGCCTCGCCGATCCACCCGCACCAGGTGTGTTTCCTCGCGCCAATTTCCCGTAAAAATGCATTTCTGTGGAGGAAATCTCTACCGTGCGCGGAAATTTCTGATGACTTGGGCGAATTCTCATGCCTTCTGCAGGTGGGCGGCGTCACCGGTTGGGAGTTTAGTACTGCGGTCGGAACCTTCGGCTGGTTCATTTTCGCGTGGATAGGTTTGGTACGGATGGGCGGCGGCGGCGGCGCGGGGATCAGGAGTGTTTGGGTGCGTGGGAGGTGAGAGCCGCCGCCGGTGGGCACTGGGGGATTAGGGTTTGGTTCGAGAGGAGCAACGGAATGGGGGGCTTTTGCTCCAAGGGGTCGGCGGTGGACAAGTCGCCCAGCGACACTACGCTTGGCCCTGGCAGGGTGGTCGACCACCATGACCGTCTGGTGGTGAAGGAGGAGAAGAAAGCTGTGGCGGGGGAGGCTGCTACCAAGAGGATGCAAGAAGAACAACATCAACAGCAGCAGCAGCCGGTGCCGCCACCGCTGCCTGTATCCATGTCGCAAACTGCAGTAGCCGGAGCTTCTGCAGATACTACCACTGCAGCACCGTGGGATGGGGTGCCATCACTGGCACGGATGCCATCGCAGAAGTCGGGGATGGGTGTGGTGAATAAGGCAAGTTTTCAGTACTTACTTTGGTGCATTATAACTTGCAGATTGCTGATAATGTTGCTTAGAGATCAGTGCACTTTTCTCGTGGGAATTTTGAAGTTTCTTTTTTCTGTAGCATTAGCCTTTCATGATATCTTGAACTAGTGGATGAATTTTACTAAGTCTTCTTTGAGTGCTTGGCAGCAAGGCCCTTGTTATTCTCTGCTATAATGAATGTGTATGTTGCTTTGGATTTGTGGTCACACAAGAAAGGACCAAGCTACTAACCAATTGTGCCCAAAAGCTTATGCTGATGAGGAAAGGTGGGCAATTCATTCATACTTCATAGGAGTATTTAATTGCGTCCCGCCAGGATTTGAACTTGAGAGTCGAGATATTTGGCCCTGATACTAACCTATTCGACCCAAAAGCTTAAGGTAATGGGGAAGGAGGCCATTTCACTTAACTTCAACTTTTTTTTTTGAGGGTGATTGCTCTCCACGCTTGCTGCGTGGTCACTTAACTTCAACATAGGGGCTACTGATATTGCCAATTCAAGAAAATCTTGTCCAACACCAGTTGAGATGGTCTGGACCTAAGTCACCGCATTCCCGTGTCGACTGGGTCAAGGGACAAGGACGAGGAACGTGGTACACTGTTTTTCAATAGCATGGAACGAGAGGGGTATACACCTTCAGCACGTTCCATGTTAATTTGGGACGACGTTCCCGTAATGACGACAAGGAACGCCACTGCAGTCAATTCATCAAGCACCAAGAGAGCACCATGAACATCAGCCACTTCGCCGCCACGCGTGTAGGTCAGGACCCGATTGGAGCTGGAGGTGGGAAACTCGGTGTTCTCCATGACTCCATCTGTTGCTCGAGGCCACCAACCGCCACCACCTAGGCTCCCCCGTGTACGCACGAAGACGCCGGCCGGAGCTCATGTAGCCGCCTGCTAATAGCTCTGCCTCTCGCACAACCGCAGGCAAGGGGCTTGCACGGCCGCCGCGGACTTGAACACGGACAGCCGGAGCTTGCCCATCTCCTCTGATCCCCTCCGTCAACGACCCGGATCATGATTGGATCGCCGGATCCAGCTGCGACCTGTAGATTGTCCCGCATCGCCCCGCCCCTCGTTTCGAACGAAAGTTCCCGGACGTGGAACGTGGAGTCGCTTCTATGCGTTCCGGTGACTAAGGTCTGGACTTTCCAATAAAGACCTCACTGGTGCATAGCGGGATCCTTTGATAGGGGGCGGGAGGGGACTTGTAAGGATGGAATATACCTAAATATTTTGTCCTTGGATAGGAGCGCATGGGTTCGCTATTCACCAACATATGAAAGGCCTTTTTGAGTGTTATTGTTGTGGGAACTGCTGCATACTTGCGAAAGTGACAGAGCGCACATCGCTTCAAATCCAATGCTTTTTTTTTTTTTTTTTCGAAAACGCAGGAGAACTGCGCTTCATTATATTTCAACTCTTTGGTGATCTTAGGAGCTTGGACCTTGTGGAATCATTGCAATAGATGTGTCTTTGATGGAGCTACTCCCAATTTGGGGGTGCCTTGGGGTTCGGGGTTGAGGAGAGTAGGCTGTGGGCTTTGGAGGGGGCAGGGGGGATCTCCTTCCTGACTTCCCAGCCCCCCTGCTCCTTTAGCTCTGTAGGTTGTCTTTTTGGTTGCCTCCTTGATGTCCCAGGCGCAAATGTAATTCATTTTAGAGTGTGGGGTGTGTGTTGTACTTGGGGTCTTTCCCCTTTTTTTCAAATCCAATGCTGTTTATGCTGTTTTCACCAGCATCCTTATCACTTTTGCCAGGATGTTTTTGTAGCTTTTGCTATTGATCACCACACTACTATAGTTTCATGACTTCCAGCCATTCATAAAATGAATTGATATGCTAAACCTAGGAAAGATGCAAATATGTGTGAGCTTTTATCATCACTATATTGAAATGCTCGCCCTTAACTATTTATCCATGAAATGTTAAAAAAATTCTGCTCGGTCAGAGAGATCGCCAGACCCTATGCCTCGCTTGATGTTTTATTTCCTTGTTGAAATAGGTTTCGAAGTCAGCTCAATTCTGGGTAGAGCTAGTACTGCTGGCCTTGAAAAGCAGTGGAAGTGCTTGACACACTTGGCAGTAGTATGACAAATTTGAATATAAGTAGTTTTGGATCAGGCACTACAACAAAAGGCAACAAAATATCTATTTTAGCATTTGAGGTTGCCAATACCATAGTCAAAGGTTGCAATCTAATGCGCCCCTTTCAAAAAGATAGCATAAAGCATTTAAAAGAAACGGTGCTTCACTCTGAAGGTGTTCAGAATCTTATATCCAAAGATATGGATGAGTTACTCAAGATTGCTGCTGCTGACAAAAGGTTAGTGAATAATCTCTGATGCTTTTTATAAACTACAACAAATGTTTGAACTATTTATTTATTTTATTTAAGTAGCACCAACCTGGTTATATAGAAAAAAAAATGTGCTTCAACTTGTTCTTTATATGCTTGTAGTCACTGAAGTTTTTGTTTGGTTCAATAGGGAAGAGTTGAAAGTGTTCTCTACAGAAGTTGTTCGCTTTGGAAATCGTTGCAAGGATCCTCAGTGGCACAACTTGGACCGCTACTTTGATAAGTAAAGTTCACTTTGGCCCACATGCAACCTATGGAGGCAAAGGTTTTAGGGTATGGAAAATTAACTCAGCGCTTTTATGTCATCAAACTCAGGTTGGCATCAGAACGGACTCCTCAACATCAATTGAAAGAAGAGGCAGAATCAGTAATGCAGGAATTAGTGACTTCTGTTCAGTTTACAGCTGTAAGTAATATTTATTTATCGTGGAAGCAATGCCACGTAGTGACATTTGTCTATCAGGTTAATAACTATTCCCTTTTCTGTTCCAAATTATAAGTCGCTTTTGACTTTTTTTATTTATCCATTTTGCTATGTATCTAAACATTATATCTAGATACATAGCAAAATGGATGAACCAAAAAAAAAGTCAAAAGCGACTTATAATTTGGAACAAAGGGAGTATAATTTAGCAGACTGTAAACAGTAAAACATAAATGCACAATCAATGTTAAGATTTCTCAAAGATTAATTGCATATCCTATGAAGAGGCAAAGAGGTCAGAGAGTGATCTCAAATTGTTAGTATGTCACTAAGGTTATGCTCACTCTTGAGTCTCTTACTAAAATGTTCTTGCTATCAGTTTTATACTTGAAGTGGTAATGAACTAATGATCTTAATATTCGCCTTCCTTTAGCCACAAGCATAGTTTTATTCAAATTTAGCTGTCATTCACTCACTCTCCTGGGTCTGGCATCTATTAGTCCTGTTCTTTTCAGCTTTTCTTTTCTCCAAATTTATAAACTTTATGATCTTTCTAACTAGGAACTATACCACGAAATGCATGCCCTGGATAGATTTAAACAAGATTATCAGCGTAAACAGCATGAAGAGGATGGCTCAAGTGTTGTGCAAAGAGGTCAGTTCTTTTGCATGATAATATAATGGAGTCATCTGTAAGAATTACATTGAAAAAGAAACAACTTCGTTCCTACTTTGGTTGGTGCGACTTATGTTTCGTTTTTTATCGCTTGAGAAAAGTTCATCTTGAACAAAACACTTGGGATTCAGGTCATTAGGGAAAAAGGAACCTTCGTTTGAAATTTGAATTGAACATAATATTCTGGATGTCTTCTCATGACCAACTTTGTAGGAGACAAACTTGATTGATGAAACTTGTCCATTGGACTTTGACAGTTCCATGCATGCATAAACAGGGTCAAGGTCTCTTTCTTATGTTGCCATCTATTAGTGTCAACTGTCTCCATATTTGCTGTTAGGTGAACCACAGCTAGTGTATTTTGATCAATATATATCCAGGGCTAGATGATTCATCTGATAGTCAACTGCACCTGACAAGTCCAAATCAGCCAAAAAAAAAAAAAAAAAAAAAAAAATCTTGCGTCCATCACTTCTTTTAAGGAAGGGATATAATCAAATTTTGTTCTTCTCAGGTTGAATAAAATGAAAATCCAGTAATAGAAGATTGTTCTTCAGGGTTCCTGATATTATGATGTAAATTTAAAGTACACTTAGCAGCACACAGACTGGATCTGTTTTTGCTTCTTGTTAACACGAACCTGAGTTGTGAATAAGAATAGTATCTAGGCAAGGGAAAATAATTCCGAGTTTCCATTACCTATTTCTATCTTTGAACATGGAGCACAAGTGTAGCTACTGCTACTACTTGCGTCACTTAATATTTTGTCCATTTAAGTTCTTCCTATGCTACTGATGTAATATATTCTGTTTCATTCTTTTTAGTGGATTGCCTTTATTATATTTAGCCATGACATTTAGCCTCCCCTCCCCCTCTTCTTTTGGCATTTGCTCTTGTTGTATGCACCTATGAATCTGTGATACCTGCCAATTCAGCCTGTGTGCTGTTTGATGAGTGATTGAGTATACAGTTTGCAGTGTTTTGTTGTTGTCATTTGAATGTGGTTCTGTTAATTTGTAGGTGATAACATGCATATACTAAAGCAGGAAGTGAAAAGCCAACGCAAGCATGTTAAAAGTTTGAGGAAAAAGTCTCTGTGGTCTAAGAATTTGGAAGAGGTTGGTATGCAGATTTATTTAACTGGTTACTGTAGTATGTTTGCATAATTGTGTAGTTAGAGTTACAATGAGTTGACAATGTAGTCTTAGGATTTTTAGCCAAACATAATGTCATGGGCCTGCTGCTGGCCAATGTACTTTAGCACTCATGACTGGTGCATGTGGGCAGTAATGTGGAATCTTCCTGTGCCTGGTTACTGGCCTGTCAAGTCTTCTAGAACCTTCTATGTTGTAAGAATCAGATCTAGGGTCAAGTTAACTGTCTGTCTCATATAAAAGAGAGGAGTCCTTTGAATGATGGACTATGGAAGTACTGATTGGTTTGTGGCCAAAATTTGCCATGCCAAGTATTTGGGAAGCCAAAGTTAGGTAAAAAAATTTGCTATGGATTTGGCAAGCTAATTGTGAGAGATTGCCAAGTTTTGGTAGCAAACCAAACAGTAGCTAGCTTGGCATATTTCGGAAGCCAAATGTGAGAGATTGACAAGTTTTGGTAGCAAACCAAACAATAGCCAAAATCATGCTCTTGCTCTCTTATCTCTTAGTTGTTGTTCCCTTTTCCATGCCTTAGCAGCCACCTCATCACTTGCTGGCCTCCAACTCCTTCCCCAATAAACCTAGGCCGTGACACATAATAAGTAAAAAAAGGACCTATTCCTCTTCCTAGAGCATATGAAATGGTAGCTACTGCCCAACCAAATTGGTACTGGATATCCCTGTGGATAATACACCTAGGCTCTGCCCAGCTAAAAAAATCCGCCCATGATAGGGACGGACCTATTCTATGCTTTGTAGAATAAAGGGCATATGAAATGGTAGGGCTACTAAAGGCCCACTAGCCCTGTTTTTTTTTTTTTTTTAACCAAATTGGTAGGCTGATCACTTTACATTCTCTAATAATGTCACCATTGGCTATGCTTTGTTAACCATAATAAGGGCCCATTGAAATGAGGGCTATATGTTTTTCATTTGTGTCAGAACTTTTAGCATCTCTTTGCATGTCATACATCTATAGTCAGTTTTACCATATAATAAGACTATGCACTGTCCGCAACTTGTAGCTCTGGCAAAGCATTGAATCCTGTTCTACCAATTCAAAAATAATATTTGTTTCTCCTAGGTCATGGGAAAGCTTGTTGACATTGTGCACTTCTTACATTTGGAGATCCATAATGCATTTGGGCGTTCAGGTAATAACCTTTGTGATTATCCTATATGAAACTTTTGTACATATTGAGCTTTTGGCTAGATTTTCATCTTGATTGCTTTTCTGCTGAAAGCAATTGTGAGCTACGTACATAATTAACACATCTTGTTACTAATGTGTTGTAAGTTATACTTCAGTTTCACCTTCTCAATCTAGGGGCACAATTTTAGGCATTAGCTGATACCACATTGCCAGTGTAACTTGAATTACAATAGGTCAGGTCATCATTTTTGGCCAAAGTGAGAACGCCCAAGAGATGTGTTATGCATGCATATCCACGTGGCTGGCCTGGCCTTTTAGTGATATTTTACTTCATGATGTACCAAGAAAATCAGTTCAAGTTCTTACAAATCAACCTTCCTGGTTTGTCAATCTACTGGCGTTTAGCAGACCTCATCACACTACCTCTTAAGGGACCATACCCATTGATGGAAGCAATTTTAAGGTTCGCCATATGACAAAGGCTTGCACGCTATCTCTGGTTATAAATTACTGCAAGGAAAACTAACAGTGTGACCTTGTACATATATTAGAGAGGCACTGAGAGAAAGAAATTAGCTCATGATCGACCATTCCATACCTTGATTCAAGGGCGGACACAAAGGTAGTTGGAGGTACAGACAACGTAGTGAAGCAACAATTGTTGGTGTGCAGCCTCACTTTACAGAAGATATGAGGTGACACGAGCTAGCAAACCTGGAGGGGGAGGAAAACGGTGGGATGGATGGGCTATGGAGGCTACTCAGATTATGTACACTGCAAAAAAAAAAAGCTTATAAAATGTGTGTTCACATATAGAGGTGAAAGCATGCGTGCATGGTGCTTGGTGCACCGATCAATGCTTAAATTGAATATTTAATTAAAGGGGAGCTGAATGGGAGTGCTCTCTTGATTAAACATGATTCGGTGGGCAGCAGTTTTGATATCAAAAGGGCCACCATGATTCCAGCAATGGGTGGAGGCTGGCTGTTCGTGGATGGTGCTGGGAAGGAGAAGAGAATAGGCAAAGGGAGGGATGGGAAGGAGAAGGGGCAGCAGGGACAACCGAAGGGGAAGAGGGTACGGGTTGAGTGTATAGTGGGGCCCTCATGATTATGTGGCTCAAGGAGATCACACAGAAATACTTTAGTGGGGTTTATCTTTAGGAGTAGTAGATTTATCTTGTTGTACACTCAGCATGGGCTTCTTAAATAAAACATGGACACATTTCACTCCTTGGTTGAGCTGTCACCTGTCATACCTCCTATCCCAGTTCTGGATCTGATTTACTGTTTTGCTACCATTATGCTACAGCAAGAGTCTTAGGGAAACAAGGTCACAACTATACTTGCACCTGTGATCTATGAACACAGTTGGACCTTTTATGCATATAGTAGATAAATAATCACGATTATGATTTAAATATTAAATATATTATGTTTGTATTCTTCACCAGTGCTGTATTTATCATTGACTGAAAATTATCATCCTAACACGATGCAGACAGTGAAGAATCACAGGAACCTACCAAGCGACGTAATAGATTGGGTCCAGCAGGCCTTGCACTGCATTATGCCAATATCATCAGTCAGATCGATACTATTGTAAGTTCACAGGCTCCACTGTTCTATTGTTTTCTCTGCGCCCTGGATATAAAATTCAAAAATTCTTTTGTTTGCATCGAAAACAGTTCTGGTGAATTGCTGATGCAATTTTGCAATGTCAAACATCCATTACTCCACAATATTTAATTGAAGAAATGCAACTTTTCCATGAGGATGGAGGATTAATGTTACAGACCTTACAGTTCATGGGGTAGTACTAGTAGTTTTGTGTGCCACACAATTGAACTTGTTGTGCTAAGAAAATCATTTTTTTGTTGCTTCTTTTCTGGTAGCCTAACAAGGAATGATCAATTGACAGGTTTCTCGTTCAAGCTCTGTTCCTCCAAATACACGGGATGCATTATATCAAAGTTTGCCACCAACCATAAAGTCATCTCTCCGTTCTAAGCTACACTCCTTTGGAGTCAAGGAAGAGGTATGTGAGATGGCACCCATCACTTGAAAAATGAAAGTAGGCTGTAGCAGCCAACATCATACTATGTTTGTTACATGTAAGTATGTAATTGTAAGTTTAATGCAAGCTTTTGCTGAATTTGTGTAGCTTACTGTTTCTCAAATCAAAGCTGAAATGGAGAAGATCCTGCGGTGGCTTGTCCCTATTGCAAGTAACACCACCAAGTAATCTATATTCTTAATAACTACCTCATAACATGCAAAATAGCTAGGCTTCTGCTTATCCCTTTCTGTTACTGAATTTTTTATCATCTGTCCATATCAGGGCTCACCATGGTTTCGGTTGGGTTGGAGAGTGGGCAAGTACTGGGTTGGTATCTGATTTTGTTCATTTCTAACAGGAAAGTTATTTGGCTAGAACATTGGAGTAATGATCGTTTTGTCTTACACAGATCAGATGTGAACTGCAAGCCAACTGGGCAGATGGACCTGACCCGAATTGAGACACTGTACCATGCTGACAAGGACAAGACCGAAGCATATATCCTCGAGCTTGTTATTTGGCTTCATCATCTTATCAGTCTGTCCAAAACTGCAAATGGTGAAAGGTCTCCAATCAAGTCTCCTGTTCGGTCTCCTACACAAAGAGGGGCCTCAATCACATTGTCTCCAAACAAAAACAGCAGCAATTCATCACCACTTTTGACGCAAGAAGATCAAGATATGCTAAGGGATGTCAAGTACAGGAAATTCATCCCTGGTATAAGCAAAAGCCAGGAGTTCGACACTAAGGAAAGACATAATAAGCAAAGCAGGTTAAGCAAAAGTAACAGCCATTCACCAAGCAGTGGCAACCGGAAAGAGGTGCTATCAATCAGGCGGCTGCTTCCTGTGATCGACTTTGAGATCGACCGGACAAAAGCCCTTGATGTGATCGATAGAGTTGATGATCTGACAGTACAATGATGAACCTAGATTAATCAATGTTAAAGTCTGAAAATGCACCATCAGTCTATGATCCTGAAAATCAAGATTGCTTGAAGGATACAAGTAATCAGCCGAGCTGAAATGGCATGCTGTCAGCACTTCTGCAGCAATGTGCCTGCTTGAAATGAACCGGCATCATGGTGCCAGTTCGAGGGCACCACGTGGATTAGAGATGGTGGCCATGGGCGCATGTCCTGGCCGACTTTGTATGATATATGGCAGGGTTAATAGGAAAGTGAAATTTTATTGTAAAAAGGGATTTGATGTGTTACTTAGTTCATGTGCAAGGAATGCAAGTTTTGAGAGGTGGGAAGGGGAGCATAAGAGATCTGGCTGTGTTCCCTGCTGTTTTTGTTAACCCCAACAAAACCTTAGACATAGTGATCCCGCTTAGCTAATCAACGTCGCTTGTAGTTAGGCCATGTTTGGGAGAGCTTGGCTTCCTGTTTCTTTAGCTCGGCCCCGTGATTCTAAGATGGAGTAACCCCAACAAATCCTTAAGACATAGTGATCCCAACATCGCTTTGTTGTGGCCCTGTTTGGGAGAGCTTTGGTCCTTGATTCATCGATGAGTAATTTTATTGGATTCTTAGGAGGGAGCAGGGTGATAGCTCTCAGAGCTCATAGTGTAAATGGAGAAGCGATTCTCTTCTTATCGCCATCTGAATCAGTTGGCATTTTAATGTTTGGCTGTTTAGAAGTGTTTCTCTTTGGAGAAAACTGAAGCTAGAGCTTTTGAAACAGTCACTTGTGCCCTAACGTTGGCTGTCCCAAGAATTTCGGAGGTCCTATGCTAAATTTATTATTGGGCCCTAAACTTATGTACTCTAATAATATATATACACGTATTATTACTTGAAAATATGTCATTCGTTTTTTTTTTACCAAACATGTCTTCAAAATAGCATTATTGAATATTTGTAAAATGTTTTTCAAGACCATTCTTTATAAATTTAAGAATCCATCCGAATAAGTTTGAGAAAATGTATCAAGTTGAAAACATACCGACGTCTATTTTATCATTAGTTCATTAGGTGATTAAAGTCAAAAAAAAAAAAAAAAAATATCGTGGAGTATTTAATGCTCTTGAATAAAAGGGTGAAGCCTGAGCCGGAGCCCGTCCTAGTGTGCGACAGTGCGAGCATGCTCGTGATTTGAAATAAACCAGCTTAAAACAAACTCAACATAGACGATGGAACTCAAAGGCTTTGTTTTTTTAGCATAAACAGCTTAAACATACTCAAACTGGATCTAGGGCACCGAACCGAACCAATATAACCCGCCTCCTTGGGTTTGAGAACTAGCCATCGGAACCGAGAAATCGCAGCGCCATACCAGCGTGCAAGTTTTATGGGCCCTTTCGCGAATTTGTTGATGTTATTCAAGAAAAAACACTATATACAACATGTCATAGGCCGAGCTGATAAGTTCATGTGAACAAATGTTGTTTTGTTTCCACTTATAAGAGAGAAAACAAGTTGCCCACGAATTCTCGTTTTTGCTCTAAGTGGTAGTCCGCTTCAGATATTTTGAACTATATACGATACGATATGATGGTGAAAAGCGATGGCGCTCACCGTCCTCCTAAAATCTCAATCTTTGTTTCGATTCTCGTCTCACATCCTCCTCATGTGACAATGCAATTCAAAGATGTCTTCGAATTTGTATGTTATATATACTCTACTCTATAAATCTTATTTTAGCTTACCATAGAACAATTTATTCTATATAACTATTTTGAGTTATGGTAACAACTATACTAATTTACATTTACAAGACTATATTGACTCCCTTCTAAGTGAAAATTTTATCTTTGTTTTCTTCCACACACACACTAACTGGCCAAACAGTAAAGAGTTTCCTTCGTCCCACTTTTATAAAAATTTGATCCGACACATCGAGTTAAAAAGTCCGAACATATTTAGACCGTGTTTTTGGTTTCAAATAAGTCACCATTTTATAAGTTAAAAACTAAAATAAGCAATTTATTTTGCCTAATACCACCAACTTATGAGCAGGGCTAACTCATAGGCAATAATTTTTTTTAGATCACACAAAGCACAATGTAGACGCCAACACGCGTCGCAACTCACCGTATGATACCCACCCCTATGAGCACCTTCGATCGAGACGACAAATCTTGAAGTTCACTTATCACCACAGCGCCTTGCGGTCGGCAAGGGACGTCGCCTACCACCTAATGCATAAAAAAATCCGGAATAAATCTAAGATAAAGTGTCACACCCGTGATTTGAACCCCGGGTGGGAGCCCCCAACCAATGGCCTTTGCCATTGCACCGTGATCCAAATAAGTTGGTGACTTATAAGTCAAGCAACTTATAAGTCATGTCCGCGGTTGGAGGCTACCACAACGCGCCAAGCCGGTGTGCAGTCCCCCTGCATTCCACGTCTTCACACGAAGTCCGGATCATGTCGCTAGTGGCTTCAAGAGAGGGCGTAGTCTCTTGGAGAGGGCTGCGAGGGCCTCGTCCGGAGGAAAGCTCTAGGTAGCACGACAAGCACGCTTTGCGGGCGTGGAGCAGCAACCGAGCAGCAGAAGTGGGTCGACTTTTTCAGAGGTTGAGAGAAGAAGAAGGCGTGTGTGTCCAGCCAAAAGGTTCTCATGAAAAGGCTACCTCTACTGCTCGCGTTGGGTAACTCGCATCTTTGGTTCAGTTGTTGCCTTGCAACCGTGGACATACGATCTTATCTGGGGCAGCACGATGTAACAATCCAGCGTTGGACGTGCCCCTTATAAGTTGTTTATACATACAAAAGGGGTGATTTATAAGTTTTAAGTAAGGGTGTACCAACTTGTTGCTTATAAGTCTCATGTGTTTGGTAAAATAAGTCCTTTATTTCACTTTTTGACTTACTAGCAAAAAGTGCCCGTCGTTTGCAACGGGTCATTATTTTCATTCTTAAGTTGTTAATAACACCTTCCTTACCATGGCATAAACGTAGTGCCAAGTCATGAGTCCAAACTCAAAGAAGAAACTGGAGTACCGTAGACAATAAAAAAAAGAGAGCGAAACTCTCTTTTTAATATTATGTATGTATAGATTCGGTATTGGACTCTCCAAAATTCATCATGCCATAGTACTTTTCTCTCACAATAAAAAAAAAAACCCTGTTGTAAGCACCAGAAACCACCAGACATACATATGTTGATCTCGGTGGTTGAACCAAAGTTACGTTCTTTGATAAACCACATGTGCTTGGGTTTGCCTCTTTTTTTACTTGTTCTCACGTCATGTTCATGCACATATGTTGCCAAAAGCAAATAAATAAATCCGAGTTGCTTCCTTAACATCAGCAAATTAATCGTGTCACTGCTCTTAATACAGGCGACGGCTCCTTATATATGGTAATTCCGCTGCCGTTCTTGTACACAACTATGCACACGTTGATAGTTATCCTCATGCACAAAATTATTCTTATCTCTTCTCAATCCTTGCCAAATACCGTTATCCTAGAGTCTGATCAAATAAATAATACATCCAAAGGAACGAACAATCCTTGACATCCCGCATGCTTCTGCTGACTTTTTTGAATGTATATCTTCTAATCGAACTCACCTTTGTCCAAGCCATCAGGCCAGCAGTAATCTACTCAGACTCCACGATGAGCCCTCTAGTGAATCGATTGCGTGTGTAACGGTGGGCAGATTCGATTCCTCAAAGCTTCTGGTGATGCTATACAGAACTTTCCAAGACCCTTGGAACGATATGAACACCTGAAATAACTTTAGCTCTCCGTTTTCCATTTGCTATGTTCTTTAGCTCTCCGTTTTCCATTTGCTATGTACATGCCAGTATCTTTTATATGAGTTTCTATATAGGATAACACACTTGTCTGATATCTTTGCTAATCCGAAGACTTTGTTTTGTTTTGTTATTGCTATGTCGGTTGATTTTTAGTGCATTTGATAAAGTAATTCCTAGAACCGGTTCTTTTCTAGAGGCCCAAAGTACGATCCGTGTGGATGCTAGATATTGAGTTGTAACTCGTATAAGCGTAATTAACAAAAGTGAATGCGGGCTGGAGGACTCTAGGAGACGGTCGGCTTGATCCGTATTTGAGACAGACTCTATCGAGCGGTCGTATCAACTTTGAACTCTGCCGAGACGGAATCAGCAGGCGGGCGCACTTATCCAATCTAAACCATTGATGCCAATCTGATGGCCGAGGACGATCCAACGGTTTGGAGGGAAGAAGACGGAAATTTTCTCGCTTTATTAGTAGGTATATATATATATATATATATAATTTGATGACTTATTTAGAACCAAACCGAGCCTTATCCGTGCTTAAAACTTATAGATCACTATTTTTTTTGACTTATAAGTCATTTGCAGCCAACAAAGTCACAATTCCTCATTTGGAACGTCTTAAATTTAATGTTTTTCCCGACAGGCATTTTTGCTTTAGTGGAAATAATTGAAACGTCTAGCTGCTCCTCCGAGACCGCGAGCCTTCTCGAACCCGATCAAACCGCCAAGCAAACCACTGCCAAGCAAAACAGAGAGAAATCTCCGGCGATCGAAGGTGCTAGAGCGCCAGCAGCCGCCGCCGGCGAACCGCAAGACGGCGGCCAGCTATGGACGCGCCGGGAGAGCTGCAGTGCGTGGGCCGGCTCGAGATCGCCGCGCCGCCGCCGGCGCGCTACCTTCGCGTCGGCTCCCTCCCCGTCCCCACCGACTCCTCTGCCTATCTCCCAGCCCTCCTGCCCTCTCCGTCCCCGTAAGCCCCCCCTCCCCCGCACTCTGGCCTCATCGTGCATGCTCACGCGCGCGTGTATAGGCTCTCTGGCTACTGTTTGTCCTATTCTGAATCAGGAGAGGCTGATGTTTCTAGGGTTTAAAGCGTCTCGATGCAATTGTAGGGTATTTGTTAAGGGTTGAGGCTGGGAACTTGAGATGGAGTACCATGGGAATGAGCACCCTCTACGTTCTGCAGTTAGAACTATTTGTGTTTGTTATTTGGTAGGCAAGACCCTGGGGATAGTAAGGCTTCAGTTAAACTCTGTGGGTAGACTGCCAATTGCGTACTGGATTTGTAAATTGTTATCATAGGAAATTGTGATGGAACTGAACTGTTATGGTGAAATTAATAGAAATCATGTGCTACTATTAGCTACAATTGATCTGATTGATGGATGCAACCTACCAGAATTCAGTGGCTACATCATTTAAAAATGAAAAGAAATGAACACATATTCTGGTTGTGAGATGCTGGCAGATACTGGATACCATTTACCCTCCTTTTCGTTTATCTCCCATACTGCAATGAATAACCAGCATGTGCTTGCAATTATATCAAAAGATAAAAATATAAAATGGCACTTAGTTCTTATGATCCTATCCCTGTAGCTTGAACTCAATAATGCATGCAAATGCCTCTTCAGGAGAATTTCTGTTTAATTCTGCTCTTGCTGCAACAAACCATGTAGGACTGGTGCTCCAAGGTATCAAATGCTGCCATTAGAAACTGATCTGAACACACTCCCTATGATTCCAAACATTCCAGAGAAGGTGTTTTCAAGTGATGCAAAGAGTACTGAAGGTGATCTCTATTAATCCTTTATAATTACAATCTGATCAGCATAAAAGGAATATTGGCTTGTAACCAACTTTCTCTGCGAGCTTTTCAGCACTGATAAATTATTATAGGTGTTGTGTGTGACATTTCATTTCTTATTCTCACCTTTATGACTCCATCCATACTCTTCAGGATTGCGGTATGACAGTGGTCATATCAACCAGAACTTATCAAGGAAGTGCGAAGCACTCGCTGTGTCAGGTTTGGCGGAGTATGGTGATGAAATAGATGTGGTTGCCCCAGCTGATATCATGAAGCAGATTTTCAAAATTCCATACTCCAAGGCACAAGTATCTATTGCTGTAAACCGTATAGGAGATACACTCATTCTAAACACGGGGTATGTAGCTGGTTGCATAATCATCATCATGCTGAGTATAGTTAATATACATGTGAATGTTTAATCGTGTTGCAGGCCTGATATTGACGAAGGTGAAAAGATATTCAGAAGACAAGGTAACCCACCTAAAGGATCTGATCCATCAATGTTTCTGAATTTCGCAATGCACTCTGTGCGAGCAGAAGCTTGTGATTGTCCCCCAAGTCATCAACCTTCACAGGAGAAGCAAACAGCATCTGCAGTCTTGCATGGATCCTTTGGCTGTGGCGAGGGTTCTCTTGATTCATCCCCATCATCTAATTTTAGCACACCACCTTATCTGAATCAGAATGACAGTAAAGGCAGAAAAGCTTCACATAGTACTCATGAAAGCCTTTACTTGGGAACAACAGAAAGCAAGCGAAAAGTCAAAGGATCTGATCCTGTAAAAAAAACCAATCGTGTTGGTGAAAAAAACAGCTGTGAGGTGCAAGAACCTGAGAAGAGCAAGAGAGTGGGAAATAACGGATTTCGCAAAGTTTCCTTTTGGCAATTCCATAATTTCCATATGCTTTTGGGTAGTGACTTGCTTGTATTTAGCAATGAGAAATACATTGCAGTCAGTTTGCACCTATGGGATGTTTCTAGACAGGTATGCTTTCATTCCTGTTGAATATGGTTACATACTTTCTTTTTGTTTACCCCTAGTGACAAATTGTGTTTTTATAGGTTACACCATTGAACTGGCTTGAAGCTTGGCTTGACAATGTAATGGCAAGTGTTCCCGAATTGGCCATATGTTACCATCAGAATGGTGTTGTTCAAGGTTATGAGCTTTTAAAGAATGATGATATATTTCTCCTTAAGGGTGTCTCAGATGATGGCACACCTGCATTTCATCCACAGGTTGTCCAGCAAAATGGCCTTGCTGTGCTGAGGTTCATTCAGGATAACTGTAAGCAAGATCCAGGTGCATATTGGGTATGTCTTTGAACACCATCCTTTTTCCCCTTGTTTGCTATCTGTGGTAACTACCGTCAAGATGTTATACTAATCCTTTAGTCCCTTATCATATTGACTAAATATCTCGCTTTTTTCCCAATGATGATGATCTAGCTTTTCATTAATCCTGTCGAACCTTTGCTTTTTCAGCTGTACAAAGGCGCTGAAGAAGATGTCATACAGTTATATGATCTGTCTATCTTACCTGAAAAACATACAACTGGTGACCATAGATCTCCATGTGGTCCTATGTCATCTTTTATAGACAAGGGAAGAAAGGAGTCATTGTTCTCTCTGGGTACACTCCTTTATCGTGTTGCTCACAGGATGTCCTTGTCAAAGGTAATGGATTATTATCTTTCATGCTTTGCTTTCATACTTCTTCTTGGTTGTTAATATTATATGTGCTTTGCAGGTGCCTAGTAATAGAGCAAAATGTGCAAAATTCTTCAGAAAATGTTTGGATTTTCTTAGTGAGCAGGATCATCTGGTATTCTATTCATATTATCATTCTGTAATCATTTAACTGTATTAGTGCATTAGTAGATTTGTGCCAACATTTGTTTTTTGTTTTTGTCTTCTAGGTTGTCCGGGCATGTGCGCATGAACAATTTGCAAGACTCATCCTCAAATGTTATGAGGAGCTGGAACTGACATCGGAATCATTTATGATTGAATCGGAAGTCACCCTTACCGATTTGGATGATGGTTCTCCAGAACTGAGACTTGAGAATTTACCAGAAAAACAAAATGTACTGCCAGAGCTTGGCAAGAATGAACCAGCAGTGTTAGATGATGTGTTGGAATGCACACCATCAGTGTCTTCTGGTATGACAAATAGTTTAGTGGAACCAAACCAAGCTGATGGTGGCTCACCATCTTCAGTTACAAAAGATGTTTCTTTGGACAGCTTGGTGACGTGCCAGGCTGGTATATCAAAAACAATTGCAGATGCAATCTCCTCTAAGTTGGCTGCCATACACCACATATCTCAGGCTATCAAATCCCTTAGATGGAATCGACAGCTGCAGAATAATACTCAGCATGGTTGCGAGGACAATGTAGATACCATTTGGGAGAGATCAGTCGACTTCTCTTTATGCCGATGTGGTGATGTTGATTGTATTGAGGTCTGTGACATCAGGGAGTGGCTGCCAAAATCAAAAATGGATCATAAGTTGTGGAAACTTGTTCTTTTGCTAGGAGAGTCTTATTTGGCACTTGGAGAGGCGTACAAGAATGATGGGCAGCTTCAGCGCACCCTTAAAGTTGTTGAATTAGCTTGTTTGGTATATGGGTCTATGCCTGGGCATATTGATGGCGACGAGTTCATCTCATCCATGTCCAACAGTTTGTTGAGTCGAGAAGACGCTGATCTAAAAACTAAACTTGTATTGGATGAGGCAGATTATTGCAATAACAGAAGATGCCTCAGTTATGATGTTTCTGCCCACCAATTGCCACCAAATTATTTATTTTGGGCAAAGGCATGGATGCTTGTTGGTGATGTCTATGCAGAATATCACAGATTGAATGGACATCAAGCAAAGTTGGTACCAGAACAGAAGTCTCATGGCGAAGTTAGAATGTCAAATGAAGTTGCATTGGAGGTCAAACGCCTTAAGAGAAAACTGGGAAAGGATAAGCAGAATTGTGACACATGCTCTTTGATTAACTGTAGCTGCCAAAGTGACAGGGCAAGCAGCGGTAGCAGTGCAAGCAGCAGTGGTTCTGAGACCTCTAAGCTTTATGTCCGAAAGAAAAATAAAAAATCACTTGCCAGGAACCTTCAGTCACAATATAGAGAGGCCAGCAAGAACCCCAATGCACAAGAAGCTCCACAAGGTTCTGAAAAAAAGCAGCATGATGTGAATGATACTTGTATTGAGAACAACCCAGTATTAAATGATGATGTTGGTCATTACAGTCAAGCCAGGGAAAATCAGTCAAGAAATATTGATGGGTTTCCTGATAAATCTCAAGCAAGTGTTCCTACTGTGAGGGATGGTGGTATCTTCAAGTTCCTTGGTGGTCCAAAACCAGGAGACGTTGAGTACAACTTGTCTTCTGCTATTCACTGTTATGATGCGGCCAAGGGAGCATTGCTTGTGTTTCCTGTGCATTCAGTAGAAACTTCCACGGTTCTTAAGAAAAGAGGCTGGGCATTTAATGAACTGGGCCGTTGTAGACTTGAGTGTAGAAATCTGGGTAGCGCTGAGATTGCTTTTGCCGATGCTATTAAAGCATTTCAAGAGGTCTTTGACCACACAAATGTTATACTGATCAACTGTAACTTAGGTCATGGTAGGAGAGCTTTAGCAGAGGAATGTGTATCCAGGATTGATGAATTTCAGAAGCATGATCTCCCTGAAGGCACATATATGCAATCCTTCAAGTCGGCCAAGTCAGAATATTTTCAAGCAATAAACTACTACTCCGCAGCTAAGAGGCAACTGGAGTATGTCAATGCTGAGGTCGATAAAGTTCTATGCCATGAGGTTTACACACAGTATGCCCATACCTACCTGAGGCTTGGAATGCTTTTGGCAAGGGAAAGCTTCTTAACTGACAGTTATGAAGGCGGACCTGTCGATGACTCATCTAACAGAACAGTTCTAGAGATTTCAGCGAGTGATGCTTTTCGGGAGGCATTGTCTACATATGAATCCCTTGGTGAACATCGCAAACAAGAAGCTGCTTTTGGTCATTTTCAGCTCGCTTGTTATCAGAGGGACTTGTGCTTAAGGTTTCTGGATTTAGTCGACAAGGAGGTTAAACAGAAAAATGAGGATAAATATCGTCAGAAAAGTAAGTGGTATGGTTCACTGGCTGAGAAGAACTGGCAGAAGGCTTTAGAATTTTATGGGCCGAAGACACATCCTACTATGTTTCTTAACATCCTTATGGCGCAGTCTGCCCTTTCAATTAATATTTCTAATTGCTTCCACTCAACCATGGTATGCTTTTTTCCTCAGGTCTTGCTACCTATTCCATCTCCAGCTTTTCAGTGTGCTAGAATTAAATCCAGTCACTGTTCTTATGGAATTTTGAAAATGGCATACCTGTTTGTCAGTGTGCTGGTTAACCCTATGTTTTATTGTGCAGAGTTGGTGCTCTATATTAGAAGAATAATACCTGATTTGAGTTTTGTATTTGATGCAATAGTAATCTTGTTAAGTAGCTATATTTATTTCTTCCAAGGAGTAACATTTTCATAGAGGGCAAACTCTGGAAAAGCCTTTTTTTTTTTGGTTTGGCAGTATACAAACCTCAATGATCAGTGCAAACGAGCTAGCATGTAGCAACATAGGTTAATCATAATTACCTATAGATACTAGGTAGAGATCAGCCGAGTCTTTTTTTTCTGCTAAAAGTTCACCTTTTATTTGCATTGCACATTGGTCATGTCTGTCTGATACGTGTAACCTGGAAGGCTGGAAGCAAACGCTCCCTTCAAATTTGTTCAATAATTTGTGCCTCATCCTTGCAGATGCTTGACACTGCTCTGACTCACTTGTTGGAAGGCCGGCATGTGGTTGAAGCAAACGAAGACTACTCCAACGATATGGACCTGGACATAAAACCAAAGTACTGGAGTCAGCTGCAGAGCCTGCTGAAGAGGATGCTTGCGGGATCCCTGCCTAGCAGCACAGGCAGAGTAGCTTCTTCTGTCAGCCAGGCCAGCACTAGCAACAGAACAGAAGCTGCTAAGCTGAAAGAGATGTATCGTTTGTCGCTCAAATCTTCTACTCTGGGC
This sequence comes from Hyparrhenia diplandra, assembly GCA_015847255.1. Classification (NCBI taxonomy): domain Eukaryota; kingdom Viridiplantae; phylum Streptophyta; class Magnoliopsida; order Poales; family Poaceae; genus Hyparrhenia; species Hyparrhenia diplandra. The sequence goes on along the minus strand of JADLZK010012174.1, from coordinate 54,241 downwards.
CAGCTGCATGCGTTGTATAAGCTTTGGGTATCTTAGGTCTTAGCACCTTCACTTGACAAATGTTTGCTGCTCAATTGCTCATGTTTTATGTCGTCGGCATCTATCTCTTGAATTACACAGTTTTTATTTGGTGGTCACGGCACGTTTTTGTTTGTTTAAAGCTAAATACCAAAGTGTAACCATGGAATGTCAGGGGACGGGAAACAATAGCTACTGCAACTGTGTAGCAAGCAGACTTGTATAAACACAAATAATGGCATCCGGTGTAAAGCACCTGTGTATTATAATGTATCGTATCGTAGAGAGCCAATATGAGAATATCTGAATGTGCCCGCTTCACCGCAAATGGTTAGGAATTTGTGAACTTTGATTCGCTGTTTAGGTTCTCACTGAACATGGTTTTCAGTTATGACTTCCAGGCCCAGTTGTAAAGGCTAAAATGCTAACATTCCATGGCCATCCCTTGTAAACCCTTTAATTTTCTACTAGTAATAATTAGGCGTGTTTAGAAATTAATTAGGCGTGTTTAGAAATAGTAATAATATAATGGTGTCCGCAATTGTTCGCCAGGATTTATGCAACTATTTTTCTTATTTATTTCTGTAACCTTTTCCTTCTACGTACAGTAGGAGATATCGTCAGGTGTTAGACGGTGTGTGGGTGTGTATTTGCAAGTCCTCACAGAAAGGCCACGGAGAAACATGGCCCATGGCCCAATACAAAGCACCGCGACGAAGCCCAAACAGCAGTCCGTCGGTGGAGCAACGCGCGGAGCAACAGGCAAACATTTTGTCCCACCTCGACTAGTCACAGAGGCAAAGCTTACCTTATAAGCCGAGGCGAAGGAGCCACATCGTCTCTTCGGAGACATCCGATAAAATTGGAACGATACAGAGAAGATTAGCATGGCCCTGCGCAAGGATGACACGCACAAATCGAGAAATGGTCCAAATTTTTTTGCGAATTTGCGCACTGGTCCCTGGTGTTCTGGGTTTCCTTGCAGACGGATTTGCGCACCGGTCCCTGGTGCTCGGGGTTTGCTCGCAGATATGCCCTTATGTTTCTCAGTTTGGTTCTCCCGCACTAGTTCTTCTTCACGGTTTGGCCCTCGCATTCTTTTGCACACTGGTCCCTTTTGGTCCGATTTACCATGCAGAAATGCCCCTAGAGTTCTCACTTTGACCCTTCCGCACTAGATTTTGTTCATTATTTAGCTCCTCGCAGATTTCTGAGAGCTGCATACATCCTTTTGTTGGCCGATACCTCCTTCTGCAGGTTTATCACTAAACTTTTTTTGCCTATATAACCCTTCAGTTCTCACTTCTGTACAATTATGGCGTACAAGCCTGGAAATATTTCTTTTGCTCTTGACGCTCACACGTCAACTGTTCATAATGGGCAATGCCACAGATTATCAAAGTGTTGTGCTGACAACTAATCTCTGGTAGCCCTGGTGTATTTTGCAACCACATCTAGCCTTCACTTTATTAAGAAAAAAACTGCTAAATATAAGTTGCAGCGGGACGTAACAATATTGTCTTGCGCTTCATGGCTTTCTGCTCGCCTTGGAGTGACCCACCTCCGCACTCTACCAGTGCACACTCTCAAACTCGTATGGCATGAGAGGCCTTCAAACTTAACCGTCCAAAACTCAATTAAGTACATGATGATTTCGAGTTCTTAACTTTAGGTCATTTTGATCTTTTTTACATCCATTTTGCTATGCATCTAGATTAGATATAATAATATATCTACATGCAAAACAAAATAAATAGACTAAAAAGTCAAAGTGATTTATAATTTAAAATGGAAGGAGTATTATTTTGGAATTAGTGCCTCATTCCAAAATTTGAATCAAGTGGACCATTTCCGTGTAAGAAGTGCATGATTCATTTGACCCACCCAAAAGAAAAAAGAAAAAGAACTGCCTTCTTGGCGATGTGTTTTGGACTCCTGGGGTCGCACAACAGTTTTATTCTTAGTAGATCACAACCATACTGCTCTGCCGTTTAAGCCGGTGATTTCTGTATGTGTGTGTTTGTGCATAGCGGTAATCCTTTTGACTAAAGCGTATTGTGTAACATACTCTATGTTTTCTCTTAACGCAACATGCACGATTTCGAAAAGAAAAAAAAAAAGTGTTTTGGACTTGACTGCTTGTGCACGTGTCAGTCAAGCTCGATCGTGGTCGTGTCACACCTGCCCGCTGAAATGCAAAAGAACTCACCAGTGCGCCCGCTCAGCTTATGGTGTGCGCATGCATTGGCTGCATGCAGCTTTGCATGGTACTTCAGCTGCACATATGGGTCCCGCACGGTCAACCACATGCATGCTATGAAATACAACAATGATGAATGGTGAACTGGCCTAAGTGCTTTTGGAGAACTAGCAAATCTGTATACCGAAAAATATATGAGAATTTAAACATTTAAGAAAGAAGACTTAAAATATCATTAAAACTCTGGTACATAGATAGTTTAATTTGAAAGATGAAGACAAAGCTGCCTACCAGGACATGATTAAAATGTTAAGCTCGTATGAAATACAGCAATGAATGGCGAACTGACCTAAGTGTTTTTGGAAAACCAGCAAATCGGTATTACCAAAAAAAAAAAAAAAAGATGAGAATTTAAACAGGACAATGACTACAAGGTCTTCACATCACATGACTAATAGGCAAACATAACAGAAGCAAGCACGAACTGGAGTGCTACTACTGCTACTGCTTACGAAGAACAACCTGGAAGCAAGAGGTGCTGCTCTCGACTGCTGAAGAACGCAAATACCAAAGCATGAGACTGAAAATGATCCTGCAGATTTTTATGAACAACAGTGCGGCTCTCGAACAGCAAGGGAGGGGCTGCTCGACTGGCTTAGAACTGACGCACAACAGAAACAAGGTCACGCACGGACAGAACAAGCACAGCTCAAGATTGCTGGAAGAGCACCGAAGGTTCTGGGCATTCTCGCCATATGAGTCTGCAATCCCACGCACGGCTTACCCCCTTGCCAAAATCACGAGTGCATCCGACGGAGAACCTGACGAACTGACGAACAGAAAGGCACGGCTACAGAAACAGGAAAAGGTCGGACTCAAAAATCGACGAGAAAACTAACTTAAACTCCATGATTTTTCCCAAATTTTTTCACAGGTTATCACAACAAGGTCGACGAGATACTCCTAGAAAATCATGGCTCGAACTAGCTCCAATCCATGGGAAAAACAGATCACGACCGAGGGAAGAAAAAAACGCCCAAAAAGGAAAACGTTGATTTCTCTGTGCTCGAGTCGATTCAATCGAATAAACTTCTAGGATAGCTTCAACTCATGTCATAGCACAAATCAACGCAAAAAGAATGAGCAGAAACGACCTCAAATCGACGAACTAGCCATGAACTCGTCCAATTGGAGCAAATAAAAAAAAGGAATATAGAATCCTAAGTGACCGTCGTTGTAGCGGCTGCTAGAGAGGCGGCGGTGGGGGGTTGCGTGGTGGCGCAGGAGAGCGGCGGCGGCGGGACTCCGATTGGGAGAGAGACGAAGCGGCGGCGGCGGCGCAACGAACAATGGGAGACACAGCAGGATGCTCGCGACCGAATGCGTTGCGTGACGTTGGCCAGGCAGGAATCCAGGCTGCATGCAGTTGACTTGGATGGGGACCGCTGCATGTACATGCATGCAAACACGCATCTCAACGCGTGCATGCACCGTCCAGCTGTACTCAGATAAGCTGAGCGCGCGCACAGGTGTACGGTATTTTCGCGCTCCACCTGCCCGCCGATGCAGCCGCCTCATGCACACGCGGCCTCCGCTCCCCTGCCCCGCCTCTGCTCTCGACACAGCCTTCCCACTTTCTCAGCCGCCGCCGCCCACCGCCCACACCACCTTGCCGACCTGCCCAACCCTCCGCAGTCCCGCATCCAAAGCCAACTCCCACGGGTATGGATCCTGACCAGGTCGCCGACGCCGGGGTCCAGCACCAGCGCGACGACTTCGGCGGCAGTGCCACATCCGCCGACGGGGGCTGTGACAACGGTGGCAGTGGCGACAGCTGGGCGCGCGCGCTGCTCCGCCGGGGATGGGACCTGTCCCGGAAGGCCGCCATCGCCGGCGTCGCGGCCACGGCCGCGCCAGTCGTGGCCCCGCCACTGCTTGTCCTGTCCCTCGCCGGCGTCGCGCTGTCCCTACCCTTCGCCGCCTACCTGGCCAGCCTCGCCGCCACCGACCGTCTTATGGGCGCACTCCTGCCGGCGCCTCGCACCCAGCAGTACCACGACTGGGACCTCGAAGACGATGGGTTCTTGGATGCATCTGGAGCGCCTGGTGGCGAGGCCCCTGCATCCGACCACTGGTGCGACACAGAGAACGACGCCGCCGTCATGGAGGACAACGAGAGCATTGTATCGCTGCCGCTGTCACGGGAACCTCGGACAGTAAGGAACAGGGAGAGGAGGGCACAGCCATGGAGGACACTGGGTATATTACCATGGAGGCACCGCGGCGGGGCTCCGATGTTTTCGGATCAGCAGTGCCAGTGTTGCGTGATGAAGACAGTATGGTTCAGAGAGTGGTAGAAGCTCCTTTTACAGCCAAGGAATCAGTCCAAGAGTTATCTGTATCAGACAATGGGGATAGAACAGAGGATGGCAAGAGCAAAGATACAGAGGAAATGGAGCCCTTGAAGGAGGTTCTGACACTGGGCGTCGAAATCACAGAATTAGATGACTTCCCGGTGCCAATATTGGGCAATGAGGGTATTGTGGTTCAGAGAGGAGATGATGAAAAATTTTCTGTCCCCAAATCAGGCCAAGATTCTCATTTGACAGATATTGAGGATAAATTAGAGGGCCACAGAACCAAAGAAGAGATACCACTGCAGGAGGCTATTGTTTCTGAATCATCGGTACTGGATGATACGATGCTGGAGAGGAAGATAGAAGGTGATTTAGCAGCGAAGATGGTGGTGAAAGAAGTGTCCATTGACACCGATCCTTTTTACAGGGGAGGTGGATGGTGAGCAAGTGGATTTCAGTGCTACTGCTATACCTGAAAGCGAGTCGCTGCAAGCCAGCAACCTTGTGGCTCAGGAGTTACAGGCAACGGTGGAAGTTGCAAATGTTGATGATATTATCGATGCTGCTTTAACAGAAGACATTGTATTGGACATTGGTGATACTAGTACAGAGGGCATGGAGCACTATGGTGAGGGAGGTGTTTCTAGTGTCGTCCCAGCGGTGACTGTGGATGATGTTGCAGAGATAGTTTCCAGTAGGAGTCCAGCAGTCTCAGGCATCAGTGATGACATGACGAGTGTCAATAGTAGACCAGATGCTGACAGCTCCAATCAAACAACTGGCTACACACAGAGGAACAAGGAATTTCGGGAGAAATGGGGATCAGAGGACAAGGTGAGTCAATTACTGGTTTACTAAATCATCTACTCCCTCCGTCTCAAAATAATTCATCATTTTGACTTTAAGACATCATGTTTGACCACTCGTCTTATTCAATTTATTTATACAATTTAGGAAATAAATAAATTATTATTAAAGTATCTCTAATAATAAAATAAGTCACATCAAATTGGATGATGTTTATATAAAAAATTTGAATAAAACGAGCGGTCAAACATGACATCTTAAAGTCAACATGATAAATTATTTTTGAGACGGAGGGAGTATATCATCTGTAGAATTCTTTTTATAAAAGAAAACGAGTATAGGTGCATTCTAGACATTATAATTTTTTCTTGTTTGTCATTGTTTATTGATATAGGACATTATAACTCAATAAATTGGGCTAGAGTTGACTGCTTAACCTAATAAGTTGTGCTTTCCAAGTTGTAGAATTGTTTAGATAATTCATATCCATAAAGATGCCCATCTGAATTTTGTTTGTGAAATTTGGTAGCGTGTGAAAACAGAGGAGAACAAAACCATGGACGATAAGGTGCCTACAAGGTGCTTGTCACCACAGATCACTGATGTTTCTAAATCACCAGTGCCAGACGATAAGAGCGAGATAGAAGATGAAGTAACTGTGGAGATGGTGCTGGAAGAAGTCACGAGTAACACTGAGGATCTTGTTACACGGGAGGTGGTTGCTGTGCAATTGAACATTATTGCTAGTGAAAATGAATTACCGTCAGTGAGTGACCATGTGGCTCAAGAGTTACAAGCCGTGAGCGAAGCTGCAGTTGTTGATGAGATCCGAGGAAGTACTGTGATTGAAGACATTAAGAATGGTTTTAGTGACAGAACAACAGAGAGTGTTGAGCACCACAGTGACAGAGGTACCTGCAGTTTTGTCACAGGAGTTTCAGAGGTAACCGTGGGTCATGGTGAGGATCTAGTTTCGAGTAGGAGCACACTACATGCCTCAGCCCGTGATAGCGCCTCAAGTGTTGAGGGTGCGCCTGTTTTTGACAACCCACACCAAACAACTGATGGTGAATACAAGCCAGTGGACGAAGGATTTAGGAGGAATGCGGTAGCTGAGGACATGGTGAGTTCTGCAAATATCTGTTTTATTTCATTTGTTCAGTTATCATTTAGCCAGCCTGGATTTCCTATGAAGAGTTGTTATTTATAATACTGTTTTATGCACAATTACTAAGTGCAGCCTAAACATGTTCTTGCTATTGATAAAAAGATTTTTTATGGCGTTATTGATATAATGAATTAAGGTCATAAAAGGTACCCACCCAACCTGAAAATGTTTTGAATGGCACGGAGATTATTGTACGGATGATAACAGGAGAAAAGGATGAATGATCAATTAACTGTGTGGGTTCACGTCATGGTTCCATTTGAACCAGTTCAAAGCTTGGTGGAGTGTTACAAATTACATTTGATGGTTTCTTCCCATCTGATAACATGAAAAGTTGAAGTTACTAACTGCTAATCTTCTAGCATGAATATCAGGTTGGGCACCCAGACCCCTGTAAAACAATATACTGAATTCAGTTTGGTTTACTAAACAGTCACCTGCATAGCATGATTGATGTTGTACGATTATATTCAAATGACGATTCACTTATTTCTGCCAGGACAATTATACAGAGGAACAGTTGAGGGAGCAGCTGGATACACTAAAAACAATAACCGGCTACCGCCCGGCACCATCTTTGACTTTGGAAGCTGAGCTTGTTGGGCTGTATATATTTGTGGGCGTGGAACCTCCTGTTAGCTCAAGGGATGCCTCCGATCTGAATGATCTCAATACAAAGCTCCGTTTCTTGAAATCGATCATAGGCGTGGAGTAAAGTTCTAAGCGGGAATTGATTATTCAGGAGTTTATTGCTTTGTATAAAGCAATCCGTGACTAGCCGCACACGAGCTCTGTAAACTCTGCTAGACAGTTGTAAGCTACGTATCCTGTTCTATATCTGTGTGAAAGACATTAGTGAACGAGCTGTATACGCCTACTTTGCCATGAAAATCAGCCACTGGTGATGCGAATAAGTGATGCCCATTTGTGGCACGTCACTAAATTTTTCGGCTTTTGTTAGTGTTTCTTTACCGGTTTAATCAAAAGTTTTATTATACGGGCGCACACAAGAACTGTTTCCGAAGCCAAAAATATAAGCTGAAAACGATGAAGCCGAAGCCATTTTTAGCCAGTGTTGCTAAACCATCATTTAAACGTGATAAATGATCGATTAAACAAGAATGTTGTACCACAATGAAACATTTAAACGGTGTGCAAACGAGATAACCTACTGTTTAGGAAAACGATGTTTTGAGCTAGATGGTGGGGGCAGCACACACAAGATACCAAGGCAAGCAACGGAATGTGAACGGGATAGCAGATATGTTGGATCACCTCTTATCTCCTATTTATCTACATTTCTAACTTTTATACACCTCCCTCTCCTACATTTCTACCTTTTAAGGGTAGGGGAGAGGATAGGAAATCTGATGGAGTTGTGCTTCGATGATTTTACAATAAACAATGATCAAGGTAAGGAGCTTCCTTGATTTCAAAACCTCACTGAACTACGGGATTTACATACACACAAAATGCCTGAAGCACAAATACATACCACTAATACACAAACGGACTGCCCAAATGCAGACCTCTAATACACTTCTGGGACCGAAAAGGGCTTAACTTCAAAAAATACATAGCAATAGAAATAAAACTTACCTAATTTACACTCCGGTGGGGACAGAAAAACACTTCCTACAATATCTTACAAGGCATTGTCAGACTAGAACGCTAGGTGTTCACAAGCAAATATTGTGGACACTGGCTCAGAAACAGTGTGCAGGTCACAATTTCTACAAAACTTTGGAACTGCTTTGACCTGGTGTTGATGGGTGCGCAGCGGATTCTGTCTACAGCTGCAGCAGAGGGTCTCGGAAAGAACACATGTAACACCAAGCATGCTGGATGGTGCCTACACAAAGTAGTCTTGCCGCACAACAGTGATGAATTCGCATGTAAGGGGGTCGTCCTCTCTTTGCTTTCCAGCATCGCCGTTCCCTTGGATATGCCAGTATATTTTCGGCGGGAGTGGTGCATACAGGTCTGCGGTAATAAACAGAAAAGATAGTGAGGATAATTCGGAGAGTATACTTGCTCTACCAGGTTCTGCTAAACTGAACAAAGATCTACCTGCTGATACAGTTTGATCAGGTTCCCTTGTAGAATGTAGCACAACAGTGCCAGCAAGAACCGTAAGAAATCCACAAATCTCAGAGGCGATGTTGCTTGCTCTCTGCCCAGACCAGTCCTGTATGGTCACCAGAAAAGGTTTACTACCAAATTAGAGATGTCACCAAACTAACACAGCGCTACTGATGCTATGTGTATACGAAAGATTGTGAAACCTATTCTCACCTTAAACATTATGGCACTTGCTAAGATGGTGAGAGTCGTGAACATGGCATAGTAGATCGGAGAGACAACTGCTGTATTGAAAGTGTCCAGTGCCTGAATTTAACACGTATAGTAATATCAGTTCATACTTCATAGTTAAAAAGTAACAGCGGTAAATATCTTTTAGCAAAGGTACACACACATTGGAATTAAGTACTAAAATAACACTAATTGAAATTGAGTACAACACAATCACTCCAGTGGCACTACAAAAAAAGTAACCAGCGTGGATGTGAATATGGCAACTCTGAGACAATTTCCTTTTACAAAACCTGTGGCACGGTTTTTAAATGGCATATAGTTTATATATCTGTTCTGCATGCGCCATTTTTGTGAAAAAATGGTGAAATGAAGCATGCTTCCTTTTCATGTAACTGATGAGACAAGAAGTGCACCTTATTCAGGTAAACTAATTGAATAACTATACATGTTGTGGAAACCACTGCAAACACCCATGTCTGGAAATAGCCGGCCTGATTTATTCCTTCGATTGTCAGCTTAATGGCAATGCCCACAGCCTTTATGCTCATTACCTGATAAAACCACATCAAACAAAATTCATATTACAAATAAGACAGCATAGATGTCAAGATGGGAAGAAAATATGGCATGTTTCTACCGTCAGGGATCCAACAACTGAACAAATCCCAACATAGACAATTATGTTTGTCTGTCCATATCGCGGAGCACAATATAGCATGAGGAACAGGGACACTCCCACTGCAATGGCAGCATAGCAAAGGAAGGCTGCCAAAATTACAGGACAATGTCAAAACATAAGTCCACTGTGATGACAACTAGCTAAGCTATGGCAACAAGACATAGAAGCTTACAAGGCTGTGTTGCCAGGTTCCAAATCTGTTCCACGGAACTGGGGGTCCTCTCCTGGGGAGCATGTAGAATGATCATCGTTGAACCAACAATGCAGAGACCACAGCCCAGCACGCCCACCCGGCGCAACTTCTCATTCAGTGTGAAATGTGCTAGAACAGCACTGCACATAACAAAACTCATCAGAAACAAACAAAGACATTCAGAACAAACCACCTGAGCCATTCGCCAACCTCACAATAATGCTGAGGGCACCCAGCGGCGTGACGAGGACTGCTGGCGCAAACATGTAAGCAATGAAATTTGCAATCTCCCCAACAAGCACTGCAAAATTCCATTTTTTTTTAAAATTTCAGCAAAGTTTTGGCATTACTAAGAATAAAGGAGGCCAAGGGGATCGTTGATGCTTACTGGTGACCATCCCGACCCACCAGAGTGGCTCCAAGAGATAGCCATACCCTCCGACACCTGAAATTTTGGACAAATCAAGGAAGGTTACATCGTCTGGTACATGAAATCGACCGGAACGGGCATAAATGGACGGCCTTTGTCCCATTTCGCGGCATGTAGGGTTCGAATTAGCAACCAAGAACCAGCAAGACCTAAGAGTCGCGACGAGCAGCACGAGCAAGACAGCAGTAGCTTCGGGAAGCGAGGACAGGGAGAGGGAGGAGCAGATACCTGCTCGGGCGCCGGCAGCACCCGCGCGTCGGAGGCCCTTCTTCTTGACGATGAAGCTAACGCCGATGAACGCCGAGGAGGCGACGGCGAGGAGCGAGCCCTTGAGGTTAGCGGCGAAGAGGTCCCCGCCGCCGGCGGCTTCCGTCGCGTCGAGGGTCATCGGTGGCGTACGGCGACGTTACGCGCCTCGCGCATTTGAAGCGAAGCCTCCGGAGGCCGGACTCAGCGGTGGGTTCGATTTGGAATCGAGGCTTCAGTGTTTGGCTTTGACCGGCGATGTGCGCGATGGGGTTTGGTTCTCTGGAGTAGGACGGCGGGACGAGGGAGAGGAACAGGTGCAGCAGGGGAGGGGCCGCAGAATTTACTACTGGGATTTAGTATTTATTTATTATTCGAATTCCTCATTTCTGAGTTTTCTTGTTCCTGGGTTTGCTTCGCCATTGCTTGGATTGGAGTACAGAACAGAACATGGGATGCGCAGACACTGCCTGCCACGAGTGAAGGCGACACTGCCAAGACAGCCTGCCAAGACAGCCAAGGTGATTATTGTGCCTGCTAATCGTGGCCATGTCTAAACCATTACTGTTCCTCTTGGGTAAGTACAGTGATTATTGTACCTTGCTAATCCTATTCCTGGCCATGTCTAAGTTTACCTGGGAGTCCAAGGCACAAGGGCTACAAAAGGACACGTCGCTCGTGGATTAGCACGCGTTAAATGAGGTGACATCGACCGTCAAGGATAGCTGTCATGTATGATTTTGTATATAATATAAAAGGGAGAGAAGGATAGAAAAAAAGACATTGTCGAGGGAGTAATTAACAGATGTCTCAGAAGCATTAGCCAACAGGTTTTCCATTGTAACGGCCCCATGGAAATACTAAGAGTTTCACGTGAATAACATAGGAAATTCATATAAATCAGTTTATTTTTCAGATAAAAAGTACCGGAACAAGAAAAAAAAATGTCACGTTGCAAAAGGTGTCTAAAGGTGTTATCCATTATATTGAACACATGTCATTCATCAGTTAAATGTTACTCTCTCTCTATTCTAAATTATAAGTTATTCTAGTTTTAAACTTTTTCAATATACTGTGTCAGCTTGGTAGAGCTCTCCTTCATGTTCTTTACTTCTTAATTCTCTAATAGAGTGATTCTAACTAGGGCGTAGGTGACAAATGACTTTGAAGCGATTCCAATGGTGATTGACTGGGGAGTTATGGAGTGTGATTCTTTTACTTCTAAGCTCCTAGTGTAGAAGGAAAAGTGAGTCTCGATAGTTTCCTACCGAACTTTAGTTGCATTTTATTTAAGCGTCTTGTACTTGGCAGAGATCACATTCTACTTAGAAAAAAAAAAAAACCTGGAAGAGAAGCTCTACCAAATTAACCCATTTTTTTTTTCTATACAGATAACAACAACGTCTCTCGAGCTGTTTGTGACGGCGTCTGGGTCGCGTTTCAGCGGAAGAAGCAAAAAAATCCCGCCGAACGATCTGCGAGAGACGCGCGTTGGACTGCCGCGCTCAACGAGAAGCCATCGGGCCGTGCCGGGCCAACACAGCGTCATGCCGCCTCGGGCCTGTTGGGCCGTCCAAGGCGGGCTTCGTGTCTAGCCTACGGCCCAGGCACGGCCTATTGGCCATTGGGTCGGCCCGACGGCACGGCCGCCCAGCTCGGGCACGAGGGGCACCAGATCTCGACCGCGCGGCGCGCGACTCCTCTGTCGTCGTTGTCGCCCACGATGCCGGGAGCCGGACTCCTCCGCCTCAGTCGGGGACCGCCGCCAACGTAGCCGCAGCCATAAGTTGGGCGTTGTTGCCTCATGGTTGCCTCCCCCAGCTTGGACCGCGGCGTGTGCGGCCGTCCGCTTGAGGAGTAGGACGCCGTGGGGCGCGTCGGGGTCGCGCGATGGGGAGGAGCAGGACGCGTCATGGGGAGGCGGACGCGGTGGTGTCGGCGGGGGCGGGAGGCCGCGCGACAAAGGCGGGAGGCGGTCGGTGGGGGATGGAGGACCGTGTTACGCTTATACACACCCGCCTTTCACACCATGGTTCCAAACAAGCTCTATATATAGAGTACATAGCACATTTACTTTTTCAAGAGGTGATCATAAGCCTGTCGTGCGATGACACAAGCGTAGCATTAACCTCCAAGTCCCAAGTACATGCTGCCCCATAGCGTTCGACCAGCACGACTGCACGCCGGTATGTTGTTTGTCATGGAGCGCGCGGTCCAGCGCTCTCACATCAAATCCCGCCGGCGGAACAACTCTCTCGAAGTCGGATCGAACGCGACGGCCGCTTGAACTCTCGCTCGTTCCTCGTTCATCTCGACTCATGTCACGCCTTTTTGGCCTCTTCATGCCGACTATTGCTGGCGCCGCCGTGGCTTCAACATCTAGGTGTTGTAGAGTGGAGACAATCGGATCGGACAACTTTAGGTGAACAGGTGGGATGCCGGAGAGCCCGTATGAGATGGACGATGGACCGAAGAGGCGAAGATGATGCCACGGCCCACGGCGTCCGCCCGCACTCCCAGATCCGGCGTTTTTGTAGTTTCGATTTCATCCCCTGCCGGTGCCAACTGTCTACTGCATTTATCCATTAGAGACTTTATACTAATTTATGACTTGATTTATTAATACATAAGGCATTTTAATTAACATGTGGCTTCAATCCAAACAGCTACCATAATTTTTTGTCTAACATTTGTCACAACCAACCAAACAGCGGCCACATTATTTTGTCACGCCTTAGTTACGAACCAAACGCTACAAATTTGTTACAGACTGTGGCTTGCCACAAGTGTGGCAATACTTAACCTTATCGTGGCGCCAACCAAACATCCCCTTATTCCAAAAAAAAAAAAAAAATGTCTACGGCACCACTTACGACGCGATCGCGATGTGAGGAATCTTTTGCTTTGCGGACTGCGTAGATCAAACCACCTCAAATTGTTTGTCCCGAAGAAATCGAAAGTGTCATTAAGGTTGGTGTAGATTGAGTGCTATTCTCTCCGGCCCCAAAAAGGATGTGTCGTTTTTAGATTTTTCAAAAATCGTGTTTGATTTGGCATCTTATTTAAAAAAATTTATGTATATTATAAAATAAATAAATTATTATTAAGGTATCTCTAATCTAATGATATAAGTCATAACAAAAATAGTACTCCGTATGTATGTTTGTAGGACGATTTTGCAAAAAGTAAGAAGGAAGTACGTACGCATTTACCAAGACTGGCCGACGTGAGGTGATCGTGCCGTGCGGACGAGGGGGTGGCAAGCCAATACATCCAATCCAAGCATTGCCGAATATCGGGCTCGGTTCTTGGACGTGGGGAAGGAAGCGTTAGAATCCAAGCATTACCAAGCTGCCCCGCCACGTTTCGTTACAAAAACAACAAAGAAAACTGGCACGCCACGGTTTGCACGGTCCACGCGCCTCCTACCTCCGCTGTCGCTCCCGTCACCTTTTGTATCGTGCAACTGTGCAAGGATAGGATGGACGATGCGATCGAGCAAAAGCGACCGAAAAAGGTCTCGCGCCGGCCGCGCGGATGAGGCGCGGGCTGACCACCACCCGACCCTAGTGGCGGTGAGGGGCTGAGGCCGCTCCGCGAGACGCCGCCCTGATTCCGCGACGGGGACTCGCCCCGTTGGACGCTAGCGCCCGGGCTGCGCTGTCGTCTCTTCGCGTGTGGCCGCGCGGCGCCGAATGCCACGCCGAGAGGAATCACGCAACGCGCCGCGCCGCGCCGGGGATTCCAGCCGGAACGGAACCAGATCCGTTCCAGCAACGGCCCGAATGGATGACATACGTGCTAGAACTCTCTGCCCTGCCCGCGGTCCAGAACATGCACGGGTTTGCCTCTGGGGGTGGGCTAGAGCTTCAGATTCGACCGTGACTGGCGTTCACACAACCACAACACGTTCGTTGCTCCAGCCACCGCTAAACTCTAGTCTTATCCAACACCTGCGATTGATGCTCTTTCAGGAAGGAGCGAAGAACCATTCGTCCATTCCAGACTTGACTTGTGACTTGGATGGCGAAGCTAGTTCTTCCGCCGCTACAGGTGCACGGCGTAGCCCTGGAGTACTACCGTAGCGATTGGTCTAGTGGACATTCTACGGTTTCCTGGGCCGTACGTATGGCCCGTATCCTGTTTGACCTATCATCATCCGCCGGAAACCGGCTGTATGAGCCGCGTCGCCGGGGCTGGGCTTTGTGAAAGCAGCACTATGGCCCACTACATCCACTTGCCTGGGACCACCTGCAGGATGCAGACCTGCTTTCTGGAGGGCTATAGTCAAGCCGGCTCAGTGGTGGGCCCAATTCAAGTCGGCTTAGTGGTGGGCCCAAGAGTCGGCCTAGGTGGGCCTGTCGCCTCGAGCCCACCGGCCACCACCGGAGTAGCCAGCCATCCGGAATTGGAAAGCGTGAAGGCGGCGGCCTCACCCAAGGAAAAGAAATGCCAACGCCACTCCTCCTCCAGTCGTCAGCGCTCATGGAATCTCGGGGCTCAGGATCTCCGGTGGCCGCGTCCTTTGTGGCCAATATTGAACCCTGTTGTGAACGAAGAAATTTTATATGCATGGTGCATACATAGAAAAAAAAATCCACAGCCAAACAGAGTTCGTAATAAGAAGGCCATTACTCGTATGGCTCAACATGAATTATGTGATCCAATATTTTACTATTTGGGATTCGTAATAAGAGAGCCATTGGTCATTTGGTTCTCCGTGCTGGATCCACTAATTATTAGCTGGGTTAATTAGGAGGCACTAACTAATAGCTAATTGTTAACCAGGTGGTAGGTAAAACATTAGTTAATTTATTGGTTGTCTCATATACTACTTTTTACAGGCTAATATTAGTGGTAGAGATCCTAATATGGGAGTTGCTATGCTCGAGACCCCTGAAACTGAGTTATTCATCAGGCGATCAATCTTGAACATCCATTTTAGAACAAACGGGTCATACATCGTCTTCTTCCATTATCCTAATCGCCTGGTGAGTAATCTCATTTTAAGCATCTGATTTTTAGGAGGCGTGTCCAAATAAACCCTAGTAAACAAGACAAGACAATAAGAGTGAAACCAAATCGAGTGCTATTATGGCATATTGTTGGGTATCATAAGTAAACATGGAAAATATTCAGATAGTTACATATCTTACACCATCCATGCACATAATTGTTCTTCAATTTCCATGAAATACTTATTTCGATAGGAGAATTGCCCATGCCATTTTTACCGCCAAAAAAAGAGGAAAGTTTTAAAGAAGCAATACAGAATGAAAATTAACATAGCGCACCATTTTTTTTTTTTAAGTATGGTCTGCATTCATACTTTCGATAAAAGAAACTAAAAAAAAAATCAAACTATGAATCGAAAACTAAAAAGACACGGTACAAAATTCACACTTCGAGCAATGTTTATTTTTCATTTATTTTTTACAGCCTGAATTGAAACGCGAAATACAGACCCCACGGTCCACACGGTCGCCCCCTGCTTAAATCCTGCCCCTTCACGTGCGTTCGGGAGGGCATCCTCGAAAGCCCTCACCTGCCCCCAAAGGCCCAAACTCCCATACCGCCGCGCCGCACACCACGCATGGCCGCCGCCACCGCCGCCGCCGCGACGACCTCCACGCCTTCCTCCCCCTCCTCCGCCGCGCCGCTGCGCCGACCACAATCCACCACTACCAGCTGAGGTGCTCCACCAAGCCTTCGCAGTTCGAACTGCGGCACCGCGCGCCGCGTCTCGCTCCCGCGCGAGCTCTGCTCCCGGACCGCGTCACACCGTTTTCCTTCGACGCGGACGGCGACGACCATCCCCGAGAGGAGTGCGGCGTGTTCGCAGTCATTGGCGACCCGGACGCGTCGTCGCTCTGCTACCTCGGCCTGCAGAAGCTGCAGCACCGCGGGGAGGAGGGCGCGGGCATCGTTGCGTCGGACGCCGACGGCAAGCTCAATTCGGTGACGGACCTGGGTCTCGTCGGGGACGTTTTCCGCGACCCGGCGCGCCTCGCCAAGCTCCCCGGAAACGCTGCCATCGGCCACGTGCGCTACTCAACGGCCGGCGCCTCTTCCAGGCGCAACGTGCAGCCGTTCCTCGCCGCCTACAGGTTCGGGCAGCTGGCTGTGGCGCACAACGGCAACCTCGTCAACTACCAGGCGCTGCGCAACAAGCTGGAGGCGCAGGGTTCCATCTTCAACACCTCGTCGGACACGGAGGTCATCCTGCACCTCATCTCAACCTCGCTCTCGCGCCCGCTGCTCTCGCGCATCTGCGACGCCTGCGAGCGCCTCGCCGGCGCGTACTCGCTGCTGTTCCTGACGGCCGACAAGGTGTTTGCCGTGCGCGACCCGTTCGGCTTCCGGCCCCTGGTGATGGGCCGCCGCCCCAACGGCGCCGTGGTGTTCTCGTCGGAGACCTGCGCGCTCGACCTCATCGACGCCACCTATGAGCGCGAGGTGGAGCCCGGGGAGGTGGTGGTCGTGGACCGCCGCGACATGTCGGTGTCCTACGCCTGCCTCGTCCCGCATCGCCCGCGCAAGTCATGCGTGTTCGAGCACATCTACTTCGCCCTTCCCAACTCCGTCGTGTTTGGGCACGCCGTCCACGAGCGCCGCACCGCATACGGCCGCGCGCTCGCCGAGGAGTCCCCCGCCCCGACCGCGGACGTCGTCATCCCCGTGCCTGACTCGGGGTTCTATGCCGCGCTCGGCTTCGCGCAGGCGTCGGGGCTCGAGTTCCAGCAAGGCCTTATCCGGTGGCACTACAGCGGCCGCAGCTTCATCCAGCCATCGCAGGCAATCCGCGACCTCGCCGTCAAGCTCAAACTGGCGCCCGTACGCGGCGTCATTACCGGCAAGAGCGTGGTCGTCGTCGACGACTCGCTCGTGCGCGGCACCACTTCGAGGAAGATTGTGCGCCTGCTCCGCGATGCCGGCGCGCGTGTGCGCATCTCCAGCCCCCCGGTCGTCGGGTCCTGCCTCTACGGCATCGACACGCCGAGCGAAGGCGAGCTGATATCCAATAAGATGGACCTCGAGGGTGTGAGGAGGACAATTGGCTGTGACTCGCTCGCCTTCCTCTCGCTCGATAAGCTCCACAGCATCTACGGCAACGAAGCACATGAATATTGTGACGCCTGCTTCTCACGGAACTACCCGGTGCTGCCTACCGTGCCGGAGCCGATCCCAGAGCTGGTGTCTGCTTTCGAAGACTAACGAGAAAGGGGGTGCTCCATACTCTGCATGTTTACTATTCTATAGAATCTAGACTAAATTTTGGGCATAGCATTTTTGTCTTTGCAATTGCATTCATCCATCTGAATTTTGAGGTTACAAGATTTAGACACTGATCGAACTGCTATTGTAAGTTTGATCTAATCTATTGTATTGCTATATGATGACGATGACAATGAATAACAAGAAAATTATCTCAGCGTGTCTTTGCAATTGCATTCATCTATCTGAATTTTGGGGTTACAAGATTTAGACACTGATCGAACTGCTATTGTGAGTTTGATCTAATGTATTGTATTGCTATATGACGACGATGACAATGAACAACAAGAAGATTATCAAAATTATCTCAGCGGTACAGTTTTACCTTTCATAAATTCAGATTTAATCTGCTGATATTTTTGAGTTTCTTCAGAGGTGGCTCTCACCTTCCTGGATTCTGTTTAACATTCTTTCAGAAGTTCCATATTGGTTGAGCGCTATCACTAGCAATGGCCCAGTTTTGTGCCAAATGAGCATTCAGAGTTTTCGATCCATATTAGTGGCGTTTTAGCTGATAGTATAGTCTGATGTGTATAAGTGAGTGAAAGCATATTAGTGGTATTTTAGCTGACAGTATAGTCCTAGGATGATGTGTATAATTGAGTGAGAGTTTAGAAATGCAATTTCCTACCCTTCTTTTATATGTGCTTTTCATCCGGAGTTCCTGTTGCTCTAGACTGGGTACAGGAAAATTTTCAAAATTCTTGGTAGCAATTAGTTCCACACTTTGCATCACTTCTTTAGAACCAGAGTTTCTGAACCTCTTTAAGGAGTTGGGCAGTCCATAAAAATTTTTTGACCAGGACTTCCTCTTTCATGGTAAATAAATGGACATGCCAACTCAAGCACTAGTGAAGTGCCTTCTCCAAGGTCTTGTTGAATTGGATAGTGGCTAGTATCTGCTACATATATGTTCAAAATTTTATTAATGTGACAAGTCAAACAATTAGGACCTTACTACACTAGCACTGGTGGTATGATACCCAGCACACTGTATTCAAGCCTGTGACTACATGCTTCATATCAATTGCCCATCTTCCAACTAAAGCCCTTGTTTAGATGCTGATTTGCGTTTAAGATGGTAATTAAAGGTAGGCAGATTGTCATGATGTTGGCATGATCTTTGTTTATGATTTTAAATTGGACAAAACAAGTATGGTTTTGGCAGGGTTGCTGCTCATCTTGTGGTAGCTGCTTGCGGTCTTCTCTGTAGTATAATATGTTGACTCAAACTGTTTTTTTGTTGGAAAAGTACATGCATTTGACAGGTTCAGATTTGGACATTTGGTCCTTCAAATATTTGCACTACCCCTTATGGATGCTCTGATCCCATCATCTATTTCGATCGAGACATGTACTGCTTTCTTTGATAATGGTCATCTTTGTATGGTTTCTCTGTACATATGAATGTTATCCATGTCTTCCTGTGTACGTGAGCTACTGAACTATGTGATGTTGCTCATACTCATCTGTTAAAGTACTCTTTCCAAATCCATGCATTTGTAAAGTGAACCGAACTGCAGGACGCAAGTTTTGAATGGTCAGGAGAGACTCAGCAGTCTTCTTGCGGATCAAATGGATGAGTGGCGTTGTGTGACTTTGAGGTCGCCTTCTTTCGGCAGGGAATATGTGCTGTTTTTCATAGTTCGGGGTAGGCACAAAAATAAGTGCCCAACAGGATAGGTTATTCATTTACGCCGAGCATGTCTTTCACTGATTCCTGTTATCTGAGAATTGATTCCGGTTATCTGAGAATTGGACATCTATTATTTCTTTCAGTTGTTCTTCCTGGGTTAACAGCCGCAGAGCAACGGTTATCTGGGGATTGGACGTTTGTTAACTCTTTCAGATGTTCTTCCTGGGTTCACACTTAACAGCCGCAGGGCAAGCACGTACGTATATTCTGTAACTGCTGTTGACACGTATTTCGGAACTGTCACCATGGGATAACCTTGTGATTATCTCTTGGCATGCTGTTTGGCTCATATCATATCGCTCAATAGATTGATGGAACTGATTGCCCCGATCCTTCCCCAGAGATTAGTTGCTTGATCATGCAGCAGGTTCCTGCTCCGACTCTCCAAGCAAAATTATTTGTCCTTTTATTGTAAGATACTTTATAGTTAGAGCATGTCCAAGAGAATTGCTATCAAACTTGCTACTATTATTTTTAGCAAAAAAACTCTAGAAAACTGGCCTCCAACAGACTAGTCAATGCCAGTTTGCTATATTGGCTTTGATCCCAGCTATCATCAAAACACAAACCCTAAGATCCTAACCTCAGCAAAAAGAGGCAACCGGCTGACATTACATGCACCGACGCTGAGATCCACGCCAGCCAGGTCGGCGCGACGGATGCTCTAGGTGGCCACTGGCGTCTGGCGCTCACCTTTCATGGGTCCGACGGAGGAGGCCGCTGCAGCCTCTTTGGACTGCGTCGGGAGAGCCGCGGATCCCTTCCAGCGAGCGGCGTCCGTAAGGCCCCGCTGGAGGTCCTCTGGGACGGTCGGTTACCAAGGGAATCTACGCACGATTTCGACTTCTCCGAACCGGTCTCTTTCCTAATCGCTTTTGGCAAGTTTTGATGCTTGGAAACGCATCTAAGACGGTTTCTAAGGGGATAAGACCACCCCCTATATAATGAGAGTTTCATTGCCGATTTGATCCCATCTACATCCAATCATCAAAACACAAACCCTAAACTCTCTTTTACCTCTTCCAAACCCTAACCACTTTGTCCGCGTCTTTCTTGGCGAATTTTTTGCAAAGGTATTACCCTAAGGGACATCCTCGCGTATGTTCTCCCGGATCCCTTCGGAGTGTGTCCGAGGTAAGTTTTAATTTGAGATCGAGGCTACATTGACCTAACCGAATCGGTTTCGTTTGGTCAAGTTGGATCCTTGCCTCTTGTACAGGGTTGTTTGCAACATTGGGCGTCCAAAACCCTCGGTGTGTTGGTGCCCTAATCCGCGTCAACGATGGTATAAGATATGTTCCTCTCAATCTCTCGTTCCTGTCTAGCGACACCGAATCATGATAGAGGGTGGGTTAAGACTTAGGATTAAGTAAAGTGGTGTGTAAAATATCACATAGTTATTATGGTACACATTTTATGTAACAAATGTGGTCCAATTACGTAATAAATTATAGATTCAGGATCAGTAAACAACAACACAAATTTGTTAAGCCTAATTAATTTGTCATTAAAGCATGTTTAGTGTCTAAATACCCTAATTAGGCTCATCAGATTAGATCTCATGATTTACAAGCTAGCGGTATAATTATTATTTTTTATTTCGACTAGATTTAGTCCTCCATGTATGCGTCAACATATTTGATGTGATAGTTTTAGGCGTAAAATTTTAAGGAAACACTGCCAGAGAGTACTATTTTTTTTTAGAACATGCCAGAGAGTACTAGAGCACTAATACTCTGTACGGAGTAGGGACAGAACTTTACATGGATCTTGGGACTTATTTATCTATCTTAAATTTTGATTAAATGTTGGATTCGATTCAAACAGCTATACCCGCATTGCACCCATTCGAGTCGTCGCATTGCCCTTCCGGCTTCAGATCAGAGAAGTATCGAGGCAATGGGGAAGAACCGAAGAAGAGAACATCTGTTACGCTCCCGTGTCCATGTTCCGTGCACCCGTCTTCTTGTGTTTAACGTCTTTTCGTCGCACCAGGAGCACGCAGGCATGATGCATCACCGGAGGTCGGAGCGTCGTGTTGCGCGTCCCGTTCGATCCATCCATCTCTCGCATCTTTCCAGTCTTGGCCCGGCTTTTTCCCCAGGCGGCAGCGACTTTTTGACCCGTAGGGGAATTTCTCAGGCGCACACACAACGCAAACAAGCCAAAGCCTGGCGGGCCGCCGGGGCCGGCCATGGCCATCAGTGCTGCTTTCCGCAATGTGGCGCGCGGGCCAAGGAGGCGGCCGACACAGCCGGAAAAGAATCATGCCCTGACGTGCCGCCGTATCATCATGCTCTTCCATGGCCGGGGCCCTACGCCGCCCCTACCGGCCACAAGAGTGGACAGTGGCGACGTCCACTGGCAACGCTGCCGTGCTGCACCGGACCGTATCATTTCCTGCTTTTCCGTTGATGTCGTAGTTGCCCGGTGGCAGCAAACTCAGCGTTCAAGAGGATGTTGTACGTGACGACAACAGAGGAGGCCGTTGGCACAAACAGTGGCGGAGCTTAAGAGGATTTGAGGAGGAGTCAACAATATTCAAGTTATATATATTGTGCAAAATCTTTATTACGGAGTACTCTCTAATGAGTAAATAGACATCACAGGTCAAGTTTAGGGAAATACAATGATTATTTTAAAGTTTAGTCTCCTAGATGACACCATCCGTCTGTTTAGTGACCCATAGATATCATTTTAAAAGTTCGAATACTTGGATGACACCTCTCACCAATTTCAAGGACCGTAGTGAATTTTGCTCAATCTATTATGTGTACGTAAGTATGTGGTTGTTTAAAATTGGCCATTATAATTTCAGTTAATTTCTTTGTCTAATTATTGGTTTATAGTTTTTCATAATATAGTTTACTATAGTTCATACATGGAGGTCCATGTAATCAGGTCATAAGAGTATCTCCCAATCTTCCAATAATCTAACTTCTAATAAGTAGGTATTGAAGAAGCCCAGTGTTATTTTTGGTTTGAGATTTCCTATAGAGGTATACAATATCTCTCTCAATATCCATTATACAAGATAGAGCTTACATTTGTGGATATGAAAAAAGATAGCCGGCAAGCTGTGGTTGGAATGGGTCCAGCATACCAGTGGGGGAGATTGGCTTTATATATTTTTAAAAAAGGAAAAATGAAGAATATTGGTGATAAAAATGTACAATATTGAAGAGAGAAAAAAAGCTGCTCTAGAGTGGAGATGTGTTTAACTAATCTTAAACAGAGTCACGAAAAAGACGCCGACGAGCCCCATTCATCGCATCCTTCCTTCTTCCATAATTCGATCACACACACTGACACACACCCCCACCACGTCGAAAGCACACGAGACAACCGCAAGGCAACAGCAGCAGGAGAGCAGAGGAACCTCGCCGGCCGCACCACTCCATCGTCTCTGATCTCCCGCCCATTCTCATTCGTCCCCCTCTTGTCGCGTGATTCGATCGGATTCCGTTCCTCCGCCCCGCTCCGCCCCGTTCCGTTCCGTCCCGTCCGTGCCGCTGCGGCCCGGGGCCCCGAGAGCTCCAAAGGCTGCGGCCGTCGCAGTCCCATCGATTCGTCCCGCTTCGCTTTCCCACCCCTCGAAGCCGAATCCGATGGTTCCACCGTTGACCGCCTCCGCCATCGGAGGCCGCGCCGCCTCCTCCTCCCCGCCTTCTTCCTCGATTCCCGCGCCTGCCTCCTCCTATAGATACGCATCGCCCCATGGCGGTCGGCGGCGACGACGACAGCATGGAGCGGGACTTCGCAGCCAGGCTGCGCCTCGCGCATTCGCCCTCCCCGGCCACGCCTGCCGCCGCCGCCTCCTCCTCCCCACCGCCGCCGGGGGATCGCCTTCCGCGCGCCGCAGGAGCAGTTCACCGCCGATGACTTCGTTCTCGGCAAGATCTACGGCGTCGGCTCCTACTCCAAGGTTCTCTTTACTGCTACTCGCTTACTGCATGGGTGTGCCGCGGCTGGATCGTGGGAATTGCGGTTACTGACAGAGACGGGATGTGATGAAAAAATGGCTGGCAGGTGGTGCGTGCCACGAAGAAGGACACGGGCCGCGTCTACGCGCTCAAGATCATGGACAAGAAGTTCATCACCAAGGAGAACAAGATCTCCTACGTCAAGATGGAGCGCATCGTGCTCGACCAGCTCGACCACCCCGGGCGTCATCAGGCTCTTCTTCACGTTCCAGGACACATACTCCCTCTGTTAGTGCCCCTCCTCAACCAACCAGCAGTAGTCAGAACTAACGGTGAAGAGCTACTAATTCCATTGTAAAGTAATGCCACCCTGGGATCAATACCATGTCTCTTTGCCGTGTAGACATGGCGCTCGAGTCGTGTGAAGGCGGGGAGTTGTTCGACCAAATTGTCCGGGTTAGTGTCCAGCTGCTTACAATGTGGTTCAACAGCTGCTTACAATGTGGTTCATTCCGGTTCTGCCTTTGCTTTTGTGCTCATAATTCGGTTTCAGAAAGGTCGGCTCTCTGAGGACGATGCACGGTTTTATGCTGCTGAAATCGTTGATATATTGGAGTATCTGCATGGAGTCGGCTTAATTCATCGGGACGTCAAGGTAGGTGTGAAATGAAACTCAGGATGGTCTCTGCTTGATGAAATAGCCAATGGTGTCATCTAAAAAAAAATCAGGATGGTGTCGCTCATGACGCTGTATGTTTATGTTGTATTTGATTGATATTTGACAAGGACTGCATCGGTATTTCAGCCAGAAAATCTACTGCTTACTTCTGATGGGCACATCAAGATTGCTGACTTTGGTAGTGTCAAGCCTACGAAGGATACTCCAATCAAAGTTCTCCCAAATTCAACTAGTAAGACAAAGCATAAGCTGCCTGAATCATGATAGAATTCTGAATATCTTGCTTTTTAATTCTTGTTTTCCCGACGTTTGTGTACAGCTGAAAGGGCATGCACATTTGTTGGAACCGCTGCATATGTACCACCTGAGGTCCTTAACTCTGCCCCAGCAACCTTTGGGTGAGTAAACCTACATCTGGTAAATACACAAGCAATCATTACTTGTAGGAAGGTCTATTTTCCTTCATATACTCAGATTCTTCATTTACCATGCTTTTTTTTTGGATCTGTTTGAGTTATTTACTGGATTGTCAAGAATCAGCATCACATTATTATTGACTGCACTAGATACATGAGATATTCAGACTGCATGATCCTCACTGCCAGCAGTGATCTAAATGCACATTCATGCATAAGATGCTGAAGAAACATTCATTGTCAAGAGATGAATGCATGCCGTAAAACTGCACTTTTTGGTCATATGAGCAAAGAATATAGACTCAATACTTATGCGTACTATGAACTTCATCACAGAAATGATTTGTGGGCATTGGGATGCACGCTGTACCAAATGCTTTCTGGCTCTTCTCCGTTTAAAGATGCCAGTGAGTGGTTAATTTTCCAGAGAATCATTGCAAGGGATCTCAAATTTCCAGAGTATTTTTTCAGCTGAAGCAAGAGATCTTATTGACAAATTGCTGGTATGTATAAATACCTGTTGCTTCTATGGATCATGTGCACAAGTTCCTCATTTGTTATTCATGCAAATGAAATTCTGTTTTGTTTTTTTATATTGATATCACAAATAAAAACTTGAAATATGTTTGCAGTGGAAATAATGAATCCACTATGCAAACGATGTGTGTTCAAATTCAACTGCCTACCTTTGGGACAGATGAGTTGAGCTTGTACCATGTGGACTGCATTGAGAAACCTCTAAAAATCAGGATTAGTTTAAAAAATAACAAGGATGGTAAGAAATAAAGAAAAGTAGCCTAGCCAGGATTTGCCAGGGCTATCTCGAGTTTGGTATTAGAATCTGCAAGCGACTGTAGGTCAGATTCTGGAAAATCAGTGGATGCTGAGTTATGCTCACTGTCCAAACACAAAGATGACTGTTTTTCTTTTGAGACAGTGAATTTGCATTAGTTTTCTTTTAACGGTTTCCATGCCTTTGACCTTTGATCCCAAATTCAAAAACCGTGAATTTGATGTTTGGCTTCACTTTTATCAATATTTATCTTATGAATATGTAGGATGTTGATCAAGCAAAAGGCCAGGTGCTGGACCTGATGGTTATTCTTCCTTGAAGGAGCATCCTTTCTTCAGAGGCATAGACTGGAAGAATCTGAGGAAGACTTCGACCACCTAAGCTCGCATGTCGATGCAAATGTATCTTTTTGTTACATATGTCAATTAAATATTTACTTTATTCCAGCCTTCACCTTCCTAACTATATCTCTATCAGGCAAATGAAGATGAGGATGGCCAGGATTCAAATTGGTTGGCGCACATGGGAAGTGTGGCAGGCAACCAACAGTCAAATACTGATGGTAATAACGGTGCCCCATCATCATCCGAAGTGCGCTCCCATATATCTAAATTAGCTTCCATTGACTCCTTCGATTCAAAATGGTAAATCTTGTATGTCATGAAATTTATTATTCCTACAAAAGTCAATAAAATACTGTGGATATGGTAGATATTATACTTTTTTTTTTTCCACAAGTAAGAAATTTATGTTGATGGATATAAGCTTAAACAATGCGGCAGGCAAGAATTCCTGGACCCTGGTGAGTCTGTAGTCTTGATATCAAAGCTGAAGAAGATTAATAAGCTAGCAAACAAGAAGGTCCAGTTGATCCTCACTGACAAACCTCAATTGATCTGTGTTGACCCTTCAAAATGGTGGCCAAGGGAAACATTATTTGGTCTGATGACCCAAGTGAACTCAGCGTGCAAGTATCAAATTCTTCACATTTTAGAATATGCACGGTATTCATCTAAGCTACTGTTGCGTCTTTAGTATTGTGCTGGAATTTGCATGCTTATCACACCTAATTGAGTTCTCTTACAGCCAAAGAAGGTGTCTACATTTGAGGATGCAAAGCAGCGTGCCTGGCAATGGAAGAAGGCAATTGAAGACCTCCAACGCAGCCAAAGGAGTTGATTTTCAATTCAAATCATAATCCTAAAATCGAAAATTAGGCAATGTTAATACAGCACATCCTTTTCACTTGGAGGCCCTGTGCCTGGATTCATGGAACTTGCTACTCGCTAATTCACACACTGAATGTTTTCATATAGCACCCAATTTTTGTTAGTCACTTTTGTGAACCATTGCAGCAGATAGCGTCAAAACAGGCTGCAGTCAGGAGATATTGACACAGGAAACTATTTCTTCTAAACGCCTTAACTGTTTGCCATACTTCATTCTCTCTATTGTCCTCTGTTCTAGTGATCTATAGCAAGAGTAATTCTTTTTTTTTTTAAGCAAGAAAGCAAGAGTAATTCTTTGACTCTAAGATACTGAATTGAATGTTATGTTAATTACTGATGACACATAAATTTTCCACAGCTTGTTGGCTCAGAAACGCTTAATCTCAATATCATGATTTCAATTGACAATGTATTGTGAACCAATATTTATATAGTTTCCTAATACGCAACAAATCAGTGTTCTTTTTCCTTCATCACATTTGGATGGCTTCACAGAAATACTCCGTATCTCAGTTGTCAGATAGCACAGCAGTCTATAGAAGTGCATATGGAAGGCGCTATATGTAACGTTTTTCCAATTTTCATAGCATTGTACACCCTCCGTTCCAAATTATAATTCACACTTTAGCTTTTCTAGATTCATTTTTTTTTATGTATATCAGACGTAGTATATATAAATTTGGTGCACAACAAAAATCAATCAATGTATCTAGACAAAGGCAGGATCAAGCTCCTGTTATATTTATAGTTAATCAATATGAAGAGAGCCCACAGCCACTTGAAGCAAGAAGTGGCTTTGTGCAGTCATTGTGCTGAAATAGAAGCCTTTTCTTATGCACATACATTTGTGCAAAGTACATGTAAGCAGCCAGGCCAAAAGCACTGAGGGCGGCAAGAACCAGTAGAAGTAATCAGATGCGCTCGGTTTAGGTTGTTGGAGAACCAGCTTCCTCCGGTGCTACTGGTCACCTTGTCAATGGTGTACACAAGAAAGCTGCTGATGAAGTTTCCTGTCCCGACTATGCTGAGGTATAAACCCAAGCCCAAGCTGCGTATACTATGAGGCACTTGGTCATAGAAAAGTTCTTGCAATCCAACAATGGCAAAAGTATCAGACAATCCAGCCATAATGTACTGAGGGGTAATCCACAAGAAGCTCATAGGAATAACATCCTGAGGTTTTATCCAGTAGGCCATAGTCACTAGCCACCTTGAGCCTCCTTGTCTCCACGAGTGCAGCAATGACGGTCATGGCGGTCGAAATAGCCAACCCGACGCCAATCCTTTGCAGCATTGTGATGCCTGAAGGGTTCTTGGTGCATTTTCTGGCCATGGGCAGGAGGATCCGATCATAGATGGGCAGGAAGACCATGACTGAAGCGCTGCTCAAGTTTTGCAGGGAAGCAGCTGGGACTACTATGCTACCTATCCTCCTGTCAGTGTACTTGCCTGCTTAGTGAAGAAAGTAAGGGATTGTGCAATAACAGCAGCATAAATCAGGCATGTGGTCCAAATAGGAAACAGTTTGAGCAATGCTGTGGCTTCAGCTTCATGAAGAAAATTTGCGCCATCGACGTTGTTAGTATCGCCATCAGATGATGACGGCAAAGAGTTGTGAGAATCATCAGGTAATCTGCAAGACAAAAAGAGAATGATTAATTCTTTGTTTTTGTTTCAGAAGAATGGCTGCCTCAATGTAAGAAGGTTGTTTGATAAATGATAGCAAGCTCACTTTGCGCGCCATGGCACAAGCCATGCCACAAGCGATCTGCCGACTTGTTCAAGCAGACCTCCACCACTCTTGAGAGGATAGAAGCGGTAAGTCTTGGTCCCCAAAACGAAGAGAGCAAGGCCAATTATCATGGCAAGGCATGGGATCCCAAACCCAAACTGCCAGCTTATGCTTTCTTGAACGTAGTTCAGTATCGACACAGTGATGGCATTACCACCTATTGTAGCAAAGAACCACCAGTTGAAGAAAGAGCTCCTGGAGGCCAGTTCACCAGGGTCATTCTCGTCGAATTGATCTGCCCCAAATGCTTGGACGCAAGGTTTGTGGCCGCCCTGACCAAATGCCACCACATAGAGGGACAGGTAGAAGAGAGCCACAGGAACAGAAGATGAATACTTGGACCTGCCTACAGACTCTGATGGCAGAAGAACTGATGAGATGGTGAGCATCCTAGCCCCTGGAGACAGTTGAGCAACAGTAAGTAATTCGATCAGAGTTCAAAGACCCCATACATATCCAGATTCCAATAAGAATTCAGTTGTTTGCGTTTCGTACTATGATGTAGACGAGGGACGCGGAGACGATGGTACGGTACCGACCGAGCCAAGAGTCGGCGACCGCAGAGCCGAGCAGCGGCAGCAGGAGCGCGGTGCCAACCCACGCGTTGACGGCCGCGGCGGCCGATGGCGTGGGCTGCCCGACCGGGCCGGTCATGTAGATCATCAGGTTGCCCGTGATGCCGAAGAAGGCGAACCGCTCCGCCACCTCCACTCCTGAGTCGCCATGGATGGAGAGCAGAGGACAAATCACTAAAAAGTGGTGCGCAATCGCGCGCACAGACACCACCGACAAGTACTGTAGGAATACCGATGATGAAGAGCGCAGCACGCCAACGGCCGGAGCTGCCGCGTGAGGCCGGACGGCCGAGGTGGTCCACCGCGGAGAGCGGCGACTCTGGCCGCGGCAGGAGCGCCGCCTCCGTCTCCTCCTCCATCACGCAGCGTCGCTGCTGTGACGCCGCAGCGTTGCACTATTCGGAGTCAGCTTGACGTCGTCGTCGCACCAGAAGGCTTGCTTTCCAGTGTGATAGCGAAGTTTCAAAAATATTGCTCTCCGCCTGCAGAGCACGTCCCAGCCTGCTAGGGTGATAGTGACACTGTCACTGTGACAGCCCCGCCCCTCCTACGGTCCTGACCTGCGATTGCCTTGTCGTCCTTATGTTCTTGGCTCCTTTTCTTTTTCCCTAAAAAAAAATCTCGACTTGGTGTTAGCTGCAAACTCCAGTTGGCGTTGGCAGACCATCGCTCTGCTCTGCACGTGAACCCTTTTTATTGTTGTATATATAGTCGCAATACATTCTTTGCTAGATCCATATAGATCGATAAAGGCTCGAGGACAAGTAGTAAATAAATGAATTGTACTTGTTGTGTCCTTGTTAATGCTATTTAACGAATAAATTTTCCATACTCAAAAAGAAGACACAAAACCAAACACAATATTTAACGACAGACATTGTTTTCTCTCATAATAGGTGTGGTACAACATTGTTTTTCTCGTGTGGTACAACATCATAACAAGCTGCAACCAATGAGCCATCTTCCAGCCTAATACCTACTGCTGAACTTCCACCAAAACTTGCTATGATGAAGAGAGGCATCCCCATGCTCAGGCACAATCCATCCTTGATGGGTGTTGACGGACAATCACTGTGCTAAAACCCCCTTTCTCTTGTGAGTATACACTTGTGAAAAATACAGGTATGCAGCCAAGCCAAGAACATTGAGCACAGCTAAAAGCCAATAGAAGTAATCAAGGTGCCCTCGGTTTAGATTGTCACAGAACCAACTGGCTCCTCCCCAACTAGTTACCTTGTCGATTGAATACACAAGGAAGCTACTGATGAAGCTCCCAAGTCCAAATATGCTCAAGTATAAAGCAAGCCCCAAGCTGCGCAAACCATCTGGTACTTGGTCATAGAAAAACTCTTGCAAGCCGACCATTGTGAACACATCTGCCAAGCCAGACAGAATGAATTGAGGGACCACCCACCAGAAGCTCATTGGGATTGTGGCACCAGGTTTGTCAACTAGGCCATAATCTCTTGCTACCCTGAGCCTTCTCATCTCTCCACAAGGGCTGCGACAACCATCAGGATCACAGATATAACTAATCCAATCCCGATTCGTTTGCAATGTTGTGATACCACAAGTGTTCTTTGAGCATCTCTTGGCCAGTGGAATGAGGATGCGGTCATATATAGGAACAAATACAACAATTGACACACTGATCAAGCTTTGAAGGGTAGCAGCTGGTACCTGTAAGGTACCTATCCACCTATCTAGTGTACTTGCTTGCTTAGTGAATAGTGTCATCCACTGAGCAAAGACAACTGCATAGATCAGGCAGGTTGCCCCTATTGGGAGCAATTTAAGCACTGCAACAGCATCATTAGGGAAATATTTAGTTTCTCTGCTGTACTTGTCTCCCTTGGATGACGATGTAGTTGCAAAGTGAGACTCATCAGATGATCTGCATGCCCAGAAGGAAGAAAGAATAAATAAAGATCATAGTTCGAAAACAAAGC
This sequence comes from Hyparrhenia diplandra, assembly GCA_015847255.1. Classification (NCBI taxonomy): domain Eukaryota; kingdom Viridiplantae; phylum Streptophyta; class Magnoliopsida; order Poales; family Poaceae; genus Hyparrhenia; species Hyparrhenia diplandra. The sequence continues at coordinate 23,500 of JADLZK010012174.1, read as the reverse complement.
TCAATGGTAGTTAAAAGATACTTACTTTGGATACCATGATGGAAACCAACATCGAATCCAAGCAAGAAGTGATTTACCGCTATTTTCAAATAGGCCTTCGCTACTCACTGGAGGATAGAAGCGGTACTTCTTCGTACCAAGCCAGAAAATTGCAAGAGAAACAGACATGGCAATGCATGGGATACCAAACCCAAACTGCCAGCTTATGTTATCTTGAATGTAATTCAAGATTGAAAGTGTAATAATATTTAGCTCCGTATGCTCCAAAGTACCACCAATTGAAGAAGGAGCTCCTTGAGGCACATTCTTCAGGATCATTCTCGTCAAATTGATCAGCCCCAAATGCTTGTACACATGGTTTGTGGCCCCTTGAGCACAGGCCACAATGTAAAGTGAGGCATAGAAGAAAGCTAAATGAATACCCATCCATGAACCCACGCTGCCTCCAAATTTTGCAGGTTGTTGCGGCACAAAAATTGATGATAAGGTGAGCATACCCAGTCCCTGAAAAGATTGATAAAGTTCAGTGAAATTTGCATACAATGCAGCAAACTAAATATAAATGTTGTATGTCTTGTCAATTGGTTATCTTTCCTAATCCCAGGCTGTATCAATGATTACATCAAGCACTGATTAAACAAATTATAGATTTCTCTGTGCGTCTATGGTAATGTTCTACAGGATTTGATTCTTTGAAATAGCAGAAAGTTTAGTAACTAAGTCCAAATGATTTGGCTCGGGGGCAAATTTTATGCATTGAAGTTCAGTATTGACAGTCCATACTTTGGCAGATTATCTTCTTATATTTAGTTATTTAGTTAATAAGCATTCCTGAATTCTGAAACAAATTTCAGGCTACAAATGTGTAATGGGTTACTCCATTAATCAGTGCATGCTAGTACAAACGCGTAGTGGCTCTTGCTGCAGTTGAGATACTTTTATGACTACATGAGGAAACTGTCAGCAGCCTGTAGCTCTTCCATCCTTTTTGAGTCGTACGAGAAGCCTATAGCTATAATTGCTCATGTTCGTTAGGAATCGAAGAGGCCGAAGAGACGATACCGCGAGAGAGCAGTACGAGAGCATACCAGGATGTAGAGGAGGGATGCGCTGATGATAGTGCGGTAGCGGCCGAGCCACGAGTCAGCGACGGCGGCGCCAAGCAGCGGCAGCATAAGCGCGGCGCCGCTCCACGCGTTGATGGCCGCGGCGGCCGAAGCCGTGGACTGCCCGAGCGGGCCGGTGAGGTAGGTGATCAGGTTCCCCGAGATGCCCCCGAACGCGAACCGCTCCGAGATTTCCACCCTGCGCGTCACACGCACACCGACGGCGGCAGGCGGGTCAGAGAGGCGGCGGAGATGACGGCCGGCCGGCCCTGTTGACTGCAGCCATGGTCTTCGGGGGCGTGTTTTGGTGGGTAGGGTACCGATGATGAAGACGGCTGCGGACCACCGACCGGTGTTGTGGCGGGAGACCGGCCGGCCCAGGTGGTCCAGGGCGGTCGCCGGCTGCGGTAGGAGGGGCTCCGCCTCCGCCGCCGCGTCCATGGTGAGCTGACCCCTCGCTTCCTGCTTCCTGGGCTCCCTGGCTCCTGCCCGTGCACCGTCAGCGACTTTGCAGCTCATGGGCCGTCCCAACTGGGGCCCATGGATCAGGTCCATCAGGATTCTCCGTGCACGTGTCCAATACCCCAATCCGGATTCGCCTAAAAAACAAAAAAAAAAAAAAAAACCCAATCCGGTCCGGTCCCTGAACGGCTGAGCCCGATCGGACTCGGGACGGTGGTATAAATAGGCGGCCACCGCCACCGCGCAGCTCTCGATCACACGATAAAACCTCCTGCTCCCGCTCGTGCGTGACGACGAACACCCGGCCAGAAAGCGCGATCGCCGCCGCCGCCTCGAAGGAGCTGAGATCCACCATCAGTTCTTCTGTCGATCGAGCGAAGTCGAAGCAAAGATCTATCTAGGTGAAAATGTCTTACCGGGGATATGCTTACCCTGGCAACTCATTTTACGCAAAGGTACCGGTGCTATCCACCATCGTTTGTTAATAAGCCACACCTCGAAGGCGGCGACAAAGTAATACTGCCAGCGTCTGCCTTGGATCGTCTCGCTTCCTTGCGCATCGATTACCCTATGCTCTTCCAGCTGCTGCACAACGACGCTGATGCATCAAGTGCAACCCAGCAGCGGGTTTCACACTGTGGCGTTCTGGAGTTCGTGGCAGAAGAAGGCATGATCATCATGCCCCCACTGGATGATGCAGAACATGCGTTTCCAAGAGGGCGAAATTGTCCATGTCAGGAACGCGAGTCTACCCAAGGGGTACATACGCGAAGCTGCAGCCTCACACGTCTGATTTCCTGGATATTTCAAATCCGAAAGCCATTTTGGAGAAGACTCTGAGGAGTTTCTCCTGCTTAACCATGGGAGACACCATCATGGTAGCCTACAACAACAAGCAGTATTATATTGATGTTGTTGAAACAAAGCCTGCTTCAGCAGTTACCATCATTGAGACAGACTGTGAAGTGGACTTTGCACCTCCTCTCGATTATAAAGAACCTGAGAAGCCACGACAACCAACAGTTACTGCAACTGCAAGGAAGGCACCTGCGGCTGAAGATGATGGCAAGACAGTGGTGGAAGATGAACCAAGATTCAAACCATTTACTGGTTCTGCAAAGCGGTTGGATGGAAAGGCCTCAAAACTGCAAGCATCTGATGAGGTTCCTTCCACTGCACTTTCAGCACCTTCAGGTTCAAACAAGAGAGCAAATCAGCAAATCTCAGCACCTTCAGGTTCAAACAAGAGAGCAAATCAGCAAATCTCAGCACCAACACCTTCAATAGCTAGCAATTACAGTCGACAGAGAAATGGAAAGCTTGTTTTTTGGTTCAAGTCAAGCAACAATAAGGAACTTCAAAAGGCTCCTGCTAAAGTGGAGCAACCCGTGAAGAAGAACGAGCCCAGGTTCCAAGCGTTCAGTGGGAAGAGCTACTCATTGAAATGTTAGCTGCTATAGTTGTTATTAACATTACAAATTTGCCGCTACCCTTTCGTCCCCCTTTTTCTTTTGACAATTCGCTATCGTTTCGTGCATGGTGTTCTCTGGCACCTGCAGGTCACCTTGTAGATATGAATTGGTATCCTTATCTTGATGGAAATACGGTCATCTGTCTAAGCTCAAAAGTTTAAACACTGCTATTTGTCATTCCTTAAAAAAAAAAACGGTAAAACCTGTCACAATAGGCTGACATGTTAGTAATTTAATAATCTGACACCATAGTAGTTAATAAGAAAAGAGACGTAATCGGATTTTTAGGCATCCTTAGGTCCTGTTTGGTTCCATGGGACTAGGGACTAATTTTTAGTCCTATTTAGTCCCTAAATTACTAAACATAAGGATTAGGGATTAATTTTTAGTCTTATTTGGTCTCTATTCTATTAGACTCTTGGGAGGGGCTAGAGACTAATTTTTTAGTCTATATTAGTCTCTAGTTTCTAGTCCATATGAACCAAACAGGCCCTTAATAGTATATAAGATAGTTACTAGCTCGAAGACAACTCTAATAATTTTAAATATAATCTTAGCTCCGACAAGATGTTACCGTGCCTCTTGGTCCAAAAAAAAAAAAAAGATGTTACCGTGCCCATGGCAACCTCCTCCCCATCCCCTTCTGTCGTCATGGTGATGACAGCTCCCGCCTAACTTGGCTGCGCCCACCTCCTCTCTGTCGCCCGCTCTGAAAGTGTCGCCGCCGTCTTCGTCTCGCCGTTGTCTCTTCCGTCCACACCACATGGCCTTCTCATGTCTCTAAAAGTTTCTTCTAAGGCTGTTGGATTTGGAGAAAAGACAAAGAGAGGAAGAGAAGAGGGACGAATCAAGTGTTTTTAGGGAAGAATCAAGTGTTGTTACAACGCTTGTACAACATTTTTAAAAAGTTTATTTGCTAATAAAGCCACAGGAGTAGTAGGACAGGTTGCCACCGGACCTTTGCCGCTGCCGGTGGCCAAAGCAGCCACCTACATCATACTATGCGCATCACCAAAGCAGCTTGCAGCGCCATGGACGTCGCGGAACGGTGTAGGCAATGAAGCTGAGCGGCGGGTAGTTTGTCTGGCCGTGGACAGTACACACCTCTCCATGGACAGATTCGATCCTAGTTGCTTGCACCCAGATGAAGAGGGTTTGGGATGTCGCGTCTACAACAGGAACCAGGGTGGAGATCCACAGATTCCATGACGAGGGTTTCTAGGAAATACACCTTGCTCAAAAGCGATGCCCAGGTGTGCGATGGCTGGATGGATTACGGCATGCTGCATGGACTCCGGAGATGCAAGGCTATCAGAAATACAAATTTTCCTGCAAGAAGCTCTATCAAAGAAGCACTTTTCGCTGGCAGAGGTGCAAAAAAGAAACCAGATTTATAGAGAAGGCTTAGGGATGATCAGCACCCTGCAGGATATACCAAGGGAGCTCTAGATCCATGGCTGCAGTCTTTGTGTGAAATCACTGAATGAAACAAATCCTCTACTGCTACCAGAATAGCAGATATTATTCAACCCCTAAGTTGGATATTTTTGGGGGATCAAAGGTTAAGTCAGATATTACTTGTCTCCTGATGCTGACATTCCAGACTTTTAAAGGTTGATTGGAAGAGCACGCTCGATGTCCCTGCTCTTTACGTTCTACAATGATGGGAAACCCACAGTACATAGTTACAAATAGTAACAAATCAACGTTTGACTATGGAGGACTCTGAAAGAGATGTGTCCGCCACTTTTGAATGGAAGATCCCTTGCGCTGGCATCAGTTATCCAAGTTGGTGATTCTCACAGAAATTCTGCCAACTCCAGAAGAATCCATCTGCTGTTGATGCTTTTCATTAAACGATGTAAATTGGATCCAGATTGTTACATAACGATACAAGCGAAGGGCAGGGTCAATGTTCCCCAAATGTTTCGCCAATGAACAGTTCAATGGATCGCATCAAGCTAAGGCTTACATTTGTTGGTTTGACGATGGATGTCGCATCAGCTTCACCTCGTCGGTATTTCTTTGAGGTCATGAGCTATTTTGCAAAAGCAGCTAAAGGGGTAGAAAGAAAGAGGGGAGACTCAAGTCTCTTCCCCTAAAGGAAGGGATGACCTTTACTGGTACAACCAAAAGGAGAAGCAGAGTGTTCTAGAAATATTGCAGGATTTTCCTTCAGTGCAAAATGCCTTTTTCGAATGGTTGGTGCAGGTAACACCTCCATTAAAAAGAAAGAGCCTTTTTCGATATCATCGATACCCCCACTGGCCCATCGAAATCAGATACATTTGACTATTGGCGTTGTATCATGGCTCACTCCTTCAGGAGACAAAGACGAGTATGGTCTCTGCTCATACACGCTAGCAGCGCTCAGTCAAATAATGGGAATCTTATACCATAGTTTGGATACGCGCGCGAGATCCCTACCACGTCCGCTACATCAATTTCCTCTCTGCTTATTTGGACCAGGAGCAAGGATAGTACCACTTTCATTTTCGTGCATTTGTAGGGAAAAGGGCTATACAGGCTGCGAGCAGTACCAGTTTGCTCCCTCATTACGATTCTGCTTTGGAGTTTGTAGAAATCAAAAGTAGCGAGAATTTTCTGACACAAGGGCTACTGGATTTGAAAACACTGCGAAAACACACGGGGTGCTAGCATCACCTCTGAAAAGCGGTGGTTTGCTTTGTTTGCTTTTTCTAGGGAACAGAGTCCAAAAGGACTATGATACCAAGACAAAATAAAGAGGGCAGCACAGTGCAAGGTGAGTGGACACTTATTACGCGCTCTAATAAGGTTGCCATATACCGTTTGCTGAGTCTTCTACCGAAAATGCCTGCTGATGTGACGGCTGCACTACGAAGAAGTTATCTGCCAAGAGACGCTGACTCAAAGAGCGTTCAAAAATGGCTTAGGACATGCAGAGGCTGGTAAGTTTTATGTAGTGAAGCTTGGTCTTGATTGTGAGTCCTAATATAGCATTACTACTATGAAGCATTAAGTTTTCACAATTATCTATGAGATGCTGAGACGATTGTACAACCAATGAAGTTGAAAAGTAACTTATATCCAATGTATGTTTGCATTGTATAGTTAGATCGCACTTATACATCTTGAGTATAGTCTTGGATTGCAGCACTTATTTGTTTTGATTTCATATGCATATGAAAACAACGAAACAAAAGGTACATCATATACCAACCATATATACTATATAATTTAAGTTTTCACGCAGCTATATACGAGGATCTATGTAATCACAGGAAAACCGCATTATTATGCCCAAAGCAGAGGCATAATCACGTCGCTTGAAGCCAATAACAAATAAATAGGATTTACTACATACAACACACTATAATCACGATCTATAAATTTCTGAAAACATTATAATGTGATCCTATTTTATTTACTAAAACAATTTTGTAACTCTAGCTCCCATCTTTAAACAATTTTTTAATACTTTGGTTAGATTTTTGTCTTGTCAAACATTTTTGAGGAAAAAAAAGAGATTTTTCCTCACCTAGTCTTTTTCTTTTTTTGCTGCTCTATGGCGAATGGCGGATCCACGCCAACCCACGAAAGCGGAACCATGCTGGCAGCTGGCACTTCGAGGATACGCGTTAGCCGCCTATGTTGCAAGATAGTCACTGCGCCCGTCGATAATGCTTCGTGAAACCTCTAAAAACAATATAAAATTTCTAAAATTAAAACAAATAATTTTTAGAAGGAATGCATAATTTTAGTGACCTTGTTGCAAATCATCAACTTCTCACACACTTAACAACTTCATTAACAGCTCATTTTGTTAAAGTAGTAGTGATGTTAAGCGTTACCAATTAGTGTTCTACTTGGTTTCATTTCAGTAGTTTGTACCACTGTACTTTTTTCCAAATGGTCTGCCAGCACATAGAGCACATTAAAAACTTCTCTAAAAAGCTGCCTTTTGTGACTCCACGCTGCAAAAAGGGGGTCTGTTTTGCTAACTATTCAAAGTAAATGCGATCTTTAGATCATCAGGATAAAACTACCTTTTCTTTGTTACTAGAACCTGTAAACATAATGCTGAACTCAAATTAAATATGCAGTCAGATAATTGAAAAAAAAAATAGAATAAAATAAGAATGAAAAACAAGCTGAATAAAAGAAGAATGAAAAATAGAAAAAGAAAAGAATAAAAGCTCATACAAAGTCCAGTTCTCTCGAAGGATGACTACTACTACAACATCAAGTGCTATATAGGAGGAGTGAATTTCACTTAGATTAGGACTTTTGCTTCGGTTTATTCCTACACAAGAGGATAGATTTCCAAGTTTCAACTGTTGCATTGAAACAATAAAAACTTTACTCTTAGCAGTAAATGTCAAGTTTACTAATTAAACACACGGAACGCATAAAGCCTACTGCATGTTTCATCTTTAGCAATTATCGCTAAAACTGGGCGAGTTACCTTGCCTTGTCATGAAGCCTTGTTTGCTGCAGAGTCACGGAACCAAGCATCACTACTTAGCATGGCCATCATGTTTAATTTGCTTACCCAATGAATCAACAACTGATAGAAGATGTAATGAACAATATAAGCATGTCATGCATAGTTTATGAACCTGTTGTCAAGATTTCATCCATAAAATAAAGGACATGAGCCAACTGTACTTAGGGTTGTGTGTTATTTTTGTTTTTGTCAAACAAGCAGTAAGTGGGAATGACATCCGATGCAAGTTGAACTGAAAGAGATAAAAAGCCTTGAAGCTGACCTATTCGATCAAAGGGAGGCAAACCTCCTGCAGAAAGTTCCTGGAACAAATTAAACCATGGATTCAGATATTATGTTGTTCACCGGCTTGCACCAAGAACTATTCCTCATCTTATGTTGCCACTTTTTTTCCCTTTTTGCGGATTTGCATGAATTCGACCTCTAAAATTCACTTTGTTTCTACTTTTATTTGCAAAACAGCGATAGCTCTTCTCTGAGCATATTAGGGTAGCAATAAAATTAGTTTAGCACAAATCTTATATTTACATACAAATTACAGAAATACAGTTGATATTGATTAGGAATTAAGAAGACTGCTGCTGCTCTTCGTAAGAGGCAACAAAATTTTCATCTGACCAATTCTAAATGGCATACCTCGCCGGAAATCAGCACCACAAGGTGTAATACCAAAAAATAGGCACCTACGTTTTGCATCAAAAGCAAAAAATGAATTCATTTAAACATGACCTGCCTGCAATTTGCTAAAAGATCTAGTAATGCGGGTCAGAGAGAAGGAAGGTAGAGAGTGGACCTCACACAGCCATAAAAGATTGTAGAGGACAGAGACAATGGGGGCCGTGGAACCATCCTATCGCAACCATGGATCCAGCTGCTGGGGTGGGAGGCCCCTTTGACTCTCTGAGGGCTACCGACGGTGCCTCATCCGGCGGTGGCGTCCTCGGCGGAGGCGGCAGATGTCCACGTCCTACCCGGGCCGCCGCCCAATGTGCTACCACGCGTGCATACCTTGTCGGCCCGCTCCACCCACGCCTTTGCCTCCTCTTGGGAATGGCGAACCTGAAGCGGTCCTCGGGCCTGATCTGCAAGAGGACTTCTACCCATATAAATGTGTGTGCATCACGGTGGACGGACACCATGGCGTAGCGTTGCGCCGACGCCCCTTGCCCTCTCCCATGCCACCGATGTACTCACGCTCGCTGTCCTCGCCGGCGCCGCGGCACTACGGACGGCATGCCCGGACGATCGTGGGGGTGAACAGCGCCGCGTAGATCGTGGCGGCGGGCACGGTAAAGGTAAAATTTGAATCACTGATTTGTTCTCTCCAGTGGAAACTGGGGAACTTTACGGTGTTTTTTTTTTCTTTTCGTCGGGTCGAGGTTGGGACTCGAACTTGGAGCGTTGCCTCGTTGGTAGGGGTACGGAATGCTGGGCGCGGAGGTGAGGGGTAAGACACTTTTCGATCATCGCCCTTAGTTTTTAAAATTTGTTTTTGTGAGAATTTATTAATTTTTGATGAGAGGGAGATTTACATCGCCTTGATTTCTTGGATTCAATAAAGTTTCTACCAATGGGGGGGCGTTTTATTTTTAGGTAATATAACATTTATGTGCTTAAGTTCGCATTTAAACAGATTAATATCATAGGGTGCTATTAGAAAAAAATTTGAAACATATTAATTAAGATTATGTTCATTTAGAGTAGCGTGTAGAAAACATGGCCACGTCTGACGTGAATTAAAAGCGGATCTGCAGCGTACCATTTTAGTATAATAAATATATATTTTAGCTTTTTCACTTGAAAAGAGAGAGCTTCGTGAGTAGCTAGCGTGCAGTCCACCGCTGGAAACAAAACACACGGTCGGCCAGGTGAATATGGATAGAGGAGAAATTTCCAAGATTCATGACTCCAATTCGCATACGCCTACTTAAGATTTGGGACTCAATTCATTTTGATCTTTCAAGAAAGCGGGGACTCAATGTGTGAACTTCTATTTCAAGATTTAGGATTTCGAGGAAGATTTTCTGCACGCATAGTTTCTATACTAATCCTTTCGCCTCTATAGGGTGACCTAAATATGAAAACACGCTTTCTCTATCTACGGCATCGCGGCCACACATGTCATATTCTTCTTCCACTCACCTACTTGCCGCCGTCCAAAGCCCAAAGTAGACACGAGAAGAGCATTCCACCCCACAGTCGATGAGTGGCATTGGCTGGCCCGGTAGCCGACGAAGGCTCCATGGCGAGGCATTGCAGAAGAAAAGCTGTACTGCCGGCGGCCTGCACTTCGCTGGAGGGTCGAGGGATCGCGGCTTCATCCGCGAGCCGGTGCCGAAAACTCCAATCCACCGCCTTGGCGTCTCAGTACGAAACCCTAAGAGTGCCATGGAGAAAAGCTTCACCGCAGGCGTTGCTTTTACTGTCACGAGGGAGGGAGCAGCGGAGGGAGAGGGAGGGAGGCGTGGCGGAGGGACTGGGGGAGGGTCAGAGCGGCGGAGCACGGCCTCGGATGGGCCAGGGAGAGCGGCAGCTCTTCATGTCGGCGTGCCCATGTCCTTGAGGAGATGGAATGGAAAGACACGGCGTTTACGGATGCAGCTTGTCGCTTGCTTGAGAGGGAGGGAAAGGAGATGAGAGGTGAGGGAGAGGCATTTTTGATCCTTTAAGGTGCCACTGGAGGTAGAAAAAATTAAATAAAAACTGAAAATGGTAAAAATCACAAAATCCTAAATGCATTGAAAGAAGTTTGCTTTGGGAGTCCTATTTTGCTTAAAAGGCGGACGAATTGAGTCCCAAATTTTTAGGGGCATGCGCGGTGGAGGTAAAAAAATCACTTAAAATTTCTCCGGATGGGTATGCGGCGGAGACTCTAGTCGGATTCCATATTGGTTTGGCATCAGAAACAGAGTCGAACTCCTATGTCATCCCTCAATCAACCAACAAGTGGAACACGCATCGCCCATATCTACGCCTCCCATCCATCAGCAATGCCGCATCGATCAGAAACAATGCCGCGCAGAAGGTTGGGCTCACCCACAGAACGATGAGACCAAGCATCGCCTGCCCCTATACTCCATCGATCAAAGGCAGCGCCCCGCCGAAAAGATCCGGGCTGATCCGCAACCGCACGGATCGTGGCGCGGAACTACGCGAAGCGGAAGTATAGAGCCGAAGAAGGCGCGCGGGCTCGCCGCGCCGATCGGCTGTGTGCTCGTCTGCGCCGACGGCGGCGGCGACCATTGCGGCGGCCCGGAGGAGGGATGTGTGGAGGTGGGAGGGCACGCTGGACGGCGGCGCCCTTGCGCAGTACCCGCTGCACATGCCGCCGCATGTATGCGCGGAGGAGGTTGCCAAAGCTCGACGAGGTGGCGGGAGGGCCCCAGGGGCTGAATCGGTGGGACGTGGCGCTGGAGGTCTTCACGCTGGAGGGAGGCGTACCGCCTGCGCCGGCTCGTGGACATGGTTTTGCAGCCAGTGAACGAGAGGGGAGGGAGACGCTGGGTCTGTCCGTCCATGATGACACGACAACGGCGGCGGCAGTGTGCTCGATGGGACCACTTTGCCAGCCGATTCCAATGCCGTCGCTGCTGGGGCACGGCGACGGCAGCATTCTAATGTTGGAAACAACTTCGCCATGGGTGTTAACAGCGACGTGCGCGTGCCGGGCAATGGCAGACAGAGTGTCCTGCTGCAGGACAATGGATTCCTGCAGCCGTGCAGCCCCATCATCCAGTATGCATCCCTAGCGCAGGCATGGACGGCTACCGGCAGCACCATATGACGGTGGCGATGGACGTATATACGGCTACGACTATGAACCGCAATCCCGCCATCCCAACTTCTTGCAGTAGCGGCGACGTCTGTCAGCAGAGCCCGACCCAGCAGTATTATGGTTTCGAAGGCATCTGCAACGGTGGAGAGCCAGCCTACCGACAGCAACTTCGGCAGCGAACCACCAGCCCTGCCTCGCCTTGAGCTATGGTGACGACGGACCTGATGAACGCCGGCAGAAGCCTGCAAACCAACAACCCGCATTCTCTGCAGAACTTCTGTTATCCGGAAGATATGCATCTGCAGGATTGCAGGACATGCATCTTCCCTTACACTCATTCTCTAGAGCCATTACCGCCTGCAGCGCCGAGCAACGAGCAATTTTTCAAAAGGAGCCAAGGACACTACGGTACAGGCTGAAACACTGCCAGAGCTTGTTCAGCTAATCCCCAATCTACAGGATTCGACATACCCCGACACGCACTCGAGATGAGGGGATTGGGGATGGGCGATCAAGTCTTCATGATGTCGGTTTGTGAAGTACAAAACGGACATCGACAAACTGATTCACAATCATATATATTCTTCTTCTCACAAAATGCAAGTGTATGAATTTTTAATCACAGTTCGCCTTTGCTCCTGTACATAAATTGCTTCGAAAAGTACAAGAACACGGCCACGTCCTTTCGCAGAGCAGCGAGCCCGCCAGAGCCAATAGGGAAATAGTCGATGTGCGCCCGGTTGAGGGTTGTCAGAGATCAGCTCTCCCCGCTGCCCGGCCCTGGTCGCCCATCGACCGCCGACGACACGAGCATGCCGCTGGCGTAGCTCCCCGCGCGCCAGAGCGCTCAGGCTCAAAACGCAGGCCCGGCACCTGCAGGCGCGTCGGGCACCTGATCGTAGAACTCCTCCAGGCCGATATCGGCCAACACCATCACCCGTACCCATCAGGACGTACTGAGGCACCAGCCACCACAGGCCCATCGGCACCGCCACGTCCGGCAAGTCCGCCACGCCGCGCGTCTCGCCACGCGGAGCCGCTTGCCTTCCACGAGTGCGCGACGACCATGGCCCCGCGCAGGACATGGCGATGCCAGCGCCGATGCGCTGGGCGTGGTGACGCCCGCGTACGGTTGCCCCCCGTGACGCGCCTTGCCACGGGCAGCACGAGGCGCGGTCGTGGGTAGATCGGGGAGTATGGTGATGAAGGTGAAGCTGATTAGACACTGGAGCGCGGCGGCTGACACGGTCAGGCCGCCCGAGGCCCACGCGCCGGTCAGCGTGCTGCCCTGTTTGGTGAACGAAAGCGTGTGGACTTGCGAGGTGGGGAGGGATGCGTAGACCATGCCACTCAGCCATACTGGGGGCAGCGGGAGAACAGCCCTTTGCCTTCGTCAGGCTCTCTGTTCAGAAGCCTGCGAAATGGAGGGCACTAAGGCGCTGAGTCGGCGGACCCGAGATGTTGCAGAATGCAGAAGTTTGCTCACCGTTCATTTCGTAGTGGTGTCCTTCCGTCACGAAGATCCTCCCGGCCCATGCGCTCATGGCCGCGACGAGGAGCTGCCGTCGTCGACGCAGTTGCTCGGTACGATACGTCCGTGCCCGAGCAAGAAGACGGCGAGGCACAGCACCATCGTGGCCCGAAAAGCACGCGCCGAAGCCGACGCGGCCCATCCGACGTTGTCCTCGAGGTAGCTCAGCACCGCCGTGGAATCGCGTAGCCCAGGAAATGAAAGTGGAACCAGTTGAAGTAGGGCTCCGGGAGACGCGTGTGAGCTGGGGTCACCACCTTCGCTCGGCGTGAACTGGTCCCGCCAGGCGTCTCCGCGCGCACGGCCTGTGGAGGCCCTGTGCCAGTGCCAGCAGGTAGGGAAGCGCGACGTAGATGAAGGCGAGGTGAGTACGCGACGTCGGAGCGCTCGCTGGGTGAGCCGCGCTGTTTGCAGCACGGATGAGGGCCATCAGCATTCCCAAAAGCTCTGTCGTCGTTGCGAGTTGCAGTTGTCAGTCATTTGCAAATCTGGTCTCACTGGTTTGCTGCTCCGCAAGAACGTCAGTCGTCGTCAGTGACACGTCGTACATAACGTAGTTGAGATCAGCGCGAAAAGGCCGCATCGTCAAAAGGACTAACCAGCAGATAGAGCACACTGGCGCCAGGATGGCGCGGTACCGTCGAGGCGCGAGTCGGCGGCGAGCGCGCCGACGGGGAGGCAGCACGAGTACAGTCCCCCCATGCGTTGACGGCGGCGGCCGCCGACGCCGTGGGCATGCGGGCCCGGTCCCGGTTAAAGAACATGATAAAGGTTGCCCTGCGCCGTAGAACCCGATACGCTCCCAAAAGAAGCCGACCACTGCGGGGGCAAGTTACGGTTAAGGCAGAGCGTTTCGCGTGACGGTGATATAAAAAACCGAGTCAAGGTCTGCAGGGTACACCGATGAGATGCGGACGCCGCGCGCCGGCCGCATACGGCCGTCGGGTTTGGAGCCGACGGACGGCCCGGAGTCAGCGCTGGGCTCACCGGACTCCATTGCTGCGCCTCCGGAGGTGGAAGTGGAGCCGTCTTCCCTGATCCGGGGAGGAACAAAACGCAGCTGTCAGCGACCCTCGTGCTGCTGTGTTGATTTGATCTGTCTGGATCCGATCAGAGCAGGTACAAGCTGCGTTGACGAGAAACAAGGAGAGAAATTGGCGCTTTCTTTTTTTGACGAAAAAACATATTATATTAAAACAACATTCATACGAAGTTAAGCCCTTAACAAATGGGCCAATTCACATTAAAGGTCGTAGGGGCTCGATTCCGGTCGCTCACGGGCGTGACACGGATTCACCGGCTAGCCATGCGCCCTCATCGCACAAGTGCGCTGGCGCTTTGGTCGAGCTGTGGCATGGCGCTAGCCGGGAACGATGCAGCGATGGTGGCCGCCGAGGAGGGAGGAGGTGATGCGTGCTGCATGGAGGGGTGAAGGCGGATGGAGGTAGAGTAGAGGAGCAGTTTATTTTAATACCACTCGCAGAGCGGGCGGCGGTAGATGAAGAGACCGGCAGGCCATACCGGCTACATCTCGACGCAGCGACTCGGGGCCGGGACTTATACCACTACTGGGCACGCCGCTTTTTGGCTACTACTAGAACTAGAAACTACTACTAGCCAGCTGGCAACTAGCGGGCGCGAGGCCCAGTTCGGCAGCGCTTGTGCTGTCAGCCGTGTGAGGCGAGGAGAGGGCTGGTAGGGTGGCCCGTGGGAGCTCGAGATTCCCTTACGCCAGGCGAACCGAACCCGGCTTCTGCTTTCCCATCTTCGGGGAGGTTCCCGCGCTTTCTTACCGTTGGATCCCGCGGCTAGAGCTAGAAGGAGGTGCTAAAAGTACTGTGATTCAAACAAGAGTGCTAAAAAAGTGCTATCGGCTATAATATCGAAAAACTTCAATTGAGTGTTAATGTTTAAGCTTACATGGAAATGGATCAAACATTCTATGAGACATTATTAGGTACTGAGAGACACCGTTTCACACTGATGTTTTGATGTTATTTAGTGTTGTTTTATAATCACTACTTTAGTTTCGTATTGATTATCCTTGTTGATCCCGCTTATAGGTAGCAACCCATGGAAACGCTGATAAAATGTATGACAAAATAAATTTGAATTTAGCTGAGTGGGTATCAAATAGATAGGGTTGTCCACGATTATCATATTAAACTTTTTATGTTTTACTCTTACTCTATGGGGTTATGCAATGTAAAAAGAAAACAAGATTGGGGATAGAAAAATCCTTCAAAAAGATGGGGATAAAAAAAATTTCCGAAGACACCAAATGAATTTTTCGGAATATTTTTCACCTTCCTACGAAAATGGCGCGTGATATTTGAAGCCGAGGACTCTAACTACCTTGAAGACAAAGGAAACAAAGTCCAGAAGGCGAGGAAGACATGGCAGGAAGATTTCTGGAAGGTGTTGAAAAGAAGGGGGAAATTGAAGGAGTCATGTAATCGAGCTTTTGTAGTCCTTATTTTTCAGTGCCCTATCTGGAAAACTAATTGTTCCCCAGTTTATCTATGTTTTTCTTTTCTGTTTTCCTTGTGTAAAAACTTTTGTGCTACCTGTTGTTGGCTTCATAAAAACCAAGCTAAGGTTTTTTCCCCGTCAAAAAGGTATCAAATAGATAATAATTTACACATTTCTTAAAACTCCAGTCGCCTAAGTGCTAGGAATATTTCAGACGATGACATGGTGAGAGCAATAGTGTGGGGAGGGGCGCTAGAGATGAAGAGACGTCATCTCAGAGGTCGAGAAAAAAATCAGGCGTCTAGTTTATAGCAAATCCTAATATTTAACAATATCAAGTCCCTCTTGATAAACTACCAGAAAAATCGGTGTGCTAACATCACGTTTGTTTGACTTTTAGCCCTTTAGAATACCAGCCAAAACTTTTAAAGAAATATTTGCGAATGGAAAAACCCCCAAATAAACTAAATTGGCCAATTTGAAAAGTCAGCACGATGATTCATGGGCTTACATGGATTATTACATATCTTTCTCGTCTCCTGCTCCACGCCTTCGCACTGCTCTCCAGGAACGGCTGGAGCTCCTCCGAACAACAGGGCGTGATCAACGATGATCTCAAAAGTCAAATCTATGTTCGCATATCACCCGCTTTACTTTCTAAGCCGCGCATTGCCCGCGTGTTCCGGGCCTAGTATTATGGATAAATACAACAAACAATTGCCAACAGTCAAGGGGGTACCGGTCATTAATCCTCTCCCAAAGCCGACCACCCAACTGCACCACCAGCATAGCCACCGCCGCCATGGTGGACACCGAAACGCCGAGCGCGCGTTGTTCTCTCTTCCATTCATGGCGCAGGGGCCACGTCGCGCCGTTCCTCTGCCTTGCACAGCTGGTTCGCCGCGTCAGACCAGATGCCAGTGTCCACCATCACCGTAAGTAGCCCCACTCCCAGGGTCGCCAGAATCGCTCCGAGCCAGTCTCGCCGCGGACGGCGGCCTCGACAACATGTAAGCGTGTGGTGGCGTTCGCGTCCGCGCGCTGCCTTTCGACCCGGCCGAGCACGGCCTCCTGCCGAACTCCGACACCACGGCCAGCATCAGCTTCCATCAGATCATCGCCCTCTTCGTCTCTTCCGAGTCCCTCCGCCCGGCTTTCCAGAGCCTGGTCGCCGACCTCAAGGCTGCTGACCCGGCGCCGACTTCCACATCATGGCGGACATGTTCTTTAGGCTGGACGGTGGACGTCGCTCGCGACGCCGGCGTGTCCCATTCCACCGTCGTCACTAGTGGTGCCCTACGGCTCGGCGGTTACTTCTCGCTGTGGAACAGCGTGCCACTCAAGCGACCGTCTCCACCGGCGATCTTTCATTCTTCCGCTGTCCCCGGACATCACCGTCCATCGCTCGCAGATCACCGACCACCTCGCGGCGGCCGACGGGGAAGGACGCGTGGTCTACTTTCGCATGAAGAAGCAGATCGCCGCCTTCCCCCACACCCGATGCGCTGCTTGTCAACACAACGGAACCTGGAGCCAAAGGGGACTAAGGGGTGCTCTGGGAATGGCTCAATGTCCCAGTGTACCCAGTTGGGCCGTTGCTCCGCGTCACACGGCGCGCCGGCGACGAGGGGAATGGGAGCAGAAGCATAACTGGGGATTCATTGGCCTGAAGCGGCAAAGCAGCTCCCAGGCTCTGCGTTGTACATATCGTTCGGGTCACAGTACACGATCAACGCGTCACAGATGATGGAGCTGGCGATGGGACTCGAGCAGAGCGGGCACAAGTTCGTGTGGGTGATCCATACCGGCGAGGCTTCGATGCTCAACGGTGCGTTCAGGCCGGAATGGTTGCCGGAGGGGTTCAGAGAGGGGTGGAAGCAGGGAGGGACAGGGAGGTCTGGTGGTGCGGTGCTGGGCACCGCGGTTGGAGATCCTGGCTCACCCGGCGACCGGCGCGATTCCTGACGCACTGTGGGTGGAACTCAGTGCTGGAGGCCTCGGCAACAGCGTGCCGCTGCTCGGCTGGCCGCTCTCGGCGGAGCAGTTCTACAACGCCAAGATGCTCGTTGAGGACATGTATGCGTGGAGGTGGCGCGCGGGATGGGCGCCGTGCTGAACAGGACAAGCTCGCGGCGGCCGTGGAGACGGTTCTCGGCGGGACCGCCGAGCGCACCACGATGAGGCGGAAGGCAGGGGAGATGAAGGGAGGTGATTAGCGCCGCGAGTCAGAATGCAGGCGACGGATCGGTGAAAGTCCTGGAAGGTTCTTCGCGGACATGCATGGCATGACGATTACTAATGACGACCGGTGAGAGAATAGTTTTTATTGTAGCAATTCTTTCGTTTACTTTTTGGAACATGTGGATCACAATTCACAATCACTTTTTGTTGTTTACTTACTAGTATCTGTTAACAGTTTTTATACTTGATCTGTCAGATTTTTATATGGTTGATTGAATATGCTTTGGGATTTGTGCTGTATATAATTGTCTACTGGGTCGTATAAGAATCTTACGAAATGTGATTATATAAAATATGTGCAATACCAAAAGCTGCCTGTGGACAGGGCTCCCACCCGGGTTCATCGCAGCGCGGCCAACTATATCCCTGAGTTTATTCCGCGATTTTCCGGCGCTTCAAGATTGTAGCGTGAGATTGCGACGTCGGCAGTCCACGACGATGGCCGAGGCGCACTGATGCAAACTCCTCGAGAGCACCGGCTGCAGAATTTCCGGTCGCTCAAGACGCTCGTAGAGTGAGGTTTGACGTGACGTCACGCTCTGATAGAAAGCGAGAGTCGATGCGGCGTTGAGTCTAGACTGTCGTCAAGGCTTGAAAATGTAATCTCACTATACACTTGCTTAAATGTAAATGTTATGTTAAGTAAGAGTTATCGAGTTGCTCACTCTTTTCGTAAAAATCCATGCTGCTTTCACTTCCGAAAAGTCAAACGCTTTTTACTTTCACTGAATATGTATATAGAACATATATTGACTAGTAATATTTATCATACATAATTCGCATATTAGATGGATCATTGAGATATATTTTTATAATAAATTTATTTAGATTTTCTATAAAATGTTGCATGTATTTCTATAGGACAGAGGATTACGTAACTTCTTTGACATTTTTATATTTGAATGAATACCTAATCAGTTATTTGAGTAGACAGCAGTATATCGAATATAATGCGCTGCCTCCTGGGGAGCCTTATCTGCCGCTATTTGCATCACTGTTATCGCGATTATTTCGCATTATTAATTATTAATCAACATGTGCACGTACTTTTCTCAGGTAGCGGACATTTGCAAGAGGACCTGGTGCTTCAGGAATCAAGAATAAATAAATAACTAGACAATATCCGCTATTTGAAAACCAATAAATAGTCTCGGTTGCATACACAGTGCACGCATGACATTAATGAGGTTGGTGCCCACTAGACAATATTCCAGATTCATGTTCCACTTGGTCATGTCGGCGGTATATGCCGAATGGAGTGTTTACTTGCTCTATTAGCATCAGGCATGACAAGTTGTTGGCACTCTCATATTTTACTACACATATATATAAGTTTGGTCAATGGTTTCCGTATGTGGTTATACCCAAGTTTATACATGAATTTAATTTAGCTGCTTCTTACTTGATACAAGATCTTTTCCTTTCTAAACAAGAGCAGCCTTTTCATTTTGCTAATGGTGCTAATTTTCATGATCTCATGCTATGCATGAAGACCACAAGGAATCTCATAATGTTGTCTTTTGCTCTTGAACTAGTGCACACCCTCGTGTTACTAAAAAGCATCCACATGTCTACACTCCAAAGCAGCCTAAACCCGGCCATCGCGGCGCCTACCTACATTGCCTACCATTTTGGAAGCTAAGATTTGATCATGCATTTATAGTTTACCCGTCCTCGATGATTGCTTATAGGAAAGCAATGATGATGCACTAGAGTGGGGATTTTCTACTTGTAGAAGTCGAGTGTTGTCTATTTCCGCGCCAGGCCTCGCGGATATATGTGTGACACAATGTGTCATGACCCGAGTGATGGGCCGCCCGGGGAAGGGCTAAAGAGAGCTGACAGCCTTGCGGCCGACACGTGCCCAAACGACGCGAGGCGCCTAGCCGAGCGGGGAGCGGCGCCCTGCGCCGCGCCTCAAGCCTCCACTCCCTCAGCGTCCAACTGCAGCCGTCTTCCAGAGTTACAGGATTTATCTTAGGCACAACAGTGTGTGTAAAAGGGAATGATGCAGATCTATAAGGAAGACCCTTATTAGGAAATAAATAAATATTGCTTGTAAAAGGTATTCTAATCATATAAGAAAAACCTTATGAGAGATTGCTTAGATTACAAGTCCACTAGCCCAGGGCTATATAAGCGAGAGGCATGTAATCTCTTTGGGGATAAGCAAGCAATAAAAGTAGTTCCTAATATCTATCTGAAACTTTCCGGCCCTTCACGCAGCCCCCTGCTCCGCAGCCTTTGCCGCCCGCTGCCGCGCGCCGCCCAGCCATGCGCCCGCCCGCCAGCTGCCGCAGCCTCCCCTCAGCTGCCTGCGCCATGGCTCCCTCCGGCTCCTACGCTGCATGCTGCGGGCACACGCCCGCCCGGTGCGCCCGCACGTGCGTCGAGAAGTCGAGCGATCCCCTACGCCATCTTCTCGCCTCAGCGGTGCGGCGGTCCGATGATGCGATTCCGGCCAATCTAGTCCGGGTTGACACTACAAGCTAACCAACGAATATATGATTCAGTCCGGTTTTGCAAGGTTGACATTAATGTGGCATCATCATTATGCGGCTTAGGAGGCCTTCAGGCATACTTAAAAGTCAGTGAACATCTTTGAGAGTTTGCTCAAAAAGTAGTCTTTATGTTATCAAGATATGAGTTCTTTGTAGCTTGGTACAAATATATTTTAGCAATAGGATACAGTAGTTTGTATCACGGATGCTAGAAAAGCCTAAAGAAGGAGATGAGTGATGAAATCATATTTTCAGAAATTAGACAGTGTAGATTTTGCGAGAAAGACATATTTTGATAGGGTAGAATAATGGAAATAAGAATATCCGAGGTCCAACATAAATAATGTATTGCAATTTTGGGTTTTACGGTGAGTAGCTACATTGAGGCATTTTGTAGTACAAGCTTTTATTTAGCTACAGTCATGATCTATTTTCAGCAGCATCTATACATAAGTCAACTTTGCTAGTAGGTAGTAAACTTATCATAACAACAACCATACTTTCTACATTAGCGACAAGGTAAAATTATCACATGGAGTCCCTTCCTCAACTTGTAGGTGCTTTTTGTATAGATGAGAAGCGAAAAGAATAGAGTTTTGGTAGGGAACATATCTGTGAAACCAACGCTTACAGTATATATGTACCGCGAATTTATATACATGCAGGATGCATGCCCACAGTAATGGAAAGGATGCGTGCAAGAGAAAATATCTTACCACAATGCCATGGCGACCATTAGATAGATACATGTTTCTAGATCTAGCGGCTAAATCAACCAACACCACATTGGCACTGAACTCTCACAATGCATACGAGATATGAAGGAATGATACGATAGAACACACCCATGCTTGGAAGCTGAACTGTAATGTACATTTGTCATGGCAGCTTAATGAGTCTCACCTCCTTTTCTTTACCGGTCTATATTTCGAGGATGTTGTTTTGTTTTATCATGCGTGGCTGAAACAACGCACAATTCCTTATGAGGAAACTTACCACATACAACATGTGGATTTAGCAATGTGAGAGGGATTGAGGGCGGTAAATGGGGGTCAGACCTTTGGGAGCTTTCGTTGACTTCGGCGTTGTAGAGGAGGAACAAGGTTGG
The DNA here is from genome assembly GCA_015847255.1 of Hyparrhenia diplandra. Taxonomy (NCBI): domain Eukaryota; kingdom Viridiplantae; phylum Streptophyta; class Magnoliopsida; order Poales; family Poaceae; genus Hyparrhenia; species Hyparrhenia diplandra. The sequence goes on along the minus strand of JADLZK010012174.1, from coordinate 2,343 downwards.
GTGTGGCGCAGCTCTTACCGAGCTGTGGCGACCTGCGGCGAGAGTAGCCCAGCGCGCTCCCCTACGCTGACTAGCGCTGCTGTCGTCCTCACTACTGAGTAGAATAATAGCTTGATATCACACACCAAGTATGCCGGGGGTGCTAGAGTATACTGAGGTGGAGATGCATGTGATTAGTAAGAACTAGATGACAACGGAGACACAATATTGGCCAAGAGAGTTTGAGGTTGTCTACAAATGCAATACCTAGTCAGTGTATGTTATGTCTTTGGGATGGTATTGGTTGTGTATGAAGGATGAAGAAGATGAGATAGATTCGAGGACTAAGCACCGAGGTTTGTATCTAGGTGTTGACTAGGGCTGCTCTTTATATATACTTTGGAGGGTATCCCTAGTCGAGTATATGGTAGGTGTTCTATTTGGAATACAATATCTATAAGAGTCCCACACTCCCTCACCGCCGACCACCGCCTCACCGCTGGACCTCCAACTCCATCTGTCCCCCCTACCCCACCCCACCATATTCGCTAGCTCCTGCAGTGTCCCCACCACCATCTTCCACCCGTGAAACTCCCCTACCGACCGCACTCGCCGCCTCCCACAACCCCCCTAAACCACCCAACCATCATCCCCACTCATCGGCTTGCCTGCCTCCCCTTAGTCGCCCTCTATACCACCAGAGTTAGAGAAGAAGAAAGAGGGCGGTCTGCCATAACCCTAGCCATCGCCGCCATTATCTTCGTCTCCGGGTGGTGGAGGAGGAGGAGGACGCCTCACCTTATCTATGCGGGATCCATCGCTACCACCGCCGAGGGGGAGAGGAAGGAGTGATCGTGTCGTGGTCGATACCACTCGGCCACAAAGAATCCCAACGCTAATGTGTGCAACGATGGCCTTGCTCAGATAATGACACGGGGTTTATATCGTTCGGGCAATCGAGCTCCCTAGTCCAAAGGTGTGGCACTATCGAGCTCAAATTGCTCGATTGGGGCGAATACAAGTAGGCAGAGAGGGAGGGTGCTCCCATGTCTCTCGTAGGATGTGTGGAATCGAGCGTGTGTGTGTGTGATTTGAGTGTGCAAGGGAGCTTGTTCTCCTCCCGTGGCCGGAGCCTCCCTTTTATAGTCTCAAGGGAGCTCACATGGTGCCACCGGGCCGAGGACCATAAGGTGGAAGAAAAAAAAGAGAAGGGGCGGAGGAGAAGATGGCCCCTACCATAAGTCGGCACGGGCCGCCGCTGCAGCGCCCCGCCACGACCCCGCGATAACCCCGCTGGTCGCCGAGTGAATAGGGGCGTTCGTGACCGATACGTAGTGTACGTGACGGGTGACGAGCTCGGAGCTCGCTTGGTCGGTGGAGAAGGAGGCAAAGCTTCGCTCTCGCCGCCGCTGCATCCCCGCCGCACTGGCCCAGACGTGCACGCTGCCGCGTCAGGTCATAGCACCGGGCCGCTTAAATGCTCTCGATTTGTGTCGCAGAAAACGCGGCGGCCGAGAGCTTCGCCGAGGGAACGACTCGCCCGCCGAGGTCGCCTCGTGTAGCGCTGTCCTTTGCGCTTGTCGACTACGCGGATCTCGATGGCTCCATGCCGCGCGCCGCAGAGATCTTCGCGCCAAGCAGAGAGATCCGAGTAGTGGTCGCGGGCGCCGCTTTGTGGCTGCGATCTTACATCCCAATCATCACGCCCGGATTCAATTCGACGTTTGTCTAGCGCCGTGGGAGCTCGTCTCGAGGCGAGAATGAGCCGCAGGGACGCAGGTCGAGCTCATCGTATCTCAAGGCCTCCCGTGGAGCTCATTCGGGACGGAAAGCTGTCTCCCTGGGCGAGCTCGAGCTTCTCGCCGGCCGGCCTCGCGGTTCGGCGAGTCCGCTCAGACTTCGCTGCGGGGAACCCGGCGTAATCACGCTGCTAAGAACAAGTTAGGTTAGTCGATTCTGCCCGGAATATCTCGTGGTGTCCCACAGTAGCTCCCGAAGGCCAGCGGAGGATGACGGCCTTCTCTGGCGCGCTATACGCCCGCCATTGCGAGATTAGGGACCGATTGACGTCGGTGCGCAGCGAAGCACTACATGGGTGTAGCCCCAAGGCTGTGGGAGGATGAGTAGATCCTCGTGGAGGCTTGTTATGATGGGTGTTCTTTTTCGTCGTTCGCGTGCCTCGTGTTCTCTTTGGGGAGAAATCAGCTCATCCCACCCTTACCGCTGGGTCAAGTCGGTGCTCGTGAGCTTTAAAGCGATGACTTGAGTGAGGTCCAGCTCGTGTTCGAGGGAGGTCGCTTCGTCGTGCCGCTAGAGGGCCAAACCTCATATTCTAGAGACCCGCCTCTATAATCGCCGAGGCCT